>JABBWJ010000050.1:0-380606 GCA_016647685.1 Suillus tomentosus
ATCTTACTCTCACATACCAGTACAATATCAAGCTGGCTATTTAAAGCGCAGCTCCATATCTGTGCACCGAAGTCACTGTAGCCTAGAAAGGGGTCTTGGTATCCCGCAGCTACAGGTAAGTAACATCTGACTGCGACGTAGTAAACCCGCTGGTGATCTTCCACAGAAAACATGTGTTCAATAACACCCGGTACAATTTTTGCCGATGTGTTCTTGAAGAACACACAACTATCCGCCCGTGAATAGTTGCGACTGCAATATTGCAATCCTGCTATGTTCAGCCGTTTATACTCGGTGATGTGGCCGTTTCCAGGCAGTTGAGTCCCTGCTTTTTCCAATGTGTGTCGCACTTCTGAAATAGTGGTCTTGATGATATTGGCTTCGACATGCGAGACACATGGAATCGGTTCTGTTGCTGTTTGCAGGATGCCGGTGTCCGTACGAAATGCTTCTTCTGCGAATGGAGCACAGCATCGCTGCAGGATATCAGTTGCTTTGTTGAAGACGTCAGGTGCACCAGGTTCTTGAAGCATTGCCTTGACGCGTGCAGCTGCGCAAAATGTCTCCAACATAGTTCTTTCTAACTCCCCTGAAGAACCCTATTCAGTATGTCTCCCCCGTATTTCTATTCGTGCTCACCGATCTTGTAGTTCGTATTGGTCTTCTGCAGGCTCCGATGATCCTCTCAAAGGGAAACATCCACCAGCCATGCATGGTCCATATCTTAGAAGAACTTGTGAAGGTGGAGACAGGAGTGGTGGTTAGGACGGAAAGAATGGCTGGAAAACGTCTCGGATGCACTCCAGGTAGGCTTTCATATATATGAGGTACTGCTGAGTGTGGTGCGTCGACGTTACATGCGATGTTCCCCATCGGATTGCCATCGCCAGCAGCATTGTGCTATGCGCTAACTTCTGCCTCCGTTTTCCATTTCATCACCAGGTTTCGTATGATCGGTCCCCCAGAGTTTTGCGAGAGTCACCGGTAAGTCGAATTCAATTGCAGACCGCCATTGCTCTGCCTTGAGCTTACCGTGCTCTGCTTCCCCCAGGTTTTTTGGCGGTCCGCGGTGCCATGAAGGTCGTTCAATGCTGCGCAGTTCTGTTTGAATTTGATCGATCTCTACGTCTGTGAGGACTTCGCCAGATATGCCTTTTTGGTCGTTTTTCCCTTCTACTTGAGCCGCGCACTGCTTTACTAATTCCTCCGTGATAAATGCATCGTCGTCAACCTGCATCCGGTCTCCGTCGTTCATTGGAGCACAGTGCGTGGGTTCACCCTATCAAGTTGTCAATGGGGATCATGACTATGAAATGGACAACGCACCAGCAAGGCTTCGGCCATCTGTATTTTTGTGCTGCGTTTACCAGCGCCCGACAACACTAACCCTGCCTCTTGGATCAGGGCTTCTAGGACAGGCACCCGTAAGCGGGTCATTGCGGAGACGGTAGGGTTCGATCTCAAGAGTGTTCTTCCCCTATCTAATTCTGATGCATCCAAGGGTCTTTTATCTGGCTTCCTGATCGCCCTGATCGCCCTGCCAGCCTGTTTGTCGATGATAATCAACTCCCTGAAATGATGTTGCACCAACCCGAGGAAGAGGTTGTGCATGCCGTCTACAACGACAAACCTCACTGGATCCCAGTAAGGTAGTCGTAGAAGCTCGGACCACCTTACTCCGTGTTGTTTAAATATTTTGTCACGTTCTGACTTTGTCTCTGCACTTTTCCATTCTTCTGCAGCTGCCCTATGTTCGTTGCACGTACGTCGTCTCCATGTCTCGCAGTCAAAATTCGCAATCTCTGACTTTTTCTGCCAGCAAAGTGCGCACATTTGATTTGCAGTGGGCCCCGCACATCCCGCGAGTTTGCGAGCGGCTGGTAAGTCGTTGATTGCCACTGCGATGACAGACCTTGAAAGTCTCCCTTCAGCATGTTGGAACGTCCTCGTAAATCTTGTCCCGTCTTTCCATGACGGCTCGAAAAAGTCGACGACAGGTCGAAGAAAATGATTTATTTCGTCGAGAGCTGGTTCTCTGGGTCCAGGTATAATGCCGACCAAGTACATGTTTTCCGGTTTGTATCGTAGACTGGGCGGCAGGTTCAGTAATCCCATCGTGATTGACCCAACCGATTTTTTTTTGCCAGAAGTCTTATTGCCGTGAGGGTTAAACCAGTCCACTGAAAGACTCCATGCTAATCTGAGATCCTGTCTCTTCAGCCCATCCAAGAACGGCTTTCCGTCAGCGCCGAGGATCTCCTGCATCACAGTGCCGTCCTTGATATCCCACATGCGATACTTCTCGTTCATCATCGTTCCGCGGTCCATGGCTTCCTCTATACCGGGCCGACTCAACATCTCGGCAAGGAATGCGTTAAAGTCTTGAACGACATACGGGCGCACCGGCGTCCACGTTTTTCCGCCTTCGCCCTTCCTACATTTGACCATCAACTGACCACATGGCTTGCTACCTCGGTACCTCTGATGGGTGCAGCGTTCGGGGTATGGTGATTTTTTTTTTGTAGATGCGGGCGGGTATGTGCAAGAACATCTTGTGCAGGTGGCAAATGTTCGAGTAACTGGGTCCAAGTCAAATTTTTTACGGACAGTACGGATATCGGAGGGAATGGTGGGACAGGTTGACTTTCCAAGTGTAGTCTCGAGGAGAAGATTCAAAAGGCCGAGGACTGCATTGCACCATGGACGAGTGACATGTCCGAAGACATTCAAGATCAAGGCAATGAGCATGGTAAGGAGTATGGCGGGATTAGCATTGTGGTATCTTTGTTTGAAGCAGGGTCCTATTTGTGATTTAGTAGTGTAGACATTCCTACTAACAATTGTGTCTCACCTGTGTCGACAACTTTTGCACTATCCAGATCATCATTGGTTGCTCTATGAGCGATCACGTCCATGATGCTCTTCACCGCGAGCCTCATTTCCTCCAAAGTTCCAAGAATCGCGTGCCGAAACTCTTCATTACAAGCATCGCTACTGACTTGCATGTGTCTCACTTCTTCCTGCATAGTAGTCATTGTTTCATACTCTACAGTAAGCATCCCCAGTACTTGTTGCCCATCAGCCAAGTGAAGCTGATTTACAGCGTCAGTTACAGTTTGAAGACGAGCATGCATCTCAATGTCGAGGAAGAAAAGCTTGCGGTAATTATCTGATGATTCTCCATGTATTTCCGCTGAATGCTCCCTTGCAGCTCTAAAGGTATCATTCGGCGTGCGTCGACTTTCAGCTGTGATTCGCCCTTCTTCAAGCCTGCCCTCAGTTCTGTCTTCCAATGTCAATTTGAAGATGCTCCTGGCGAGGTCCTCGTCGTTCTATTCCTCCAAAAGTAAGCCTCGATATGAGTGTCAAATCACGATATTTAACTCACCCCTATTTTCGGCCGTTGCTTTGCCATCGTTTATCTTGCGCGGAAATCTCGTGCAACAATTTTGATAGTATGAGCGATGTAGTGGGTATTTGTAGTGAACGTCAACTCGATGAAATTCTTGTTCCTGTTGTCGTCCAACGCTCCCCTTGTATTTTCGTAATGTACTTTGTATTTGTAGTGAACGTAAACTCAATGAAACTCCTTGTTCCTGTTGTCGTCCGATGCTCCTCCTTGTATTTTCATAATATCCTAACTAACTAAGCGGCCCACTAGACCGAACATATAAAACGAGTGCCCCACTAAGTGAGCCACTTAGTGGGGCACTCATATGACACGCACACAAGTTTAGGATCGTTGTCAGAGGCTAACTCTCAGACATATTCGTGTACGTATTCGTAATTTTTGCGCTCTCTGTCCGCCCAACATAGCCGCACTCTGTCCCTTCGCCCGATTTGATACATTGTTAAAATTTGTCACATATCTGATCGGATGGCATGTCCACCATTTATATCTGAATTTGTGTAGTCAACATATACCAATTATTTTCATTATCTGGTTATAAATATAACAATAAGGTAAATTGATACCAACAAATTCAGCATTTTTGTCCTTGCATATCCCTAATCTGATTATCAATCTGGGGTCAACACTAATTCTGGACATTTTTTGACTATGATCATGGATCTTAAGACGAACTATATTCTTTTAAATATTAACAATTTGTTCATCAATTTGCATGGGATCTGTTGCAGACTTTTATCTGGCTGTGTCTCAGGTGTTAACACGCTGAGCACGGTGGTAGTCTACGTATTGACTAGTGTTTGGACCGTGGAGACCCCGAATGTGCAGGGCCAGGTGAAATTGACGCGGTCGTGACGCGCCTGTGACGCGGCACTGACGCGGCATATGTGACGCGGCACTGTAACAAATTCCTATGTACAAATCATGTTTACACAACTTCATATCGCATTCCAAACACTTTGAATCATCGTTAATGATCAACATATGAGTGTCTGCCTGCGTACAGGCTCTATAGTGCTGTATTCACCTCTCACCAAATTTACAGTGCTTGTCCTCTGCGTTCATACTACTAGTATGCATCTTGCCGTCAGTCCTATATTGTTGCATTACCTCTAATTCGTTCATCTATGTTGGTTTTCAGATGCAGTGTCAAATGTTGTCTCACTGCGTCAAGCTTCGACCTCACCCTGCCAAGTTTGATTCACTCTCTATACCCTGCACCAACACGTCGAGCCCCAACCATGGCATGTCAGAAGCCTCATTTAGGCTGCGTCAAGCACTACTCACACCACGACAAGTTCTCCCAAATATCTTCGCAGTCTCTGTACTAATATCAACATCCACACTCTATGCCGCGTCAAGACCTACTACAGTGCCGCGTCAACCATAGCACATACCGCGTCAGTTGCCGCGTCACATGCGCATCAGTGCCGCGTCAAACAAGTTGTGCCGCGTCAGTTGCCGCGTCAAACCTCCTCCATGCCGCGTCAGTGCCGCGTCACAGGCGCGTCACGCCGCGTCAAACCTCGTCACTGCCGCGTCAAACTTCATTCATGCCGCGTCACAAGTAGCACATGCCGCGTCAGACCTCACCACCTCCACATGCCGCGTCAAACCTCACCACCTCAACTGTCACACTGTCCGTATAACTTAGGTACATTTTACTTTACATCTGTCATAATAATTGATATTCTAACAGTGTTCCTTTTCATCCTGACAGAATTAGACGTCGTACACTGTAATTGTCCATAGGCAGTAATAAATTTATTTTACTAAGCATTCTTTCGTTGTCTCCTCTGGGCTCGAGAAACAACCCTTATTATCGCGCTTTTGTAAATCGTATCATGGCCTTTGTGAGTTCTTTAAAATACGGAGTAAACTTGTTGTAACCATCTTTTAGCAATTAATCAAACATATATTCAACTTTTTCTATCCCAACGAGACAGAGAATCAAAATTATCCAGATTGGCCGGGTCCGCTGCTGAGTTTTGGGGACCTCATACCCTGCTACATATTCTCCTTGTGAACTCAGATTTGACAAATAGAACAGGCAATGTAATAGCTTATCTTCCGGCCTCCGTGCAGACCACTCAGCCATCACATGACCCTGCACACTCCGTCCCAAATCCACCACCCCTCCCTCAACACATGAAACACCACTCACAAGAGTTATTCGAACTCTGCACGGACACAAAGTCTATACCACGCCGACGTGCCCGAAGTGTTAGTCCTTGATAGACTACATCTTGCGTTCGAAGAAGAAGCCAGATGGTGTGGGTGCATACAGCATACCGTTTTGTGGTGACATCTCATCTCATGAGTATGCCAAATTGCACGCTGGTTCTCGGAGAATGTTCCTGGTGCTTCCGGTCAAGTCGAAAAATGGCTTGGTGGCATGCCTTTGGTGCATGCTTTCACGCTCGTGGTTGCTCACCGAAAGGCCAGGGATTTTGAAAAACGCATCGAAGCTCGAAATGAAGAATGGAACGATAGCATGCTGTTGAAGATGGCTTGGGCTGATCTCATGATAAGCTATCCTACCAATAGCTTCGTGGCTGATGTCGACCTCGAGTGTCTGACCGCACTAGAAGCAAGGATGTTCGAGGATTCCGAAGAAGCAGGACCTGCAGGCAACCAGCAGTGGGGTTTGGATGCTGGCCAACATCACAGGCGATGGAATGTGTATCTCGGAATTCCTGATGAATGGGTTTCTGCAAGAGATTATAGCGAGAGTGAACTTGAAGTGAGGAAGACATTACCTGCTCCGTTCGATAGATATCTAACTTATGTGATTGACAGCGCGGCCCCTTATTCAGTGATAACTCTGATGCTACATCTTTGGAGTCTGCAGACGAGCTATCCGAAGCTGTAGTTCCTTCTCTGCCGGCCGAAGAATGTCCGCCCGTTAAATGTCGATGTGCTCCACAGGCTCAAAGGGTCCAGAGAGGGAGGAAAAGAAAATAGTCATTGGCTTATGTATACCTAGTTGTACATGGCTCTGAGGCAAATAAAATAACAAAAGAATGGTCGTGAACTCATCCAACTTGATCTGGAAGTTGAATATAGAATATAGGAATGCCGCGTCAAGCCCAGTGAAAACGTGCTCTGATGGGTACATCGATATAATGGTGCGTCTTTGCGCCCTGCAGAGGGACCGTTTGCGTGCACATCTAGGACCTCGAAAATCAAGCTTCCGAATCTAACCATACCGTTGTGGTCGGTAAAATTTATGTATCTTATATATAGCTCTTATAATCACAAGGCTATTCGATTTACGTGCGGCTCTATTCTGCTACACAATGACAATGATCCTCAGTCTCTCAATATGTTGTACCAGGCAAGTGTTATTATTGCGTCATAACATTAAGTGCAAATTATTACAATCAGGGAGCTTGAAAATAACTGGGTAAAATATATACGATAGTCCCTAGTTTGAATCGAAAGCGGCATCATCGAGTTGTGCTCTTTGCCTCGCAAGAGCATTCACAGACATATTTGCTTTTGCTGTGTTGCTAAGGTCCTCGCGGCGGCTCCTGCCAAAAACTTTCCTGAATGACTTGACGTCAGTTGAGACTTGTTGAAGTATAAATACCGTACCTAGTCCACCACTCCAAAAGTTTGTTGACCCTGCGTTGCGCTTCTCGACCGGGAGGCTTTTCAAAGAAATCTACGATGGACCGCCAGAATTGAATGTAGTCAAAGTCGCCGTCGACGGACCGCCACGAGGTAACAGACGAAAGTGCAAATCTGACCTACCAAATCATATCTATAATCAATCACAATAAACACTGCAATGATGGCTTACTTGACAGGCAATGTAAGCAATCGAACGAGGAGTAACTTTCTCCATTTTGATAATTTGCGCTACATGTTTTTTTACCTTGATCCCAGAACATGAATTCTTCGCACGTCTGTTGTTCTGGATGACATCTGCACCGTCACCGTCGCCCTCGATGTCTTTTGCGGAAGAGGGAGACGTGAACACTGCTTTGTAGCCCTGAGAACGACAGTGAGATCATTCCTGACCAACTCGGACGCTACAAACCTGCAATAAAATTTTTCCCTTGAAAAGACCTTCCTCCAAATTGTTGGAATCGGCCGTGTACTTGTCATACAAAAACGCAGGAAAAGACAGATCTGTTACGATATGACCCTCAGAGCGATCTCGAATCCCAGCCTTTATGCTGGTGAATAGTTAGCATTAGTTGAAGATCTCAAACGCGCTACTTACGCAGGATTGTACCAATCAAGCTCGGCCGGGCAGAGTAGACTACCACATACATCACTGATGAAGCCTCGGCAATGTTTGTCGTCGGAATCTAATGGGGGATTTGGCTTGAATTCTCGATTGACCCACATCAGTAAAAATACATGTTACTTAAGCTGCCTTAAACAGACTTAAAACCCACTTAAGTGACTTTGGCTAAGTAAATCTACTTGGTCAAAATTTCAACTTTAACATGTTCACAAAAAAATTGTTGAGCCATTCTAATATACATATTTTGTTGTGGTTTGCACTAAAAAAAATAAGATATCCCAAGTGGATGATGCAGGAGAGAGTAAACAATTTCTAGCAAAGTCAGCCAAGTTGATTAAGTAACGTGTACTTTTACTGATGCAGTCTGCAACAAGAGCCTTGAGTTTCGCGGTATCATCCCCTCAGGCACTATCAGCACCCTGCCTAAGCTTAACGAATCCTCAATATAATAAAGGCGATCGTTGCCATCATAAAAGCGCACCGTTTTTAGCATGCGTGTATAATCATCGTGCTCCATACCAGAAGTCGTCTTTAAAAGCCAGGGTAAAGTTCTCGTAAGGATGTTGTACCCTGTTAGCAGCCGCTCTTGACTATATAAACAAATAAATTAGTACGCCCAACGTGACTTCCAAAGGCGATAAAACTCACTCGAGAGTAGCATCCTCGTCGTTGATGTCGTCGCACCTTCTGTCGTTTTCAGAGACAAGGTCCTCGATACTGTCGAACAAAGCGACGACACGCCTGAAGCCTCTTCCTTGAGCCAGATAGTAGTTCGTTTGCCTACGAGTTCTGTGAGCAAAGCCGCAACTCAACATACCAATGGTGACCAGACCTTTCTTTTCCTGTACGTCCCGATTCGAGAGCCTCTAGTTTCCCCTCTAGTTCTGCAATCTTTCGTCGCTGCCGAGCCTCCACAAATGCTGGCTGTGCTTGGCCCAGGGATGGTTCGTGAATGTTGCTGCCGTTCTGCTGGTCCTCGGTGAGCATCGTGCTGTCCTCCGAGTTAGGTTGCGACATCGAGAGAGAGATAACAAATCTAGTGGAAGGTAATGGAGAGAGGTGCGAGATGAGGGTAAGGAATTTCACGAACCTATTTTATATTGATGGGCTGTCCAGGTCATAAGTGCCTATTTAAGCGTGATGACAACGCAGCATCCTAAAGACACGAAAGTCAGGTAGTACCAGGTAGTACCGTGGGTTACTAAAAATGGACAGACAACTTACGGCAAGACTCGCCTGGTAGTAAAGAGCGCGACCAATGATTCACAAAATGACGTTGAGTATCGAGTGTCTGAGTCTGTGAATGAGTGATGTTATCAAATTGAGAACACATGGACTGACGAGCAGCAGCACGATGATCAATCACGAAAGGAACAGGCCAGATGAGTCGAGAATAATCACGTCTAGGAACTCGTCTATAAACGATAAACGATCTTTGATTCCCACGCTTGTGCCTCGTTACGTAATAGACTATCAATTATGTTAGTTTTGAGCGGAATTGCGAAGACTCCAGAAAGATACTCACAGTCCTCATTGGCTTCACTCTCGTTATCGGTCATAGGTGCAGTAAGAGGTGGTTGTGCGAGCTCTCGCTGCCCCGGCATTTTCTCAACAGGCAGAGAGGCAGTAGCCGCCGTGATGATGGCATCCGCGAGCTCACCGAGAATGGCATTCAACACAAATTCGTCTTCTGCGTTTTATATCTAGTACTGCGTCAACTTTGCCAGACATTATCCATGACAAGGGACCACCTTCCAATGTCCTGGAATTTTGCATATGATCAATATTGACGCCATCAATGCGAATCCTAGACTATAATTAACGTGTCAGAACTGACCAGATATAGGGGTCAATCCACATTACCATCCGCGAACATTTGCCATCCTTGGGATCCTGTTCAGTAGTTCGGCCGATGCTTTGAGGTTTGTGCAAACTGAATAGACATTTATCGAACTGCCCTACGACGTTTTTCAGCACGCAAAAGTCGTAGAAGAGCTATTGTGTCCGGAAAGTTCTCATGTCTGCACGAAAAATTGAGGCAGTATAAGGCCTAAAATCGCCCGGTTGATACATGGTCACAGGGATGTCCTCGAGCTGTAGAGACTTTATCTCAAAGTCGCCTTGGCGACCGACATGATGGAATGCAGCTGGGTCAAGTGGGTTTTCTGGGTCCTAAAAAACAGAGCGACGATCTGTTTACCGACTTCAGTTCAAGCTGATGTTCGATGGACAAAGATGGCATACTGACCTAGTACTCCGCAAACGCCTTTGATCACAGCATCCTCCAAGCAGAGCACGCACGGTTGTTGCCTAGCGGACTGTAAGCGGTGATATGAACGCCAACTTGCTTGCAGTACGCAACGAGGTCATCTTGAGGAAGCAGAGGGTGAGCCTCAATCTGGTTAACAGCCTAGATATATTTAGTTGCATGATGTATAACATGAACTAGGTTATTATACGCACAGGGGCAACGCCAGTAGCGTCAATCAAGCCTTGGATGTGCTCGATCGTGAAATTGGAAACACCAATAGATTTGACCTATCGAAAAGTAAATACAAAGGCTCAATGACTACACTACCATCAACGCCGTGGACTTACCTTGCCAGATTCCTTCAGCTTGATCATCGTTCTCCAGGTGTCGACAAGGGAAGTCTTAAGGTCCAAGTGTGTCTCTCCTTCCTTAGTCGGATGTAAAGGCTTAAGACCGTTTCCAGGCTCGAATGCTACAGGCCAGTGTACAACTGTCACACATATGAGTTCATGAACATGAAGGAAAGCTCGGTGATAACGCACGATAGAGATCGAGGTAGGTGAGTCCAAGTTGCTTTAGCGTCTCGTCAAGCTCTGCCTTGGCTGGTCCTTGCTGGTGCGAGCAGTTCCAGAGTTTCAAAGTAACAAAAAGCTGTTCGCGAGTAACGACAGATGGTATGACTTTCTTCAGCGCACGTCCGACCTCGTGCTGATTCTGGTAGACCATGGCAAGATCAAGGTGACGGTAACCATTGCGGACAGCGATCTCGACCTATGTACAGCAGACAGATAGGGATGTTAGCAAGGCAAAATGGGACATCATGATGACTTTGATTCACAGCACTTTCGACTTTATTTTGATCAGTGTAGGTGCCGAGACCGATCTCGGGGATGGTTGCACCCATATTATTCAGCTGAATAACCTTTACATCATACGCGACTTCTTATCCTGCGCACATGCATTTTCGCGGAAATGACGGCCCGGGTCTCCCTCGAAGTGGCTGCTGACATCAAATCCAACGGCCGCTTTATGTCCAATGTGTTTTTGGCACTGGTGGACGGGTGGTAGACGATGATCCGCGGGAGACATACATTTTTGAAGGAGATGCGAGAATCCTTCCATTTAGGAACGATAGCAGATTCAAAGATGACTGTGACGCCAGTCTCACTGGTGAGGTAGATGCTTATGGCACGAGCTACATATTCTGCAATATCTAGTGAGAGACGTGCATAGTATGATTTCATAGGGGAGACGCATACCTTGCAATTGCAGACTATTAGCAGTGGCGAAAAGAATGTCATTGTGAATAGGATAAGTCATCAGATATTCAGACCAGATATTTTCAACTCACGTTCCGACCAATATCCACTGAGGTTGGCTCATTAGGAACCATGTTTTGAAAGCGGAGATATCCGAAAAGAATGTATTGTAAACCACTTGAAGCGGATCCGTAGACGTTGCCAAAACCCATTGGCTACTTTCAGGAAGTCGTCTCGTGTGGGGCGGTGAAGATGAGAAAGGGATAGAGCAATCTGTGGTACGGACGGGGATAGTTGTCGAGAATTAATGGTGGAGGGGGAAGATGAGCACCCGTATTTCGTTCCGAATCGCCTTAAACAGAACTAACGGAGCCGGGAAACTGTGCTTTGTTCTCCTGGCTGAAGTGGTCGCTCTGGTATAGTTCCAATCCCGGTGGCACGTAAATTGGATTAAAGCGCCAGGCCAACTATTACGAGAGGTCGGGTCGTCCATCAAGAAATATCTTGTTCGCACCTGTGATGGAACGAGGAGGTCTACATCTCTTACGACCTTCTCTCAAACTGCGCATCGCTTCTTCCAGGTTACCGCGTCCAATAGATGCCGAATGCTCCGTAGAGGGTATGGGTAAGTCGTGTGAGGGATCATGTTGTGCCTTGACGATCTGCGTGGCAATGGTCCATGGAAATGCAAAGCTGTACAACTTAGGTCCTCTTACCTCTTCGGAGCTACTTGGCGGCAAAGATAACATCTTCCCGTGAGCCAAGGCAGGAACCTTCTTCTGTCTATCGTGGATTTCCAAAGTGGCTTTCTGGCCGGTAAATTGAATCATAACTCCACAGGAACTATAAACGATGCGTACCTGTAACGATGATGAAAATGAACAGATCATCCCAAAGAAGTCATCTGGCTTTGGTCCTTCTGGTGAATCCAGGTCTTCGCCATAGTAAGAGAACAGAGCTCGTAGGTCTGTTTCAACGAGGGCAGCCATGTTATTGAGCGCGTCGACGTGTTGTGCTACTTCAGTCGCGTCTGGCCAATAATCTAGAAGAACTTGGAGTAAAACTCGTGTGGAACATTGATCTCCTGCAGGCCGGTAGTGGTGTCACTGGCGTAGAACTAGTAGTAGTATGTGTCGCAAGCTGCCGCTGGATAAACAGGTGGATGACGTTGTAGCGATCAACATCAGGGCGAAGAGATTCACCTGTATGCAATACCAACCAGGAAGGCTGATGTAAGCCAGCGCTTTGAAAACCTTCCCTTCTTTCTTCTTCCGCTGACACTGTGCGGCTGAAGATTCAAGGTACGTTTGTGTTTTCGTTTCTTCCAGTTCAATCCGCCGGTTTGGGAAGCCTCCAGGAGGTGCACTAGATTGGTAGGCTACTGCAGCGAAGACAGGCCTCCAGGAGGCGTCATCGGAGCATCACGCAGTAGCTTTGTTTATTTTTCTGAGTCCGAACCTTTAGATTTGTACTTACACCCTATATGCAATGCAGCTATGCCTGTCGAGACAGTGCTCGAGGGATGCCCTCCAGGGCTTGATCTTGAGGGAATAGGTGATATGATCAGCGGAGCAGATGGTGATGGGGATATTTGGACCGAAGAAGATATTTTACAAAAATTCAGGTATGGGGCTGCCGGCTCGAATTTACTTGTAATTGTTGATTTATTCTAGCAATCTCAAAGTTCAAGTGTTCGGCCCTGAAGATCTCTCACAAGATGTATTGACAGAAGAGGAGATGGACGAAGGGGAGAGGGCACCAGGACCTCCTCCTAAGAAGAAACTCAAGCGTGGTGTGGCTTCACAAGCTGACCAGTTCCGGAGAAAGCTTGAGAAGGAGATGGTGAAGGCCGTTCGAAAGGCTAGGGAAAATGCAGGCAGGCATTGTTTTGTCTTCTTAGTATGTAGCTCGACCTAACCCTAGTCAGTTGTCTTTGAAAGCTTCGAGTATCGTACAGCGGTGCTTGAAAGAGCCCACCACCACAAAGTACCAGCCCACTGGAACCAATCAAAGGAAGCTGAGCAACGAGAATGGCTTGAACCTCGAGCTTACCGAATGGCTATCAGCAGCGACGGGGTCCCCATCCTGTTACATCTCCCAGCTGTGATTCATGAAAGAGGTCAAAAAAAGCTATATTCCGCCGTCATGGAGTTTGGGAAAGCGGTCAAACTGCAGATGGGAGATGGAGCTGATAAAGAAGGGAGGGACCGGAAGACCGCTTATAAAATAGTGAAGGATCAATTGGCAGGGAATGTCAAACTAGTAACCGCATGGCACGCCGTGGGACATGCAGTAAGTTATTGACATTATTATCCAATTTGTGTATTGACAAGACATTAGAATAAAAACGCTGTCATCTCCAGAGATCTCATCAAATCGGCCAAGCAATTCAGTTTGGGAACTACTCTACTCGACAACCTTTCACTCCTCAATGTCCGATTGAACTCTGCCCTGAAGGAGTTGGATCCCCTACAGTTTCAAGCAATGCTGGAGTTGCGAGGTGCACTGCGCAAGAAGTATCCACACATCAAGGCGATGGAAGCCATCGACTGCCTTCTGTGGGAAGGAAGATCGATCCAATATAACCGTCAGACGCCGTTACACCCGGACAGCACGGACCCTCCTAAAGCTTGGGTAGCTCTAGTAGCTCTAGGTACATTTCAGAAAGGACACCTTTGGATCCCCCGGTTGAGACTGCTGCTGTATTACGAGCCTGGTAGCATCGTTTTCTTGCTAGGTCATATTCTACCTCACGAGGTATTGGCATTCCAAGACGGTCAAAGGGTCTCCATAGCTCATTTTACTCACGAGTCTATCTGGACAGAGTTAGGCGTCCATCTCCCTTAGCCTTGACTGTCAATTCCAACTATACTGTCTGCAGAACGGACAAACGGTTCAATATAAACAATTTTCTACAAATACATATCGTATCTTCCAATAGAACTCCTCCGGCGATTGACATCCGTGTTACTAGGAATGAATAGCAATGAGATTCTAGTACACCGTACGCACGATTTCTCTCATTACATTTAGAAGCACTCTGTTCCGGGGGTAAATGAGGACGAGTAGAATCATAAAACGAGAGACACGTACTGCGATGAACGATATCAGGACCTGACTCGTCGTACTCCTGCTAATTTCAAAGTTGATCTCTACTAGGTTGACTTGGCATACTGCAGGGATGAATCCTACGAGCTCTGAGACAGGTTGTTAGTACAGATCCTGCGGATTTCGATGAGGCTACCGGTCAGCGGCCAAATAAAGTCACGTACTCGAAGGTCTATGACAAAGATCATTGTCGAGACATCGTTGACTCGGAGGCATGCGCCGAGCGTATCAATAGTGACATTTCCGGAATAGCCTATATTTCCAATGGGATGACAATACTGAGAGACTGCGTTCAGCGCTGGATGCCAGCCAGGATCAGAGATGGATGAAACGTTTCGCGACATATGTGCTAAGATAGCAAGGGGACTCAGAGACTCGGGAACAAGAGACGGCTCCTCTTCTTTTTTCACGGAGATCTCAGAGGAGGTGCGTGATACAGAAACGGACGGAGATTTCGGAGGACGAGGTTTAAAAGTCTCGGGAGGGGTGCTCCCCTGAGATGTCCTTCGAGAATGGATGACATTGGTCATCCCGACTCTGTACACGGTAGGAATGACCGTGTCTGGAGTCTTCATCTTCAATAACAGATGGATAGAAGGGTGGACTGGGATAGGGAGAGCTTCGCAATTCTGACACAGGTCGAAATCCGGACAACTAGGGTGCATGCACTACACAAAATGCAAGCGTCAGAAACATGAACATCAATGAAGCCCGACGGGCAATTACCTTATAATGGACACCACGAATAGTCTCGCGGCAAGCTAATGACACAGCTGATTATTTGGTGCTCACAATCAATAGAACGGAACTTACCATTGCACGTCGCGTAATGAGTAGTTCTGTTGGCCACTGCATTGCGCATCTTGAATATTTGTGAGATGGGTTTTTCTTCACAAAAAGAACATTATTACCACGAGGTCGCTCGGCTTGCTCACCCGCAAAAAGCCGTGATAAGGATGTTGCTCTCCAGTAATCCTGACCACCAAAGTGTCAATGCCGACCATGCTTTGTAATAGAATACGTACTTGAAGCAGTCGGCACAAGTCTCAAAATCTTTCAAAACACCATTAGCACTCTAAGATTATCCAAAAGTGCGCTTTTACCTGGACAATTGACGCATGGGTAACCATGAGTGGTAAGAAAGTGGGATGCAGAAAGCTGACTCACGAAGCGATCACCAACAATAGGAGAGTCACACAGGTTGCAAGCCGTGCAATGACGAATAGTCTCTATGGTGCTCACTGGCGTCGCCACGGGAGTGCGAGGACTATCTGCTATGGCACTACCACTATTTGGGGAAACATCACGCTCCCCGCTTCCACTAAAGACCGTATGAACGAGCGCTCGCCCGGGTACTTCAATGTCGAAGAATTCATGGAACGGGTTGTGCCTCTCTGCAGTACCTGACTCAATACAGGGTGTGCATAGATCATAGTCTAGGACGGAGAATATATAAGAGGACTGTGTTGTGACATTAAATCATATAATCTTACCAGGACAATCCAGGCATTTACGTCTGACACCAACAAGCTCAGTTCTGGTAGACTGAGACTCTGCAGATATTTCCGTGGCTGACGGTGTAATGGCGATCGACGGTACAGTTTCATGCTGCTGGACAACGTGAGTTGGCCCAAAACTGAACGTGTGCATAGCACCAGATTTGGAAAAACAGCTTGGACACTACCGGATAGTTCAGCAAAACAAATGTCGCTAGCAAATGAAAGTGCTTACAACATAGTGCCACGGACATTTCACACACCCATACCAGCTTCCAGAAAACTCGTTCCTGCAGACGAAACACCAATGTGATGAGACAGGTTCCATTGAGACGTTCATTGTGTTGAATGACGCCTCTGATGAAGCATGAGGAGCCTCGTTGAATGCTCCTGCTCCAAAAGGGGTCTGCCGATGAGATGTATCGGCTTGTGCTGAAGCATTGCACTCGCCAAAAGTATCAAGTATGATATGATCAATATCTTTCCTGAAAGATGTCAATAAAGTTTCCATTTTCGACTTCCCTTTGGCGACTGAGCAACATGACTTAGGGGATCCCGCTTGATACGAGAGAGAAGGAAGACTTGGAATAGAGGGATGCCTGGAGAGAGTAGGTGGTTCTGAGAATATGATAGGTGGTGGTGGCGAAATGAACGAAGGCGAGATTTGAGGCGCAAGATAACTACCTTCAAGGGTAGGAAGTGGTCTAGAAGAAGGTGGTGGTGGATGAGCCGCCTTGAATGATAGAAACTCCTGGAAACGTGTATCGAAAGATGACACGGATGACAAATTGGGTGGTGGAGGAGTCGACAAAAGTGTAGGAGGCGGAGGAATCGCCATGAAGGACAAAGGATTAAGAACCTCCCGAGAATCTTCGACCGTTGCGCTGGGTGCTTTGTGAGGAGTCTCATCGAAGATAGAGAACCTGAGCAGTGGGTTGGGCGAGCGCCTGCGTAAAGGGGCAATACGAGTGTTATACTCCTCTGCGTTATGGACTTCTTTTCCAATTAGAATACGAGACGTCTTAGACACGTCGGGAGAGGAAATGAGTTTAGAAATATAATGAATATGGCTTATAGGAAATGTGCGATACAGCTACAAATGCGAAACGTCAGCGCCTCGGTAGTGAGAACAGATAAGCAAAGAGTAAGCATACCTGCTGGTAAAGCTCCTTGTATGTGGGGAACAAGACAGTCCCTGAGAAAGAAAACTTGCGAGTCTCGTTTCAATAAGTTGCCTTTATTGCGAACATGGTAACGTCCAAGAGGAGCTGGTGGGGTTCCCGCAGCTGATGCAGTGATTTATATTAATCGCGCCGTCCTCAAAGAGGGCTTGGAGCACGGGGGTCTTTCCACTCCTAGGGTACATTAGGACCAACAAAAGGAGATGCTAGTCACGCAAAAACGCACCCCTTGTATCCAGAAAGGGAACTTTGGTCCTGCATATGAATGCATCAGTTGGCAGGGTCGGAGGAAGGTTTATGCACAGTCTCCCTTACAGGCTCCTGGGAAACCTTGACTCGAATAGACTACTTATCCGAGTCGTTCAATAAAGCGCGGAGAGAGTTTATGTCTGAGTAGGGAATAGGCGAACATTGCTGTCGCTATAATATATTCTGCCCTAACGAAAGAGCACCTCGAGTTCAATACATCCATAGAGTAGCCTATCTTCTAATATGCTACGAAAAACAGCCTGTTGCTGAAATTAGCCTTGCGGCACGATTGAAGTTGATAAGCTGACTCACCTATTTTGTTATGCACGACATTCAGAAAAATCTGTATGTCCCTTGGTTCAAAATTGTGTCCGGCATCAAATTCTTGTCTGCTTCAAGGTCGTACTCCAACTCCTCATCGATGAAGCCGCCTGTACCCGAATAGGCCATGGACGAGGTCCCCTGGGCCGGGTCTGCATGATGATGACCTGTCAGGTACTGTGACCCCTCCTGGATAGGCATCCGCATCGCTGCCATCGATGATTGCGGGAGCGGCCTTACTATCTCATCTCGTGTCATAGGCACATAGACAATTTGTGATGGCGTCGACAAACCAAACGTGGTATCTGTCAGTGCGCTGCAAAGCATGAGCATGATTCCCGTATCCATCATAGCAAAAGTCACTTACAGACCTCTTCGATGAAGAGCTAAAAAACGCGCCTCTAATGATTCCTTATGGAGAGGGTCAGCCAAGGACGCTAAAATGGCATTGTGATACACAGCCTGCCGACTGGCATATAATTTCGCACTGAAGTGCGGCACACCCTTACGCGAGTCCGCCAAACATCCTTCTACTGCCCTATCGATAGCACACTGCACCTAAGAATGATTATGCAGAAGCGGTTAGTTATAATTGCACATGACAGTATACATTACTCACTCCAGCAGCACTTTCAGAAAGCATGAGAGGCATCGTGGTCTTGATTTCTGCCCTCATGTTCATGTCGCGGAAAGGCGAATACTTGCTGCCATACCATATTTCCAGATGTGTTTCTTCTAGAGCGATGTTTCCAAAAAGAAGAAGTATGATGGAGTCCGCGGTGAGCTCCTGCCTGTGTAAAAAGTACGTCCATGGCTGATTCGAATCGAAGATCTGAGTTCTGAGCGCCATCATAAAAGCTTTACGGGCACTATTGGATAGATTATCCTCCTGCTTTGGTTCCAGATTGTGGAGATGCATGAAGCGCTCCGCCGTTACTGCAAGGTGGTTGCGAAATTGAGAAACACCATACTTAAGTAAACTCTTGATAGTCTTTGTCGCCGGAATATCTTGTTCATTGTGATATTAGTTAGTTGATGCCGTGACGATCATTGTAAAACTTGACACTTACCGCGATGGAATAGAGAATTGGCCTGAGCAACGATTTCGCCCAAGTAAATATTCATCAGTTCTTTTTCTGTCGTGGTCTCATTCTTCATCCACCCTTTTGTGGCTACAAGATCCATAATCATACGGCTGCGCGCCCATATGATGGCTGGATGGTCGGCCAAGTCTACATCGTTCATGTATACTTTCTTCCGTTTTTTCTCTGCAGGAGAGACTACGCTCCCAAATGCTGTCGAAGATGAGTTCTGAGTCGGGTAAGAACGAGTGCTGGAAGCACGAGAATAAGGGTGCAAGCGATGTGTGGTGAGCTCCTGAGGTGCCGGCATAGTTCGCTGTCTGCTAGTAGTACTAGTAGCAGGCTGGGTAAGATCATATTCAATGAAGTTGAAAGACTCGGGAGTTGACTGAGGCTCGAAAGACTCAGAAGTCGCCATGATTCCGAGTCAGATGGTTAGTACTACTAGTAGAGGCGAGTTAAATAGCTGGCAATTATGGCATCAGCCGGTAAAGCATTACACGTACGCATCAAGTGTCAGTAAAGTCACGAGTCTCGATCAGCCATACAAAAAACATACTACGTACGCCATACGGAGCCTTGCCACTTGAATTTGAGTAAAACCTTGAAGATGGTAATGCTCCCGATGATCGCGCCCATTTGAGTCGTCCATTGACGTGTTATTGACTCCGATCTCATTCAGACTTGAAACTCCGTCGTGCCTAGCACGTCAGTAAACCCTTGTTCGTGACTGATAGTAGGTAATAGAATCTGTTCAGTATGTCATAAAGAACCGGGCTGGAGCCCACGTATACTGAATTCACTGCTTTAGGTATCTCTGGAAAGCAAGAAAGACGGATATGACTCCTATTTCTCCAGCTTAGTACCCTACAACGTTAATGGGACCCTTGATTTGTGACTCACTCGCACTTAGTAGTTACGTAATCGTTGCAAGAACCGGGTGGAGCCTATAATGATACGACTCTAGATAGCACACTTGGAACTTAAAGGTTTGATGCGCCTATTAATACTAGTACTAGTGTGGAGTGTAGTGACCTATTACGATTCGACTGACATTATTTAGTAAAGGCTGGACCCCGCAAATGGTCTACATACATGTTCCTGTTAAGTGGTAGTCATTATTTTATTGTGCATCCTCATCCGATCATGCAGCAAATCAAAGACACGAGAGTTTAAGGTGGTTAGTAATAAAAATTTTATCATATATAAAAGGACGAAAAATAAACATGGTCAAGGACACGCTACACTACGTAAGTTCTGTATGAGAGAGGGTGGTAGACACGAGGGAGACGGGGACATGAGGTGAAACACGATATATGGGGAAGTCTCCGACACAGGGGTCTAACATTTACCATTATAGTTACTATTTCGGAATCGTAACAGGTCACACAATGTTAGTCATATAGATTACTGCGGCAGGTTTTCATGCAACAGTCCGTGACACTGTAGTACTGAGAATACATATGTTCGAAAACATTTAAATTATACTACTACCGTGACAGATCTGAATTGTTTCTGGAAAACTTGCCCATGGAAGACTACTATGATTGGTACGACGTCACAGTCATGCAGGATCAGTGGCCTTAGAACCTGCGCCCTGAGAGGGTAGGTTATGCGGCTTGTGGTAAATCCCCGGGGGAACTGTGAGCCATCTGCAAGCCTCAGTGTGTGAAAGCAATCATAGCAGCATTGCCATCTCTCGGACCTCATTAGGGTTTCTTCTTTTGATCCGTGATGTACTGTCACAGTCAGATACTAGAACCTAGAACTAAGAACCAGACTCAGAAAGCTTATATCGGACTCTGTCGCGGTTATAGAGTACGATTTTGGGAATGTGATTACTACTAGTCGACTCAATATACTTATATTTTTGTACACACCGGCATGGGGAGATGATAAACACAAAATATACAGTGGCAATAAGCTATTCATCCGACGAACTGGCCGAGGTAGCATCAGATCAGAACATCGAACCATCATCATCTGACACAGAGCTTTCGCACCAAGGTCCGTGATCGCTAGGGTCAAACTTACATCCTTTATTCCCTATTGACGTTACTCCTCCGTCCTGAAGCATATTTCGGATGGAGCCAATTTGTAAATCAATACTGTGAATCTGTTTCTGGGACAGCTCAGTTTCTTCTTCGAGGATTGACTTAATTAGATCAAGTTCGTGGGCGCGAAGACGTTGGTAGCGAACTCTTGCGGCAAGAGCCCGGCGAGTGATCCGGGAAAGTTCAAGCATGCGCTCGTTGAGATAGTTCGTAGTGTTAGAGTCAAAAGTGTGGTTCCACTTCGAAAACAATTCAGAATCACACACTAAGTTAGGATACAAATGGACATACCGTCGTTTTCAAGGCTCTTAATCTCTTTGTGAGTAAGTCACCATCCTCCTCACGGTTGCCACTCTCAAATAAGGCATACCGGGCAGAACGCTTGCGATGCTTGTCATCAGCCGGGCTGTTGACTACAGAGTTGCCCCCGTCATCTTGAAGGGTAGGAGCCTCCTCGAGAGTAGCCTCGAGGTGCGATAAAATGAAGGAGCCACTCTTTGCAGGAGGGCTACTACGCGCATCGGATGCGGGAGGTGTGGGTGGTGCAGACGAGGGTTGTCTGAGGTGCAAATATGAGTGGTCATTAGTACTAGTAATTATTGTAAACAGTTCGGTAGACAAACCTAGGCTTCTGAAGAGGGGGATCAGGTTGAAAAATACTGCTCATCGATTCCGAAGTCATAGCAATCTCCTACGGTACACTAATTTGAGTTTGTATATGTAGCCTCAGAGACGTTGGAGACAGGAACGTTTTCCCATCGGCGACACCCGAAGTTTGATCTCAACAAAAATAACCAGCCGCCTTGCTGACGAATCTTTTTCTCTTACTAGTAGTAATACTCCTGCTCTTACAACATGTCGACTAGCCCAGGGGTGTACAAAACTGTCGTCAAACAGCCACTTCCAACTTTTCATATTGTTATCACAGTTTCCAAACTTCAAGAAGCCTGGATAGCAGGGTCTGCCATCAACTTGATACCAAGCCTCGTTCGTGGTGCACCTGCCCTGGTGACAGTCTCTTCACTATTCTACTAGTCCCTAGCTTGTTCAGCTACCTCAGCGAAGCCGAGGATCGTGATGTTCTGTAGACTGGTGAAACCGTAATGGCCCGGGTACGTGCCGCATCCCATTTCAATCTCATACTCACATTGAATTTATTCAGGCAGTCACCCACATCTTAGGCTGCCTTTCCGACATTGGTGAGATACAGGGCTTATGCTTCGCAGACCTTGCTGACGTACTGGAAACCCAATCCGACTCGCCAGCAATAACGATGCACACGACACACCAATACCGACCCTGCTCAGTTGCTAGACAAGTCGTGATGTTCGTGTGCGGCATGGCATCGTGGCTTGCTGTAAAGCCGTCATGGTTCAGCGTGCACAAGTTGCAAATTACGCACTGTCTGAGAGGCTCGGAGCCCAAGGCCTCTTCGAATATAATCGGCTGTCCAACTTTTATGTACGAGCACATTCTCTTTAACAGTCGTGCTAGAGAAAGAATTAATCTGTTTCACTCAGGCTGAGGTACCAGCGGCGCGACTTTAGTTTTGGAACGAGCTCGAATTTGAAGTTCTGGGTCCCTACAACCTTGCATACAATAGATCGGCTCCCAACAGAGAGTGTCACGGTGCGCTGTTCTGTCACGTTCGCGGAGTCATTCCCTTGAGCGAGCGTTCTAGTTTTCTCCTTGCATACTGATTCACTACTTTTTTATTTATTTATTTAGCTATAGTAAGTCCTGCCAGTGCAGTATCGTGTGAGGCCTAAGCCTAGTAGTTCGCAGCCTCGATGCAACTTCAAGTTGAGTGCTCCTCACTCAGGCTAGCTTTCGCTAATAATTTCTGCTACTGTAAGCTTGCTGGATGCACAACTTTCTCCTGCAAATGCTTCAAGGATGAGTCCAACTACCACTCGTGCATCGACTCGGACGCCATCATGGAACAGCGAGCATGAGGTGAGCATACTCAATAGCATAGTCTGACATTCCTATCTGGTTTCTGACACATTCTGCACCGCCAATACTTAGTACGACGGGTATCAGGGAAATTGGAGTCTGCATGTAAACCGACTTGTCTCCCATTCCAACATCGAATTGTGATGTCTCAAGCCAACAAGTAAGTGCCGTGTCTCATTTGAAGGTCTTTCGTGGTTAACTTTTGATCAAAGGCCCCAGGAATTCGAGACGCTCCGGTTGCATGCTAGTCAGGTTCTTGATTTTACCACCAATGCTCACGCAGTTCCTATTTACGCCTCCATGAGCTTCGTCTTTAACGACTCAAACTTAACGACTCAAACATTCGTGAAAATAGTATTGACATTGCAAAACTTTATATTGTACACGCTTGTCTGACTTCTCTTTATGCACCTGTTCACATCCCGTAATAGATGTCGTGGCCTGAAAGTTCTTGTCGATCTGTTGGACGAGGACTACACAGACCAGACTGAGCTCGTCGTCGATGCTCTCAACGGCATAGGAAGCGTGTTCGAATTGCAAACTCCAACGACTAAGAATGACTTCTGTCATATGTTTATCCTCGAAGGCCTCCTCGATCCCCTCTCCTCCGCTTTGCTCAATGTCATGGGTAATTCCAGTCCCAATGCAATCGAGATGAAGCACAAGATTATACAGATCCTTCTCGTATTCTCACAAGTGACACAAAGCGATATCCACGTACGTAATGCCATGGGGACTTGGAAGATTGTCAGACGTGAGATTTTCGTGTCAATGATTAGATTCTATGCACCTGACTGGAATTATGATGGCAGGTTTATTACGCGCGTGCGAGCTTCTGGAGATGGAATGCCTGGTTCAGATGCTGAAAGCTGTGAAGCACTTGTCCATGAATGCTAATCTGCTCGAGGTGCTTCAAAACACTAACGCCATCGAGATACTCATCAAGCTACTGGATGAAGAGAAGACCGGTCCTCATAACACGGTAAGCCATATGAGATTACGACTTGGGCGTCGCTCAGATTAAATGGTACTTCAGGAAGTGTCAAATCACATTTTCCAGACCTGTTATAACCTCTGTCGGCTGGACAAGAGGAGGCGGCTCAAGCCGGCATTATTCCGTGCTTGAAGCGAGTAATTGAGACCAGCTCGCCTCTCAAACAGTTCGCGTTGCCCATTCTGTGCGACTTGGCTAGCGCGGGGAAAAGCTGCAGATATCTCCTTTGGCAACACGATGGTCTCGCGCTTTACTTGAAGCTTCTAGAAGACCCATACTTCCAGGTCAGCGCCTTGGAGGCGATTCTGTCATGGTAAGGAGAATCTTCAATTGCGTACTGTACTACGACTAACGTGAACTCAGGTTGCCAGATGAAACGGCCAAGATCGAATATGAGCTGGTCAGCTCTGAGTCTCTTGAGGCGTTGCTCAAGTGCTTCGTAACCGCAAAAGCCAACTCCTTTGAAAACCTTCTCGACCCCCTTCTCAAAATCTGTCGTATCTCCACCCCGCTCACCATCGGCCTTGCCAAATCTCAATTCTTCAAGCGCATCATTGACAGGCTCAACCACAGCCGTGCGGTCGTTCGTCTCAACCTCTTGCGTATCCTCCGGACCGTTTGCGACGTGCACCCGAACCGTGCAATGTCGGTGGAGCGCTACAGATTGCATGAAATGGTCATGAAACTTAGCAAGGATGATGGTGCTGTGTTGGTGCGCGAGCTGGCGAGAGAGACCCCACCCGCACTAGCCCCCGCACTTAAACCGGTGGGCAACAGGTCTCTGCTCAAGGGGCATGATACTCCGAAAAGCGGTCTGATAGTGCCCAAGAAAGCCAGGCGGACAGCATCAGAAACGTCTGCGATGATGGGACCAAACTCGTCCTTGCTGGGTCTTAGCATGGGTCCCCCTCCAACATCGAGGACGGGGATAGAGAGGACGTACTCATCATCCAGGCATAGACTTGGTGATATATCTTGGCAATCTCATGGAGGACAAAGATGAACTATTTATTGTCTGGTCAGACTGGGTGCTTTTTATTACTTTTTTGTCCGTTCTTTATCATTAGCTTTGCATGCATCGTCATCACAAGACAGTACTCTTATTTGCACATTACCATATATCCTCGCTAATGATGGCATGCAGAGAACAAATAACTCGATTAACAACGTAATCTGGACATGAATTATGAGCAAATTAGGAAACAGCGGAACAAGGTGACGGACGTACAAGTAATCTACTTGCGAGCAAAGGGTATCTGGAAACCAGAGACCAGTGCCCTTGCACGATTCTGTGCACCAAGCCCCACTGCATTGGTGACAAAGTGTATGTGCATACCATAAGGCTTGGGGTACGAGTCTAAATTAACCTAAATTTGAGGGAAGTAGCCCATGGCCTCTGGCGGCAAGCCAAATGAAATGACACCAGCCACGCCGCTCGGAGATTTCATTGTTGATGATGCGGAAGGCATGACTATGCCAGGGAACTCTCGAATCCTCGGAAGCACAAACTCCACCAGGGTATTCAAAAAGTCGTACATCTTGGGTCCCTTCAACTCGACCTTTGCACCGATTGGGATACCAGGGCGCATCCATCCGCCGACGTTCTTTTTCCCCTTCACGATCTGCACTCCACTGCTCGAAGGACGACCTCCGCCACTCTCGGTTTCTCCCGACATTGCACGGAACGCAGCGATGAGACCAAGTAGATTACTCCGGTTGGTAAGTGCTTCCTTCATCATGGAATGAATGACTATTTTTTCTAAATGGACGATATTCTGAGAAGTGGTCGGAGGTGCCGGCTTTTGGGCTGCCTGGGAGCCACTGACAGGAGGGTTATAACGGTTTTTAGTGTAAGGGTCATTGGGGTCGTAAGTGAGACGGATTTGGTGTGGTGATGATGGTGTGCCAGACTCGTGATTGTAAGTCATGTACATCAAGTTGTCTTGAAGAGCCGTGTGGTAGTGGTCCATGAGACGGCATGGGTGCGTGTCGCGGACAATGAGATTCCTGACGTGCGGCACTGGAAGACCATTCTCGTCACGCTTGAGGATTTTGCGAATTTTTGGAGGCTTTCTGAAAGGACGGACTGCCTGTGCACTGTGGGAGACGCGAGCTGCTGCTGCACTCATCTGGAATTTATATTTGTGAGAATAGGTCCAGGTATCAGAAAACCGGAAAACGAACTGAGGGACGCGAGAGTCGAAGTGCTAAACGAAGCTTCTGACATGCCATGGTTGGGGCTTGACGTGGTGGTGCAGGGTATCGAGAGAAAGTGGATCGAACTTGGCAGGGTGAGGTCGAGGCTTGACGCAGTGAGACAGCATTTGACACTGCGTCTGAAAACCAACATAGATGAATGAATTAGAGGTAATGCAACAATATAGGACTGACGCGCAAGATGCATACTAGTAGTAGTATGATGAGTGTCGTCCACCCGCGTGCGTCTCGCGTGGTTCTCACGTGTGCTTACTTAATCAACCAACTTCGTCTCTATTCGGAAAAATTCTGTCCCTTTGTGCTCACCGCGAGGCTGGTTCGGCCGTTTGCCCCAAGCCGAACGGTGCAGTTACACCATCCTAACTGAATCCTACCAAACTCTGTCATTTTGTGCTCACCGCGACGCTGGTTTGGCTGTTTTCCCCAAGCGCGCTGTTACACTATCCTAACTGAACCCATGTTCTTTTGTTCTATCTGGTATGTGTCTTTCACTTTGCTCATCTTTTATGCTTTGATTATTCTTCAGTGTTAATGGCTTTACGCCCCGTTGTATGAAATAATTTTAGGGTTAACGGTCAGGTCAGCCTCAGTGCTAATTCATTCGCAGTCCTCAACGTTGTTGACGACGTCGACGGTCGACTTTATTTCTTTTCATTTAATTATTCACTTAATGACTTTGACTGAAACAGCACAATCAGCTCTCCCAACACTGTGGGACAATACAATCGTGCCCACTCTTCGCAAAAGTACGTATATAATACCATAACGTTCCTGTCCAGAAGCCCCAGGCATCGAATTCTGATGGACCCGCCTTCTCTTCCTTTTTTTCAGGACTAGAAAGCGAAAGTCGTATCCTTGCTAAATGTCTGTCAGTGGCATCTTTTTCTTCTACGGACGACACACCAAGGTCGAACGCTCCTTCAATTTCGGGTATCGCGACTGGTACAGAAATTCGCAATGACGTCCTTTCCCACCAGACGCCTACTTCTGACACCTCTCCTGATCTCTGGATTATTGACGAGACTGACCCTACTTTGTCAAATGCCACTATTCGACATCAGAGATCAAATATCAGTTCCTCTATTCTCTCCAAAAAGTCTCACCACGACACTACCTTTGCGCCTCCGCGGCCTTCCAATGAATCAGAAGAATGTCCATTTGAACATTGGTACAGAGGAGACGTACATAGGAACGGTGGCGTCAGGGAATTGCGTGTAGGTAAACGCATGGAGATGTTGCATATCGCCAACTTCGGACACGACACGAAGTCAAACACGCACCGTTTTGCACCTCAGGACGTCTCTGCCACTTTGGAGTACAGCCATAGACGAAAGAGAGCTGATAGTGCCTCTGGCCTACGGGAAAGGGAGAGATCCGAGTCGGTGTAAGTATCTTCCTCAAGCTATATTGGCACACCTCCGAGTCCGAGTTGTGTCATCCAGCATAATGCCATTACTTTGAGTTATTCGACTCGGAGTTGCCGTCCTGGCTGTAGTAATATTTTATGAGATCGTTTTCATTCTCAGTTCTAATTAAAAACACCCAGGAAGAACAGTGAGACAATAAAGACGGCGGGATTCTCCGGACTTGATTGTCAGACGCAAACTATCTGTTGGCCCGCTAATGCCATAAGCTTGCTGCTGCCGGTCACCTCGACTGCTTCGAACAAAAACTGCATCTCGCTAGCACCTCCAAAGTGCAATGCGCCTGACAGGACCTTTTTGGATTGTTCAAGTTGCCCTTCTCTCAGGCTTGTTTCTGTCACTACTAATGGTTTTATGCGCTGCTCTTGGGAAAGGGCAACGGACACCTGTGGCCTTAGCAGGCATCGTGCATCGTGTCTTTTATATAAGAAATCTAGTCTTCTTGCAACCAAGAAAAGACAGGAACACGCCAAAGAGGCGACTTTCGCAAATTTTGCTGCGGTAGACTTACCTGTGAACACTTCAAGTCCGCATGTGAGTGGTCCGAGCCGTTCTATCTAACTTGGATATTCTCAACTTGTACGAACTTGAACTTCAGACAATAGGCCGTCCAAGACCAATTGCCTCTCGCCGATCGCTAGGAAGGCAACGGGGAGGATCTGCCGCTCTCACTTTTAATCCCACCAGTCCTGTCACCTCACAACGACCCCTCTATATTCTACAAAATGATAGTGATGTTGAAATGGATATTAACTGCAGAGATGAGACTGAGTTGGACGTCCTTGGTTTGTACCTTTGGAACAGCGGCTGTCTACTATAAGGTTTCTGATCACTGAACTTGTTAGGGACACGCCCTATGAGACGGATCCCGAGACCGTTCAACGACATCGAGCCCTTAGAAGAGGATCTCAATTACCCCGATAATGCTGATGTTCAAATTCCATCTACTCAAAATTCGGCCGCCCTGCCCACCCAATCCAGAATCCGACGTGTTCTTCTGACGCTCAGAGACACACTTCAGACCACCTTCAACTCGTTTGGTCTCTGCAGAATATATCCTCGCCGCCCTTCGTTCGAGCCGGATACATTTGTTCCGTCTTCGTTGCTTGCGAGAACATGTCCAGCTGCTGCTCAAGAGACTGATTCTCTACCCAGGGTCTTTGCTCCACCGTGGCCCTTTCCTAATATGACTACATATCGACTAATATCTTGGATGAATTCTGGTAGTAGCCGGATATCGGAAACTAAAGTCGCGGCCCTCGTCAAAGATGTCATGCTCGCAGAGGATTTCGACCAGGAGCACCTTCAGAAGTTCTCGGTGAGGCAGAGCTTGCGAGAGCTAGATAAAGATGAGAGCGGGAAGAAGATCGTCTTTCCAGATGACTGGATTGAGACGACTGTCACCATTGACATTCCAACCAAGGTAAGGGAAGATAGCCCCAGGCCTTACACCATTCCTGGATTCCACTATCGCCCCCTGGTTGAGGTAATACGTGCAGCCTTCGCAGACGCTCAAGCGAGGGCATTTCATTTATTACCATTCAAGCGCATATGGAAGGACCCTCTCGACGACCATCAAGAGCGAATATACGACGAGCTCTACACCTCAGATGCCTGGCTGGAAGCTCAGGACGACCTCCATAAGCTGCCAAAGGAGTCTGGATGTTCATTAGAACGCGTCATCGCCGGTCTAATGTTCTTTTCCGATGCCACTCACTTGGCGAACTTCGGCACTGCCAAAGCTTGGCCACTTTATGCATACTTCGGAAATCTAACAAAATACGTACGTTCTTCACCTACTTCTGGATCGTGTCACCTAATAGGATTCTTACCCTCGGTGAGCCCTCTTGCCAATTGTGTGTTCGTTGACCGCTAATAATGCCCATTTGCAGCTTCCCAACGCTATCAAAGACATTCTGAGCAAATTGCCTCGCATTTCGAAAACGGGCATGGCGTCCCTTCATGCCCATTGCCGCAGGGAATTGTTTCATGCGTGCTGGATGATCTTGCTGGACGAAGAATTTTTATATGTGTATCGCCATGGTATAGTTTTAAAGTGCGCCGATGGCGTCATGCGGAGAATATACCCCCAAATCTTCACGTATTCGGCTGATTATCCAGAGAAGTACATTCTCCATTTGTTTGTTCAAAATATTGTATGGCTCATAAGTTTCTAGGGCTCTAATCGCGACTATTAAGGATATGGGCGCATGCGCGTGCCCTCGCTGCCTCATACCAAAAGCCTTATTTGATTGTCTTGGTCTCGTGAAGGACATGAGAAGCCGCATTGCCAACCTTCGAGTGTATGCTTTGACGAAGGTTGTCCAGGCTCGTCAGTTCATCTTCCAGTGGGGAAATACTGTTGATGGTGCAAGGGTTGGAGACATTCTTGGAGCAGGCTCGTGGGTACCAATTTTAGTGAGTGAGGCCGGTTCTATGCTAGTCATGATCACTCAAGCTAGTGTTCACAGAATCAATTCGCCGAAAAGCTCGGCCCACTCGGCCTTGACCCATTTCGCATGCTTGTTGTTGATCTCATGCATGAATGCGAATTGGGTACGTGGAAGGCGCTATTTACTCACCTAATTAGACTTCTGTATGCACTTCCTGGAGGCGCTCAGCTTGTCGTGACCCTCGATAGTAGGTACGCAAATTTCATTTGCGGTTATCATTACTTGCTAACAAGTTGTCAACTTCTCAATCGCACCTTAGATTTCGCCAGGTCCCAACGTTTGGAAATGGGGTAATTCGCAAGTTCGCTAACAATACCTCTGAAATGAAAAGATTAGCAGCCCGCGACTTTGAGGACATTCTACAGGTTTGTTTACATCATTATCTGGTTTTCCATACACCGGAATTTTCGAAAGCCCTGTTTGTCCCGTCCGTCTGTTTGTCCTGTCCGTTGAGCCCATTTGTTTCACTGAGCAAGCGAGAAGAGAGGACTCTTGTCCGGGAGAGCACGGCAGGCTTCGCAGGTGTGATTGTTTCCTTTCAGTGAAGGAGAGCGACTGACTCCCCAGTAGACTGGGTGACATCCCTCTTTCGTAGAGTTCTAGCTTCATATGAGAATCTCCCTGAGGAAGGTGGGAAGAAGAAGACTACCGGCGGAAAATCGGAAGAGACCGTTTTAAAGTCGATCAAGAGCATGCTTGACGTGGTCACCTTGCACCTCTCAGACCAACTATTCGATCTCGTGTTGAATCTTGTTTTCGACTACGCTGCGACAAACGCGAAGTCTCACGCTATCCGAGCGTTCGGGCAGCTTGTAGCATGCCTGGCACGCGCCCAACCCCAGAAGACATTGGATAAGTTTTTGCCGTCGTGTATGTCACGCATACAAGAGGAGCTCAAGTATGGAGCTTCCAGCATTAGAACAACATCAACGCATGATCTTGTTCCATCTGACACAACGCTGCACTGGAGTGAGTGGCTTAGCTTATTTTTCCTATTTAGCAATGCATCCGCCACTGACAACAGCCAGACAGAACAAACAGAACGGATGGGACGAACGGGATTTTCTGACTTTAACTTTCCTTCATATTGTTGCTGACATACCCTCCAGTGCGCTATTCCTGTTTTTGAAGGGCTATTTCCTTTGGAACACGATTTGGCTGTGCAGTCGCTGCTATACCAATTCGCACAGTGGCACGCACTGGCGAAGCTCAGGATCCATTCAGGATCTACCTTGGATTTTTTTGAAGACACGTTCAATAAACTCTCCCGGAAGTTACGGAGGTTTCGGGCTTACACTTGTGCTGCCTTCGTCACTATGGAGTTACCAAAGGAGAAAGCCGCGCGTCAAAGAAGGCTTGCTCAACGCTCCGAAATTAATATAGCCTCTCCAGAATCAACCGGGGCGAGAACAAAAAGGTTCAATTTAAACACCTATAAGTTTCACGCCATGGGTGATTATTTGAGAACCATCAAGTGCTTCGGGACCACAGATTCTTTTACTACGCAGATTGTACGTATCCGTTGCACTCCACTAATATGAATATGAAGTCTTTGTACAGGGAGAGCTCGCACACCGAGCATTGAAGGCATTCTATCCGTTGACTAGTAAGATAGACACTCCGGCACAGTTAGCGAAACACGAGCGCAGGCGCCGTGTACTAAGACGGGTAGCAGAAGCAGGGGCTATACTACACCCTATCAGTCAATCACCAGTCGCCGATCCCCCCTCCTCTAACAAGCATCACGATATCGCGACTAGTCAGAACCATCCAGTCGCTCTATTTACATTCCTCCGAGAACATGAAAATGATCCAGCTCTCAAGGTACAATCAATATTGCATTCTGAACGCACCTTACTCACCCGCACTTATCAGAATTTTATACCAAAACTGAAGGATCACGTTCTATACAGGCTACGCAAGCTAGACATCAGCTATTGCAACTACACCTTCACGCCTGAAGAGCGTAACTCGGTTATTATTCTGAACGATACGATCTATTCCGTCCAGACCATGCAAGTACATTACACTACCTACGACATGAGGCGCGAGTACGATATCATTAACCCTAGAACACATGCCGACATCATGGTACTTTCGGGGGAAACGACGCCTAACCATCCATACTGGTATGCCCGGGTGTTGGGTATCTACCACGTGGAAACATTGCTTAACGACGGGGGCTGACCTGTAAAGCAACACCTCGAATTTTTGTGGGTTAGATGGATGGCCCCGCTGCGGAACCATAAATTTGGAATGAAATATGCTCGCCTTCCCAAAGTCGCCTTCGTGGAGGAATCGGACATGGATGCATTCGGTTTTCTGGATCCAGGGCAAGTGATTCGGGGCATACATTTAATTCCAGCTTTTGCTTCAGGACGTGGAGCAAGCTCGTTTCCCCACGGAAAATCATTGGCGCGGCCTGGGGGGGAGCTAGACGATTGGGAAATGTATTATGTGGGCATGTGAGTGCAGTAATGCTTAAATATAGTGCGTTGATGCTAAACCTACGAATCAGTTTCGTTGATCGAGATATGTTCATTCGTTATACCCATTTCGGCATTGGACATCCTGTCACGCTACGGAAGATAATCAGAGACTGTCTCGACTTCGAGTCTACAGGCAACGCCATGGACATTGAAAGTGGCGCTAACGAGGAAGTAGATGTGGGCTATGAAGAGAACGGTGCCGGTGACAGTTGTGATGGATACAGCGATGAGGAGGAGGAGGAGGAGGAGGAGGAGGAATTAAGTGATGAGGAATTGGAAGATGAGGGAAATGAGGACTGTGAAGGGGATGAGGACGATGACGATGACGATGACCTCCTATCATTTTAAACCACCCCTGATTCACACAAGTTGTCATATGAAACTTTGAATTGAATTGTCTAAACATTCCACGTCGTTAAATATACATGAACCAAATCCCGGGAGTCCGAGTGCGAGTGGTGTCTAGCTTAGAAGGAATGCATAAACCAGAATATTGTAACAGTGATTCAAATACGAGAAGTGAGGATGATAGCGGTACTGCCAATTCTCTATCGTTCAAGTTGGGACTGCATACAATGCGTAGACGGATATTTCAGACTGTGCTTCGTTCAGAGGGTAGAACGCAACATGAAAAACACAAAAATTCGCTCACATAGTGACATTAAGGTACCCCCACGCCCTTGCACAAGCATCCTTCTGACTCGTCAACCCCGTTTATACTAAGTCCTTCAAGTTTTGATACAAGGTGTAAGGCTCCCATTCCAATGCCCTGTGTGATGGGTGTGAATATTGGCTATTGATTCTGGTGGTCCGAGTCCGAGTTTGATATGAGACTCACTGACTGATACCGAATTGTTTCATCGAAGAATATTGTACCTAGTTGATAGAATAACAAAGGAATGTGTCGTGAGTGAACCCCAGGAGTCGGATGTAGGACATATAGAAACACTTACATTGGCGCGTCAGTGAGCTGACGTCAAGGCTTGTCAGTGCAGCAGTAATGTCATGATTATTTACAGTCACTCACTGATGTGATCCAAATGAACTACTGTCCCTTACGGGTTGCAACGGTACAGCGCCATAGCATTTGCAGAAACTCCATACTAAACTTGATGACAAATTGGAACACCATTATCCACGGAAAAGGAATGAATAGCCTTGTAATCCAGAACACGAACAAGGGGAAACTGGAATCGTCAACAAGATTAGTCAGAGTATCATACCATCTCCTACTGACTGCATTTGCCCAATGTCACCAAACCGTCACATACTCCCACGCAAATATATGTTCAATGACCACTGCTAACCCCGCTTTCCACGAGATAGTCTTAAATAGCCTTAGAATTGAAAACATGGATGATGGACAATGAGCATGATTGATAAGAACGTGAGCATTACAATACCATCCCTTGCAGGCCTTGATGCTGCGATGCCGCCAACTTGTCACGAACTCCTCATGGTAGTCTAAATTTGCAGACTACCATACCAATGCAATGACAACTCATATTTCTTTCAGTATGAATGGTTATATTTTGCAGGAGCGGAATTATGTCCCTCTATAATTCCCACGGTTACAATATCAAGGAGTCATGAATAGTGCTGCCGAAGTCCAGTTCAGTCCGGTTCTTGGGCCAAATTTTCCGAACGCCAAACCGAACCATAGGTTCGGTTTAGCCATTTGGTTGAACCCTGGACCGAACGTCACCAAACGCGTTCGGGAGGTCCGGTTCGCGTTCGAACCGGGTTCAACCAAGCTTGCAGACAATGGGCTGGAGCTCCACCACATCATCACGTTGAACCCTGGACCGAACGTCACCGAACGCGTTCGGGAGGTCCGGTTCGCGCTCGAACCGGGTTCAACCAAGCTTGCAGACAATGGGCTGGAGCTCCACCACACCATCCCCAACACCACGAACGCCATGCGCAAATGCCCAGCGCACGTCAGCAACTGCTGACATGGCTCAGACGAGTGCGGACGACAGACGAGAGTAGGAGGAGTAGTGTTGCCACGAAGTGAACTGAAGTGACAGATGCTGGTAGAGAGGACGTTAATGACACAGGAGAGCGGCGGAGTGCAGCTGCAACATTACCACCATAAGGATCATCCACCACTGCTGCGATCAATGTAGCGCGAGTTCGGAGCGATGCCACAGGAAGGTGCTTTGAGAAACGCTGTGTGAGCTCCTCAGGTGACAAACTCACAAGCGGAGACCTCTGTAGAAGACTGAAGGTTCTGTGAGCACAACGCAAAAAGTAAATCACAATGGATTAAGTGCGGCGACAGACTCAAATGCAGCGAATTGAGGAAGTTATGCCAATGAAGGGAAGATGATGGGCTTGCAGAAGGAGGCATGGGTTGGTATCAGCGTCCCAGAAGCCATTGCCCTGTGCCGGTTGTTAGACTTGCCCTGGAACGAAAAACTGCACTGACATATCTCGCTAAGCCTTTGTTGACGGCCTGGGGCCGCTGCTTGGAGACCTGACTAGCATGCAAATCTGACGACATGAATAAGCAAATGAGCAGAGTGTCAAAAACGGTGCGATGAGTATGAGGGTTGAATACAACCGGTCAAGAACACGTACTCGAAGTGGGACTGAAACGGCCATGAAAAGCGAGTGAGAGAGCACCGGTGGACGTAGAGTCGGGGAGCGTGGAGACAGACAAAAAAAATCATTAAGACGGGTCCAATTGAAAAAGAACGTACAACATTGGACAGCAGTAATATTGTCATGAAGGATGAAGACAAAGACAAAGAACATATCAGTCCCCCATCCAGAGTCGAGTCTACATGCGCAACGTACCTCGAGACGAAACTACGAGCCAATAGGAGTCGGGGACTTGCAGCAGCAGCAGCAAAATTGAGGTAATGTAGGCGCTGACAGATGACAGTCGTGGTGGGGTTCGAACGCGTCCGAACCGGTTCTGGTTAGCTCCGAACCCTGAACCGGACTTAAGGTTCGGTCCAGGAGCCATGCCGGACCTGTGACCGGACCTTGAGTCCGGTTCGGAAAGGTTCGGGTTCGAACCGAGGTTCAGAACCGAACTGCGGCAGCACTAGTCATGAATCCACTGATGTTGATGTATCGAGTCATAGACGAGTCAGACTTCCACATATATACAGCGTGATGCAAGACAACATTTTGTCGGGCAGCTCAAGGAAAGCTTTTTCTTGTTTCCATATCACTTCGTCGATTGACTCTGCAACAATGTCAGCTTAATCCTGTGTCGTTGCTTAGATGCATGTGTCACTTACTCGAAGGTAAATTCGGGCATTCGCAGCACACTGTATGGGTACGGGCAACGTGTGCGATCGTTGTTCGACATCCTGTTTCTTGTTTTTCGTAGGAAGCGTTGAGCTAGGTTCCCCATGCTATAGATCTGTAAGACACCGAACGACAGTCAATTGTTACTACAAGCACTTACACATATGCATGTGAAGTTTGCTCATAACAGGAATGGTTCCTCGATGCTTGGCATCGGTATCAACTGCAATTGATATTATGTGTGTTGTATGTATATATGCATCTCGTTCGGTGCTTTACTCTTACAGTCGTGCTGCTTGGCAAGATGGAAACAAATCGTTGCAAGGGCCCTAATTCACATCCGGCGCATGATTTGCAGTTGTATGGGTGACGCTATTATGATCAAAATATGTATGCCAGAGTTCTAAAAGTTCACGATTGGCAGTTCACTGATACTTTTGCAGGGATACAACAAGAAATAGGTTTGCCTGGGCCTTTCAAATATACTTCGGAATACAATTGGTTAAATAAATACCACGACGGATCCTGCACCAAATTTCTCCTCCCTGCAGACCACTGAGCAAGCATTTCCCTACACAGTACTGCTAGTTGATACATGTACATGCTCCTGGAAAACAATAGAATTCATGCTAGCTTCTACGTCGGTGTATGCCACGAGTGTCGCGTTGTATTCTCGAACGCTAAGAATAAGGCGTGGTCCCAGCACAAACATCTGCACGACCGATAAAATTTGAAGAGCACCACCGAGCGTCAAAGCTCCCATAGAAGTTGAACTCTATAGAATCAATTAGCAGTGTTTACACGCAGATGTTGGCGACAGGTCAGCGCACCGAGATTACTTCAGAGTAACAAGCAAGCTGGAGGCAAGAGACACCAAGAAAGCTAACATGCGTGGAACTTGAGCAGAAAATATAACTGCGTTCACATTACAAGCTCACCTTGCAAAATAAAGAACGTGAGATTGTATCAGCACCCTGAAACAGTCCCCGATGGTCGATCCTGTCGATCGGCCGAGTCGTCGCAGCTCACGGAAGTGTTTCACAGCAACCCAAACTGACAGACAGAATGCGAGGATCTCCCAAACAGTGTTGAGGATCCAAATCACCGAAAACAGAAACTGGGCGTTCACTTCAAACTCATAATTGCACATATATGTGCCAGAGAGTATTGCCTCCTCTAGTGTTTGTCCAATGAGCCATATATTCCTCATGTCAACAAGTGAAGCGTACCCCCTGCAGTATCCATCAGTACTATTACCGTGATCACTCCGCAGGCGATGTTTACAGCCAGGAAGATAATAACAAGGAACATAAGCATCGTTCTAGATCCCTGATACACGGCATGCAACCGAGCAATCATGATCACTTACATCGTGTGTCAGTCAGATCAATATCACAGAAGTATTGCACCTGGGGACTTACCGCCCAACATGGCAGTCAAGGCCACATTTGTCACATTTGATGCGTAGAACGTGATGGTGCCTAAAACTCCCAATCAGTGAATCGCCCTCGCACTAGTATCAAAGACTCCGACTTACACCTATTGAGTCATTATGTTGTGCCAAGTTCGATGGTTGGAATCTCACTCACCCCTACATATGAGCGTATTGATTGGATGGGAATGAGATGGTTGCAGGATACTCACTGTATCTGTCAGTGATACCGATGCCATAAGTTCTGAGGCCCGCCGGTCAGAAAAATGGAACACAGCGGATATGAGACATACGCAGAACATTGACACTAATTGTCAGATATGAGCTATTAGCACAGTGCAAAGCTGCTGTTGATCTCGACACATACACAGAAAACGGTATTCCAATATAGCGTATCTGGCACATTTTGGAGTCAGCACAAGTTGCCCACCACGCTAAAGCACAACATGAATACGAACAATCAAATACAGCACGGTCATGAGAGACCACCGTTGTCTCTGTCGCGAATTCATTGCATGCTCTTGTTTTCTTCCGAGACGGGACTCTTGTCACTCACCCAGATGAGTTCAATCTATGGCACCATTCTTAGCGAGTTGGCTGCTACGGCGATGGCATCTACGTACCTCTTGTCCAGATGTTAAGACTTGAAATATCATGAGAATATCAGCGATTTCGAACACTGTCCTGCTCACCCCAATCGTATACCACCACGACGCCGGCGGCAACTGCAAGATTGCACGTCAACGTTAGTTCTAGACATCGTGATGCGACAGACCTTCCCAGTAGCTTAAAAACATGACGAAAATCATTTTCGGCCACCAACTTGGATCATTTGAGACGTAGGTCATGTTCAATGGATGGGTGTGAGCCAGTGGGGGATGTTGGTGTATAATGAAAATGCTCATGCTAGATATACCACCGCTTCTATAGCCAAAAACAGCATGGTGAAAATGGACATCTCAAGACCCTTGATTAGTGAAATGGTGCGAAATCAAGCAAAAAGAGGAAGCCCTCACGACTGATAATCAAAGCAGATTTTGATTTCCAAGACAGTCACTATTGCGCACGCAATTACAAATTTCAGTCGTTGGTGATGTCAGCGACTCGTTTCTGACGCCATTTTTAGGATGTTTTTGCTGCAAGCTTGCAAAAATCTAGCAGCCCTTTATGAAATCATGTAGCCATCGATCTAACCCAGGTTTGAGCATGATGTGATCGAAACAAGCATGTACACCCTTTTCGGCCAACAAGGCCGAGCCCGAGGCGTAACTGCCCCTCCGATGACTCTTATGAGAAAAGGGCCATTCTGCGGCATAGCACCAGAGAAGTCAGACAAGAACAGTGACACAGAGCAGGTCGAAGTGGAGCAAATGCATCTCATGTTATCCGTCGCCTCGTGCGCTTGAACTATTGGGTTATCGTGATTATATCAAAACGATGAACAAAGATATGACAAGGATGGAGCGAATCTGATCCAGAACGCACTATTATCAATGCATCATGCGCTCGATGTGATGGTAGTTTATTGCACTGCCCAGATACATCATGATTGATGATTCGTGATTGACATATGTTGAATACCTATACGACACCATCCTCAAATCGAAAGAGAAATTGCACACGGGAGACAATAAGCCTGCCAATAAGCCTGTGACACGCTAGAAGCCCTATTTTTGATTGTACAGGCTGATCCTGATGGTATCGTGTTGCGGTAAGCTTTTATTCTGTAAGAGTGAGTCCGTCAGATCAAAGAAGTCATTGGCGGACTGCAAAATTTACACGTTGGAGCGCGGGCCAGCGGCCTGAGCCCAGAGCAAGACAGACGAGCTGTGATCATGATGCAAGCTTAACACGGCACGGTCACCGAAACCTAGTTTACGTATTGACTAGTGTTTGAACCGTGAAGACCCCGAATGTGCAGTCTCGTGGAACTCCTACTTCAAGAGCGAGGACAGTGCACGCCAGCACTTAGATTTGTGACTGACCTGGCGTACGTCTCTTGGGAATTTTGACCCGACCTCACACAGCACTGCCTAACCCGCGATTGTATAACTCTATCTACTCCCGATCACAGACTGGAGCTCCTGCCGTGATAGGATTCCCTATATTTCATATATAGCTCATGCCTATCTGCGTACCAATCCTATGCATGTGGGAGTCTGCATTCAGAGAACTTTGGTCCTCGCGTTTAGACCCCGACTTGATCAAATCATCTATTCTAATGTTCAAGGTGGGCTTTTCCTTATGAGATTGCATCTATGATAAGCTCTAACTCACTGCGACACAATATCCTTCCCCTCACACTCATTCGCCCGAGTCCGGTCCAGATTATCTCGTTCGGCACTTTCACTTTCAAACTATTACAGTCGTGCTTAGCAGGACGGAGTGTGTTTTGCAGTCGCATTGATAAACACCAACGTATGTGTATGATCTAAGCTGTTCAACCCACTGACTGTTGCATACGGAGTCAAAGAGGCTACAAGTTTTCACCGTCAGGATACGAGCATCCAAACACATACTACCATATGGCTTCGACCGGCATCTACACCTTAGAGTGCCAAGACCATTGTTTTGTTATCTATGACGGTGGTCCAAGCGACGTACTGGTCGACGAGGAACTCATGAGCAAACATTCCTATAGATTCCTGTATCGTTCGTGGGAGTCTCGAACAATCAGCTGTCTGGATCCAATTTTCGACAGTCAGCATCCACGAGATTGGCATTCGCGTTTGAGGATATCCTGTCTAAAGGTTCCTCTTTCTTGGCTGTGATTCCAGTCTTGGCCTGCTCCTCGATGCACTCTAGGAACTAATTAACCTGCATCTAGACTCGCTCCAGGCTGACCCAAAGGATGCCCAGCTCCCTTGGCAATTCCTGGTTTCGTACAAGAGTGGCTCGAAAGGTACGAATGGCGCGTCAGGTGCTAGGAGGAGAGCGGAGGTCGGACTCCGAGAAACGGTGTTTGATCTTGCCAGTGGCTTGGAAAATCTGGACATGCATGTTGAAGCGCCACTAGTACTCTTACACCTATCTTTGTGCACCGTGCTCAGATGATAATCCAGGGCGTTCATGAATATGTCGAAATCTCGGATTATTATCTGTCTGAACTCGGACACGCCACTTCTACTTTCCTTGGTCCATGGAATAGTTGCATCGCGCCCCACTCGAACAGCCTAGATGGATGGTGATGCAGTAGATGCGACAGAGCCATTCCGTCGCATCGTGTGCTTTATGCTTGGACAGATGATGTGTGGAATGGAGAAAAAATTGGGAACTTCCTTGTATCGCCTGTCTGGATCTAGGCTATCCTTCTTTCAAATTTCATCGATCATCGATCATGGACCTTCGGTATGGAGCTTTATCGGTATCGATCATGCGGGCGGGGTTGTTCATAATCGAACACGAATCCCAATCTCGCCATCTCACCGCTCAGCACACCTCATGTCCTTGCCATACACATCCGTGGTGGAGATATTCACTCGAACCGTAAGCCTTTTCAAACCACGGCACTCCATACTGAATAATGCTCGAAACCAGATGATTCAAACCGTCGACGACATGACTTACTGACAGTGGTCAGCTTTGGATTGGTGCAATCAGATTATCGACGTTTGTCTCCACGCCATCAACGCCCTACTGCCACCCTTCACACATGATTTGGCACTCCTTCTCTGTGGCCCAGATGGATGATGGAAGTGTCCAGGCACTACAGCTGATCTGACGCATTATCAACCATATGTGGTTTCATGACTTGCTCCGGTTGCTTCTTTTTCTTTTCTCATACACATGATAGAGCCAGTGTGATCTGTTCAAAGTACGTACATCAAAATGTTGTGGTTGGCACCTTACTGATACTTTCTAAGTGCGCTTGATGCCTTACAACTTGAAGGCCCAGATATCTTTTCTACTCACCACTCAGTACTTCTCATCTCCTTACCACACAGGACAGAGGCATACACGAGTCACCACGTAAGTCTCATTTTAAATCGGCATGCTCGACATGCTTAAACAGACGTCAATCAGCAATATAGTGCCTATTCCCGCCCTTCGCGCACGATTCGTCACAAGTTCTCTTATGCTGGCCTGTTGCGCTCTTATGCATGACCCTTACTCGTTCAACAGACAGGGCTCAACTCACAGCCATCGAAAGTAGACAGCATGAAGGGCCATCAGCGACGAGTCCATTCAGAGATTATATTGGCCACACTAATGTCTTTCCAAGCATATTTAAGCATGTAGGTTCAAAGCTACACTCTATCATATCGCGTCGCTGAGAATTCTTTCGATTTAGATGAACTTGATTAAATATAACAGAAGCCAGCCACAAACACTTGCAGTGGTAGCAATTTCGGATACATTTCACATATCCTGTCGAAAAGTACGCCTCCCTTCAAAACTTTTGTGCTGTCGTTGAACAATATTCATGTCATCTTGTACTACAAGGTGCGTGAAGAGCGATCTCTTCGCCAACCTTCCATGGCATGCACAAAGAGTGCGAGGTCAATGCGATAACCAAGACGAGTAAGCGTAGAATTGATTAACATTCCAACGAAGCCACCAACGAGAAAGAAAGACTTACCTCTCGAATGGCATCTTCCTTGCTCATCCAATCATCTCCTGCAACCTTTTGAGATCCTTGAGACTGGGACTGTGACTTAGACTACGAAATGAGGCCTGTGGATCTCGCTGGACCTTCCAACATCATAGGCGGTCTTGGTTGTGATTCGAGTACCGTAGGTCTCGGCTGAGGCTCGAATGGCGTGGGTCTCACTTCCGACTCCAGAACCGTAGATCTTGGTTGTGACTCGATCATTGTCTGCCTCTGAGGCTCAAACATTGGTCTTGGCTGAGACTCGAAAGCCGCAGGTCTCGCCTGCATCTCCAATACTGGTGGTCCTGTCTGCGTCTCTAAATTCGTCTGCCTCGGCTGAGGCTCAAACACTGCCTGCCTGCTTTGCGTCTGTGTCTGCGTCTCTACCCCTGCTCCCCTGACCTGCGACTCGAATGCTGGTGGCCTCTTCTCGTTGTATTTCACAACATCGGTCATCAAGGACCAGGTTGGTTGCTAGTCGGTCCGGATAATTTCAGCTTACCGCTTAATTTAAGTGCGGGTGCTTCGTTCCAGTAGTGATACAACAAGAAATAGGTTTGCCTGGACCTTTCAAATATACTTCGAAACACCATACATTAAATGAATACCACGACGGATCCTCCACCAAATCTGCCTGCAGACCACTCAGCAAGCATGTCCCTATACAGTACTGCTAGTTGATACATGTACACGCTCCTGGAAAACAATCGAATTCATGCTAGTTTCTGCATCGGAGTATGCCACGAGTTTGGCGTGGTATTCTCGAACGCTAAGGATGAGGCGTGGTCCCAGCACAAACATCTGCACGGCCGATAAAATTCGAAGAGAACCTCCGAGTATCAGAGGTGTGATAGAATCTGAATGCTGCAGAAATGATAAGCAGCGGTTGCACGCAGATATCGACGACAGGTCAACGGACCAAGATTTCTGAAGAGAGAACAGCAAGCTGAAGGCAAGAGACACCAACAAAGCTAACATATGCGGAACTTGAGCAGAAGAATATAACCGCGTTCACATTACAAGCCCACCTTGCAAAATAAAGAACGTGAGCTTGTATGAGCACTCTGAAACAGTCCCCGATGGTCGATCCTGTCGATGGGCCGAGTCGTCGCGGCTCACGGAAGTGTTTTACGGCAACCCAGACTGAAAGACACAGTACGAGGATCTCCCAAACAGTGTTGAGCATCCAAATCATCGAAGTAAGAAGCTGCTCGTCCCCTCCAAATACATAACCGCACATATATGTGCCAGAGAGTATGGACTCCTCTGGGGATTGTTCAATGAGCCGCGTTCTTCAAGTCAACAAGTAAAGCTTACCTGCTACAATATCGTCGAGTTCTGTTGCTGTCATTACTCCACAGGCGATGATTACAGCCAGGAAGATAATAACAAGGAATATAAGCATCGTTCTAGATCCTTGATACATGGCATGCAACCGAGCAATCGTGATCACTTGCATCGTGTGTCAGTCAGTCAATATCACAGATGTATTGCACTTGAGTCACTTACCGCCCAACATGCAAATCACGGCCACAGTTGTGCCATTTATTGCGTAGTACGTGATCGCGCCTGAGACTCGCAATTAGTGAACGCCCTCGCACTAGTATCAAAGACTTTGACTTACACCTATTGAGTCATTATATTGAGCCGAGTTCAATGGTTGGAATCTCACTCACCCCTACACATGAGCGTATTGATTGGATGGGAATGAGATGGTTGCAGAATACTCACTGCATCTGTCAGCGATACCGATGGCATACTTCCTGTCCTGCGGGTCAGAAAATGGAGCACAGCGCATATGAGCCATACGCAGAAGATTGACACTGGTTGTCAGATATGAGCTATTAGCACAGTGCAAAGTTGTTGGTCTCGACACATACACAGAATATGGTGTTCTGATATAGCGTATCTAGAAAATTTTGTATTCAGCACAAGTTGCCCACCATGCTACAGCACAGCATGAGGTACGAACAATCAAATAAAGCACAGTCATGAGAGACCACCGTTGTCTCTGTCGCGAAATTATTGTATTCTTGTTTTCTTCTGATACGTGACTCTTGTCACTCACCCAGATGAGTTCAATCTATGGCACCATTCTTAGCGAGTTGGCTGCTACGGCGAGAACATCTACGTAACTCTTGTCCGGATGTTAAGACTTGAAATATCATGAGAATATCAGCGATTTTCCAACACTGTCCTGCTCACCCCAATCATATACCATCACGACGCCGGTAGCAACTGCAAAGTCGCAAGTCAATGTTAGCTCCAGACATCTTGATGTAACAGACCTTCCCAATAGCTGAAAAACATAATGAGATTCATTTTCGGCCACCAACTTGGATCATTTGAGACGTAGGTCATGGTCGAGGATAGGTGTAGGCGAGTGGGGAAGGTTAGTTGTCTATAACAACAGCGTTCGGGCTAGATATACCACCGTTCAATCTAAGACGCCATGCATACTAGGTCGAAAGAGAAATAGCACATGGGAAACGAGAAGCCTGTAACAGGCACAAAAGCCCGATTTGTGATTGTACAGCCTCGGTCAGTGGCCATTGTATTTCAGTGATGTTTTGCAGTGCCGACTTGAGCAGGAGCCGGTAAAGGTTGCGAACTAAAAACGATATTTGTCAGATAAACGAAGAACGTCATTGTCTGACCTTCATGATGCTCAGCAAATTCATGGGCAGGCTACGAAAGTCACATCGCAGTCAGATGCTTGCACATGCATAGCCATCTTACAGACACGTCGTTGCTTTAGAATCCTTATTCCACCTTCACAGGATGCCAAAGATACAAATCCGAAGTAATCACATATCGCAACATGCAGATAGGATCGCATCTTCACGCGATGAAGCGCACGGTAACCATTACATTCTCCATCATCACATGGAAAGCCTGAGCGCTCAGCCTGGATGATGCGATCACCATAACGTAGAAGACTTGCTATAAAAATGTTGCTGCACCGTATAAGTATCCGCCCTTTTCGTGGTTCTCCGGGCGCTTCAAATGCACAGATATTTCCCATGGGTTTTGATGTTGATATTCTGTCGTTCGAGAAGCTCGACTGTTGCAGTGGCTGTCTTGGCTCCGGAATTCCAGTGTAGGTCCATGATGCCATCCTGTGTTGGCGCAGATCAGTGGCATCGAGTATTGGATATACGAATCTATGACATACTTACCTATGGCAACATCAAAGCACGGTGATGAATCAAGCTTCAAGGCTCGCAATGAATGAATAATACAGCCAAGTGTTTGCATTCGCGCACCAAACATACAAATACACCAGAGGCGGGGTTTCCATGCCCTAGTGTTGAAGCTTGTCTAAATTTTAATCAAAGTCCGCGGCGCTACCCTCGCCGTTTAATTTGCGGAGTCAAAAGTTTGCAAGCAAGGAAACCCCTCAATTTTTGCAAGCTCGCAGCAAAAATCGCGTTGAAGATAAGTTGCCGACATCACGAACGACTGGAACTTTCCTGGTGTTGAAGTAGTCCTGTGCGTAATACTGATTTGGAAATCAAAATCTATTTCGATTACTGGCTTTTTGTTTGATTTTGTGCCGTTTCACTTGATCAAGGGTCTGGAGGCGTGATCAAATTTCCATTTCCATCATACTGATTTTGGTGATACAAGGGCTGAACGGTGGTATATCTAGCACGAACGCTATCGTCATAAGCCAATGACATTCCCCACTCGTTCAGCCATCCCTGCAACATGACCTACGTCTCATATGATCCTGGCAGTTGGTGGCCGTATATCAGTTTCAATATTTTTTTCAGCTATTGGATGGGTTCGTCACATCAGGATGTCTAGATATAACGTTGACATTCAGCTTCGAAGTTGCTGCGGGCGTCGTGGTGGTATACGATTGGGGTGAGCAGGACAGTGTTCGAAAATCGCTGATATTCTCATAATATTTCCAGTCTTAACACTCGGACAAGAGGTACATCCATCTTATCGCCGCAGCAGCCAACTCGCTAAAAATGGTGTCATAGATTGAACTCATCTGGGTGAGTGACAAGAGTCCCGTATCAGAAGAGAACAAGAGCATGCAATAAATTCGCGACAGAGACAACGCTGGTCTCTGATGACCGTGATGTATTTGACTGTTCGTACCTCATGTTGTGCTTTAGCGTGGTGGGCAACTTGTGCTGACTACAAAATGTTCTAGATACGCTACATTGGACTATTATATTATGTGTATGTGACGAGATCAACAACTTTTCACGGTGCTAATAGCTTATCTCTGACAATTAGTGTCCGTCTTCTGGGTATGTCTCATATGTGCCGTGTTCCATTTTCTGACCGGCGGGACACAGAATATCTGCCATCGGTATCGCTGACAGATGCAGTAAGTATTCCGCAGCAATCTCATTCCCATCTAATCAACACGCTCATATGTAGGGGTGAGTGAGATTCCGACTATTGAACTCGGCCGACCATAATGACTCAATAGGTGTAAGTCGAAGTCTTTGATATACTAGTGCGAGGGTGTTCACTAATTGGAAGTTTTAGGCACTATCATCTACTACGCAATGAATGGCACAAATGTGGCATTGACTGCCATGTTGAGTGGTAAGTTACCCAGGTGCATCTCTGTGATATTGACCTGACTGACACACGATGCAAGTGATCATGATTGCTCGGTTGCATGCCATGTATCAGGGATCTAGAAAGATGCTTATATTCCTTGTTATTATCTTCCTGGCTGTAAACATCACTTCCGGGGTAACCACGGCAATAGCACTCAACGATGCTGTAGCAAGTAAGCTTTACTTGTCGACTTGAAGAACGCGGCTCATTGGACAAATACAAGAGGAGTTGATACTCTCTGGCACATACATGTGCGGCGGTTATGTATTTCGAGGGGACAACCAGCTTCTCATTTCCACGACTTGGATGCTCGACACTGTGTGGGAGGTCCTTGCACTGTGTCTTTCAGTCTGGGTTGCTGTGAATCACTTTCGTGACCTGCGACGACTCGGCCCATCGACAAGATCGACCATCAGTGACTGTTTCAGAGTGCTCATACAATCTCACGTTCTTTATTTTGCAAGGTGCGCTCGTAATGTAAATATGGTTGTATTTTTCTGCTCAAGTTCTGCTCATGTTAGCTTTGTTGGTGTCTCTTGCCTCCATCTTGCTTATCTCTCTCCAGAAATCTGGGCGTGCTGACCTGTTTCTGACATCTGCGTGCAACGACTGCTCATCATTTCTGTAGGATTCAAATTCTATTGGAGCAGAGATGCTCGGAGGTGCTCTTGAAATTTTATCGGTCGTGCAGATGTTTGTGCTGGGACCATGCCTCATCCTGAGCGTTCGAGAATACCACGCCAAACTCGTGGCATACTCCGATGCAGAAACTGCCATGAGTTCGATTGTTTTCCAGGAGCATGTACATGTATCAACTAGCAGTACTGTGTAGGGACATGCTGGCCGATGCTTCAAATATAACGAGAATCCGTCAAAGTGCCTTGATAGCTGATTCTGATTCTGCGCGTTAGTGGTCCACTGTCTGAACATATAGACATTGCGAATCATGAAGCCAGATGGTTGATAATTCGTTGGTACTCAGATTCAATTTTCTCCACCCGATGGGCTACGGAGAATGAAATGAATGAATCGCGTATACTCACATCATGTGCAACAGTTCATCAAAGTGTTCTGTTAACCGGCCGCGCGGCTCTTAGCGTATTGCGATACACTTCATGTGCACCGATGGCGGTGGGCCCTTTCAGAATGGAATGAGATGCGTCATATATATATCGAAAGAACTTCAATTGTGAGAGATGTTGAGCAACCGCTAGAATGACCACAACAATCTGAATATCAGAGATACACACATTGATCGCAGTCACTCCCGCCAGAAGTACTATTAGTGTCCCACCTAGCAACTCCCGAGCACACTGTCCAAACCGCGCATCCATCTACATTTGGGGTCCTTGTGATCTAGCGAGTCCAGACAGGCGATATGAGGAAGTCCGAAATTTTTTCTCCCTTCCACACATCATCTGCCCAAGTACAAAGCACACGATCTCCAGATAAATTATCGTGCGGATGTTATAACTAGTAACGCGTCGCTGAGATAGATCAACGATAATCGTCTGTGTCATGCCAAGTTCAACAACATCAAGTGTGATCAGTTTTAGAAAAGAAACTGACGGTTCGAGTATATTCCAAATGCATGTGGCAAGCACATCAGGCCTTAGGCATGGTGAGTGAGGAGTAGAGAAGAGAATCGGGTTGGGGTGATCAGCCACCTGAACGAACAAACAGAGAGTAAAGAACCTGGAAATGAAAAGAAAAAGTAGCGCGTCTGTGATCAGGTGGTTGATAGAGGAAGAAAAAAACTCAATATGATGTGTGCGAGCACAAAGAGAGATGGAAAATGGGGCCTCCAGAGCGGTAGAATGTTCCCAGTCCTTCCTTTACCTTCGATGACATAGTGCCAGTCCGTCGAGCTTCATGCATAAGACGATTCTCGTCTTGCGGGTGATATAACAAGAGAAATTGGCACAGGTGTGAGTTCCGGAACCGCATTGCTTGCAGAGAGTAGTCAGTTCATTTTTTGACTCCGCAAAAGGCAGCGCCGCGGGCTTTACATAATTAAAATTTAGTCATTTGGATGGCCCAGACCCCGCATGCACCTCTGATGCAAACTCTTGTTTTATTGATTCATTGTGCCCAGTATCATGTGTGTCTTCAGCCTCCTGCCTCAAAACGGTCAGTTTCTCCTCTGGACGATGGTAATAACCAGCAGTGCTTCACTGAACACAGCCGATGACCAATGTATTTCAGCAAACAAGTCTGCGACCACAGCGAAATTGGCCCTGCCATATCTCACTGTCACCTATCCTATCACTACTCTATTTCCTCGCCGCTGGCTGTGTAGTATTCGGTGCGTCGATCGAGCTGTGATTCGCGATTCGCTGTCACAAACCGTTTGTTGCAAAGCACCGCGACCATTTTGTACTTATAACAACAACACATCCCACGACCGTCAAAGCTACTCTACGTTTTTCGTAAGTATTGTCTAACCCTCCTACTACCCTTTCACTCAGCTCGTCAGGCTCTTTAACCAAACCTTCAATACTCGTTTCCCGGTTCAAATATACTTCGGAATACAATATGTTAAATAAATACCACGACGGATCCTACACCAAATTTCTCCTCCCTGCAGACCACTGAGCAAGCATTTCCCTACACAGTACTGCTAGTCGATACATGTACATGCTCCTGGAAAACGATAGAATTCATGCTAGCTTCTACGTCGGTGTATGCCACGAGTTTCGCGTTGTATTCTCGAACGCTAAGAATAAGGCGTGGTCCCACCACAAACATCTGCACGGCCGATAAAATTTGAAGAGCACCACTAAGTATCATAGCTCCAATAGAATCTGCACTCTATAGAACCGATGAGCAGTGGTTACGCGCAGATATTGGCGACAGGTCAGCGCACCGCGATCTTTGGAGAGTAATAAGCAAGCTGGAGGCAAGAGACACCAAGAAAGCTAACATGTGTGGAACTTCAGCAGAAACATATAATCGCGTTCACATTACAGGCTCACCTTGCAAAATAAAGAACGTGAGATTGTATGAGCACTCTGAAACAGTCCCCAATGGTCGATCCTGTCGATGGTCCGAGTCGTCGCAGGCCATACCAGTGCTTCACAGCAACCCAAACTGCCAGACAGAATGCGAGGACCTCCCAGACAGTGTTGAGCATCCAAACCATCGAAAACAGAAGCTCGGAGTTCAATCCAAATTCATAACTGCACATATATGTGCCAGAGAGTATCAATTCCTCTGGTGTTTATCCAATGAGCCGTGTTCTTCATGTCAACAAGTGAAGCGTACCCCCCACACTATCCACCAGTACTATCAATGTGATCACTCCGCAGGCGATGTTTACAGCCAGAAAGATAATAACAAGGAACACGAGCATCGTTCTAGATCGCTGATACATGGCATACAACCGAGAAATCATGATGACTTGTATCGTGTGTCAGTCAGGTCAATATCACGGAGGTATTGCACCTGGGGACTTACCGCCCAACATGGCAGCCAAGGCCACAGATATGCCATTCCCTCCGTAGAACGTCATCTTGCCTAAAACTCCCAATTAGCCTCGCACTAGTATCAAAGACTCCGACTTACACCTATTGAGTCATTATGTTGAGCCGAGTTCGATGGTTGGAATCTCACTCACCCCTACATATGAGCGTATTGATTAGATGGGAATGAGATGGTTGCATAATGCTTACTGCATCTGTCAGCGATATCGATGCCATAAGTTCTGTGTCCCGCCGGTCAGAAAAATGGAACACGGCGCATATGAGACATACGCAGAACACCGAGACTAATTGTCAGACATGAGCTATTAGCACAGTGTAAAGCTGTTGTTGCGTCTGAGGAAGAATTTCAGCAAGCAGCACGCAGACTCACCAATGCCATCACGGATGCCATGGATGCCAAGGTCCCCATCTCCAAACCATGTCCACACTCTAAACGTTGGTGGACGAAAGACCTCTCCAAACTTCGCCGTCAAGTGACGGATGCCAGCCGGCTAGCGTACCGTCTGCGAGGACTGCCGGATCACGAATGTCACGCGTCGCTCAAGACACTTAAGAACCGATACGCCGAACAGATCGAAACCACCAAACGCCAACACTGGATTGAGTGGCTGGAAAATATAGAAGGTAATGATATATGGACCGCTAACAAATATGTTTCCTCAGAATCCTCCGACGGCGGGAAAACCAGGATCCCTACCCTCACCACACGAAGACCATCAGCAAAAACCCCCTTTTGATATTGGCGAAAATTGGATCATATTTTGTAAAACGTAGAAAATCATGTACCGTTTTCCCAAATGTGCGTCAATCCAATCCAATATTCAGCAAATTTGACTAATGTGTTAACAGGGCCACAGAATTCACGCAAGTGAGGGAAAATTGTTTGGTACACTGGGAGTACTAGTACTTGTTTTCTCGAATGTGATCTTATTATACTAATTTACGTATGCCGTGAGCAGCAAGCTGGACTTCCAACAGATGAGCCTTTCTCGCCTCCTCACACCGCTTGATTTCAGCATCCCAACGATCTGCCACAAGTCTACACATGTAATTTTGAGAGACGGTTAAAGGGGCCAGAGTTTGACGGTATGGTGGAACAGGAGTTTCAGGTATTTCCGTCACAGGGGTAGCGCTAATCGCAAATTCTTGCAATGGAAATCTGCGGATCAATGGTTTTTTAATCCTTGTCACTTGGTAAGAATCTGCTGACACGATGATATGATCAACAACTTACTTTTTGATGGGTGAGACTGGTGCCTTATGTTCACCAAAGTCCAGGCCCAGGGAAGGCGAGCGCGGGCTACAAGTCCACTGGCAGTGAGAATGAATGATCTTACCCTCAGAATCAACCAACCGTTTCCTGGGACTTATATTCTCTTTCTCCGCAATCCAGTCCTGCAAGTTGGTCAGTTAGAGTATCTGTAGCTTAGAAGTGGAACCTGTGCACCATAAATATATCCAACAAGACACTTGATACACGTAAAACACGAGCAGATGATAGTCAAAGAGATTGAATTGACATGGAGAAAAAATTTGCGCACCAAGACCGAACCGTGAGAAACCATCTGTCAATGCCTAGAGACCCAATATCAGTCATCGGCCGGGCCATTGAAGTGTGTACAACGAGCCTTTTATTTAACTAGAATACAGTTACATATGCATCTCGGTCAGTGAAGTTGTTTACAAAAAAAGTGCTACACCGGTCTAATACGTTGCTCGTAGTCCATTCACGTGGAGCTACTGTCCCGAACTTGGGTATTAAGTGAATGGACCGTCGAACATTGTGAATAGGGACAATGCTGGATTGCCTGTCACCATCATAAAGTGTGCGTGAAACCTTATACATTCCATGGTTAATGTCTGGTGCAGTGAACGGCGTGAACCATTCGACGTAAGCAAGGTGGTCAGGCACATTGACATTGCCAAACAGTGCACGTTTGACATTGGCCGACAGTGAGAAGACCACGTGAACTTGCGCAACACGATATCCTGCAAGTCATTCGTCAGCCGAAGTGTCCCTGCATACACACATCAAGACACTCACCTTCAACACCCATTTTTCCGCCATTGCCCAGATTTACAAGTGCAGTATCAAACCTCGCTGGAACTTTCCTGTTGTGGCAGTCACGTCGGGCAGGTCTCGCATGGATCGCGTCAACGGTGACATTGTTTAGCATGCCATCATCACCCACAGTACTATAGCGGACCTTGTGGAATACCGCAACTGACTGGAATGGTAGATTGACATGGCATGCAGCCTCTTCAGACTGCCTCGCAGTCAAATCAGGCTGTGTCACTTGCACGACGAAACGAGCCATAGCAGCTTGAAAATGTACAGCACCATACTGCTCAGCTAGGGACGCAAACGTCACCCGTTTAACAGATGGGTCCTTTGTTAGCTTCGATTGTCGCAGATATACAAGGTCGGAGTGGGGTAGGGGATGACGCGATTGAGGGACATGAGCTGGGGCAGCACCATTGTGTAGACGCCATTGAATAAATTTATCGTGCCACAGCATCTTCTCTCGTCGCTCGAGCCAGAGGGTCATTTGCATGTATTCGTCCTTGTGATTTGTCGCGCGGTATGCGTCCTTCGCTAGATCAATGTGAAGTCGTTCTGTATATTCAGTGTTATAATTGTCAGTGGTTCCGAACATTCGAATCATCGTAACATAGTGTCGGAAAGAATGGAGCTTTGGGAGGTTGAATGATGATCGGATACCTAGATCCACGAAGATAGACTTGTTGTCGTGAAATCGGTTGAGTGCACCACTCAGAAGCTCTAATGTCAGATCCGAATGACATGGGTACTGCGCGAGATATAAGAAGTCGAGGAGGCCTCGAACTGCGCGAATCAGTCTAACAGGGGATGCCCCATCAGGCAACCGGATGTCGATGATTAGGCCCAGAAGAAAGCGGCATATTTGCTGGTGCTCCGTACCGCTGACTCGCGACAAAACTGATATACCTTTCATAAATAGGCGGATATTGTGATTCGGAGGCAAACGTTTGCACCGCGCATCAATTTCGGCCTCGCCGTAAGCTGATTTGATCCAAGAGATAAGGTGTTTGACAAGGCCTTGATATATCTGGTGGAGAACGTCGGGAGTGATTGCATTATATATATTACAGTGCGGGAGTCCCTCCCAGAAAGGATGATAAAGTGGTTTTATTCCTGAAATGAGTGCAAGAGTCAGAAACGGGTAAAACATAGTCAAAAAATCTTACCTGCATCTCGACAAGCCTTGGTGAATTGAGTCGGATCTTCATCGACGAGAGCGAGTGCATGTAAGATTTGATCCAAATCACGCATCTCAAAAGGTAGATCTTTGCTCCCAAGCTCCGTCGAAGGTATATCACATTTCGGACACTCTCCAGTCTTCATCCCAGTCACCAAGAGTTGCTCTGGGTAATCTCCAATATAACAGGCCAAAAGAGGGTGACCACAACGAAGGACTCCATCCCCACTGGCTATTGACATCCCATCCTTGCCTGGCACAATGAGTGGCTCAACAATGTGACGGACACATGCGTGAAAAAGATTCGCAAGACAACGACGCCGTGCTGCTTTGTTGGTGATGTGCTCCAGCTTCGTTGTGGGAAGATAACCGACAAGTATCTGCGCGTTACGAGAGGGTTGTCGTCGTATTTCTTTGGGGAGGTTTCCGATAGTCATGTAAATTGGGTACGCTGACTTGTTTCGAAACATCGTGACTTGGGTCTTGTCCGATGAGAGCAGGATGGGGATTATAGTTGCGCCAGGTTTTTCGTTTTCGAGACGTTTCTATACATTCAACTCAATTAGTGCAAGGCCCCAAGTCATGTATTAGTTCTCTCACCTGCGTATGCCACCACCAATTGCCTGTATACATATCATGATATATCCTCTGAGTCCTGTCCTCATTGGAATAGTGTCGTTCGGGGGCGAATACCAGGTGAGGTGCAAGTTCCGGATCTCCAAACAGTGCCTTGACACATTGTAGGATATCCCGAAAGTATACATCAAAGGCCTCGCCGGCAACCAGGATCTCCTGGCGCCTAAAACGAGGACGGCGGGCAGGGATTTTGCTGTCGATAATGTGGTTTAGCTCGCGAGAATTCCTGTAAGAGAGGCCGAGCCGTTCGCAAACCTGTTGAAGTCAGTACCATAGTATTGCCAGAGAAAACATAAACTCACACCGTCAATGTTAAGTAGATCTGAGAAGGCAGTCGAACCTTGCCCCCTCAGCTTGGCCCACCGGGCGACTTCATAGTCAATATGTGAGGTGAACGGGGCCCAGACACAGCTAACTCCATCCTCACTCATCTTTTCACCATACGACTGATATCCATTTTGCTCACTAACAATTTCATCAATCGTGGCTCCAGCAGTGCGAAGCGGAAAGGTTGCAATATGAGGGTGATGGTCCAGAGGAAGTTCGGCTTCGTGACGATGAGTGCGTTGGCCATCAACGTCGTCGTCAGCATTGCCTTGTTCATCCATGGGAATATTCTCGTTCATCTCCGGTTCTTCGGCACTTCGCATAGGAGGTTCCCAATCTGTCTCTTGTTCAGCCACTCCACCTTCGCCCTCAATTTCCTCATCTTCATCGTCATCACCCACCACCTCAACATCATCTTCATCGTCTACAGGCCATTCAAGGTCGTCCGGTGTAGTATCGAAAAAATCACCTTCAAATAGGGTATACCCACAGATATCTTGCAAAATTGATATAATATACTACGACACGAAAGGACTAGCTACTGGATCTCAATACAGTCCCACCCATCCTTCAAGTCCTCCTCCTCCCCCTTGAGATCAGGCAACAAGCTGGCATTCATGATATCCTCACTCTTCACGAGATTAAGGCGGCTCCACAATCCGAGGCAAAGCAGGGCACGTGTTGACTGCGCAGAAAGTCGTGACCGAACATGCGAGAGTAAAAGTCGGCCCCGGCTAAACAAGCGTTCAACGTCAACTGAAGTAGCTGACTCAGACGCCTGGTTAATGTACTGGTGGGTAATGCATCGAGAAATGAGATGTACCAGGGATTGTTAAATAATCAAGGGCCATTCGCGAGAGACAAGGGAAAGATCCACGGTGTTCGTGCCACCATGCGATGGCATCAGTGACATGTTCCACGTCAGCACTGAGATAACGGTCTATCTCATTGTGGAGATCAGTCACTCTTGGTGGTGCGAGGGCTGGTAGATGATCAAATATGTTCTTGCTCTATGATAGCATCAGTACCGGCAAAGAAATTGATAAAAAACATACCATGGATGAATCTCCCTTCGTCAGCTTCTCGGGAACTCCAAGTCCATTATCCTCATTGTCCGTCGAGTCATTGTTGACGATTGTGTGCTCATAGGATCGCTCGAATTCGTCACGTACAAGGGCCTCTGCTGTGTCCACCCACTCGTCCTCCCAACCTGCATTCTTGAAGTAAGATAGCTTGTGACGAGGATGTAGGACTATTATTCTAATGATTAGTAATTGTCCGAGTATATCATGCAAAAAAACTCACCCATAGCGATGCGGTAGACTTCAGATGTATCGGTTAGTTCATAGTACCTGTTAAGAGTCTTCTTAGCTAGGCAGACAGCAGCACGAATTGCCGGCAGATATTTGCGGTCCTGCGAGTAGCTTGTTAGTTTGTCGTCAATGAGGTCCATCGCCGGGATTACAGTGGCGAGACTCGGTGTAGAGCGCGAGAAGAAAAGTGTGGCGTCCTTCAGAATCTTGAGTCATCCATGATTAGTCATTCAGCGACCATGGTTTGTTTGGTTTGTTTACGCACCTTTAGCACATCTCTCAGCTGGCCGGCAATTTCCCACTCCTCATCTGTCAGCTCGAACTTGCGGAGTCCCAGGTCCCGGCATTGCGTTACAACATCGACTGCTTTGCGATGCTCCAAGGCGTACTTCAACATATCAAACGTCGAGTTCCATCTGGTAGCAACATCTCGAGGCATGAGAGTGACAGGCATGTCCAACGAACGGAGAGCCTCGTGCCAGGCAGGGAGAAGAATGGTGGTGGAGTTTATCAGTTTAAAAGCAACCTTGCGCAACTACATAATGGGCTATTAGTCCCAAAGGTGCGCAATCCGTTCTGACTCACCTTCACTAAAACTAATTTAACCGGACGTATATCATGCTCTAGTTGCTTGCGCTCATGACCGGACAGCAAATTTGCTTCATCAACCCATCCTTCCTCATTGTCTACATCGCCAATGTCCACATTCAAACCATCATCCTCTTGCCAATCGCTCTCCGAATCTTCACTGGTGTCATTGCCATAATCGTCGAGTGCCCGAGTCGCATCTTCCTTGGTCGTATCAAACTCCTTGATCAACGACTTCGCCACCAGGTTGATCGTGTGCAGGAAGCATCTGGTATGATTCGCTGTGCCAGGGAAGGAGGGAAGAATATCTGCGAGGTCGTCCACCATTACAGTGTTATTGGCGGCATTGTCGCATGTAATGCAGAGGATCTGTGGATGACTGGTGAGTCTATCCGAATCATGTCCCCCAGGCCATTTACTCACCTTGTCTAAAATACCAAAATCTTCTAGGACCTTTGCAAATGTTGCTGCGAGTTCTTCGCCAGTGTGAGACTGCACCTGGATCAGCAAGATGGTTTTTATATGATCCGTGAGTGATTCAAACCTTTGGTACTTCGACGATATCTAATGGAAGACTTAGTGTCTTCCCATTGTGTTCCAAGTGTGCTGAAACAGCCACAAATGCCCGATGGTTCGTGGCAGTCCAACCATCCGTTGTAAAGTTGAGTTTCCCCGGATATTCCTGGTGCGTTGTTATTTTTTTGGATATCATTGTAATTATTAATCTAACCTTTGTCATCTTAGCGATACGTTCACGCGTGCGTACAAAGACTTGTCGAACATCTCGGGATACAGTTGCTGGCGATGGTATGTAGTATTCCGGTCTTCCAGTCTTCATAAGGGACTGAAAACCCTTGTCTTGCACGACTTCAAATGGTCGCAGGCTCTCCGCTACCCACTTAACTATTTCTGCCCTGTCATTGATGTCAAACCAGCTGCTATGCGCTAATATGAAGACCATACTACCTTGTTTCAGCCCTCGTATGTTGACGGTGAGAGTATGTAATCTTTCCTTTCCCCTTGCGCTCGAATGACGCAGTGATTGACCCATTGCGCAGGATACCTCCAACTATCTTTGTGCGGGCCTCATTTGCATCCTTTGCATCGTCGGCGGCTGCAAGGACATCTTCACCCCAGCATGCCCTCACATGCTTGCGCATGTTTCCAGTGGATCGTGCATCCTTTTTGTCGAGAAATCTCCGAGTGGTTGCTTGGCACCCTTTTGCACAGCACTTGAACTCGTGTGCACGCCGTCCACTGATGACAACGATGCGTGGTTTTGGGTAGAAGAATGCGTACACAGGTGAGACCCAATCTTTCATTAATCTCGCTATTATATGCTTAACACTGATTAATCTTTAAATCAATATAGCTCACTGAGTTCGTCCTTCGCACTCTCCTCTTCGTGCAAAGGCTCATCACCGTCACTGCTGCCCTGGTTGCTGATATCAATGGCATCCTCGTACATCGCAGCCTCCTCTTCTTCAGTTCGAATGATGGCCCGATGCGACTGCACGACCTGGGGCTTGGGGACTTGGATGACATCCGATGTCGGCGGTGAAGGTGAGAGTGGCTCTGTGGATCTATCTTTAGAATTTCCACTGAGCGGGTTAGGTTTTGCCTTCTTGGGCTCATTAGGGCCGCCACTGATGCTGCTTGTATCATTCTTCCGTTTTTTGCTGGAAGTCTGCAGCGCCGCCTTCGCCTTCTCTGTCATTTTCGTGACCCGTTTTGCTGCCGTCTCAAACATGTTGAGTATTAGTTCGCGTGACAAGGTTTCAGTTGCGATATGGGGTTGTTTAGTTAGGGTTTGACAGCTGTATAGTTTCAGACTCGGAGTTCTCCCTGCACTGTAGTAGGTAGCAATATATCTCATTTTTGGTTGTCAACCCATGGTACGGGTACGGGTGAGGGTATGGGTACCACAAAAGGCAACCCGTACCCGTACCCCAATGGTACCCATACCCGCGACCTGCGCGGGTAACCTGTACCCATGCAGAACCCTACACCTCACTGCCCTCACTGCCCGGGAACCGACGAAACAGTCCCCCATCTCCTCCTAGACTGCCCCCAATATCGCCATGAACGTCACGCAATGATCACAGCCCTAGGCCGCGAAGCCACCTCTGTCGCGTTTCTCCTCTCAGACCCAGCCGCAACGTCGCACCTAGTGCGCTACATCAACACCACCGGAAGATTCAAAAATACGATAGGTGTGATCCCGTTACCTCGCGAGCCAACAGCCTGATACAGCACATATTTGTAGATCCAACCTGTAAACACTAATGCGCCTCTCACCATCATGTACTAACACCATGTACAACACCCTCAACTCACTCACCCACTCGCCTACACGGAATCAAGCATCCACAGCGGCACAAGACATACGGACCCAGAATAGTCAGATCAGCCCAAAGACTATCCAAAATCCCTATACAAATGCCCACCTGACTCCTGTACTAGATTGCCTCGAGCGACCGAGTACGTGTTTAGATTATGTCACGATAGTACATCAGCACGAAGAGCACCTATAAATCCCCCCACCAGAGTGGCGCGTCTAAAACGGCCGGCGGGAACGGCGGACTGGCAGGGGTACGCCCTATGTCAGGGCATTCGCACACTCGGGGACGCAAATAGGGACACCGGGGGTCCCTTAGATTAGAAAGTAGTGTCTTACATAGAGTACAACTCTGCAAAGGACATAAATTGGATTCAAAAAAAAAAAAAAAAAAAAAAGCTGTTGTTGATCTCGACACATACACGGAATACGGTATTCCAATATAGCGTACCTAGAACATCTTGGAGTCAGCACAAGTTGCCTACCACACTAAAGCACAGCATGAGGTACGAACAATCAGATAAAGCACAGTCATGAGAGACCATCGTTGTCTCTGTCGCAAATTCATTGCATTCGTGTTTTCTTCTGATACGGGACTCTTGTCACTCACCCAGATGAGTTCAATCTATGGCACCATTATTAGCGAGCTGGCTGCTACGGCGATAACATCCACGTACCTCTTGTCCGAATGTTAAGACTTGAAATATCATGAGAATATCAGCTATTTTCGAACACTGTCCTACTCACCCCAATCATATACCATCACGACGCCGGCGGCAACTGCAAAATCGTAAGTCAACGTTAGCTCCAGACATCTTGATGCAACAGACCTTCCCAATAGCTGAAAAACATAACGAGATTCATTCTTGGCCACCAACTCGGATCATTTGAGACGTAGGTCATGGTCGAGGATAAGTGTAGGCGAGTGGGAAAGGTTAGTGGTCTATAACAACAGCGTTCGTGCTAGATATACCACCGTTCAATTTAAGACGCCATACATACTAGGTCGAAAGAGAAATCGCACCCATCAATCTAACACAGGTTTAAGCGTGATGTGATTGAGACAAGCATATACATAGAATTGCAAGGCCGAGACCGATGCGCAACAGTCTTCCTCTTATGAAAAAGGGTCATTCTGCGGCATAGCATCAGAGAAGTCAGACAAGAAACAGTGATACAGAGTAGGTCGAAGTGGAGCAAATGTATCTCGCCTTATCCGTCGCCTCGTACGCTTGAACTATTGGGTTATCTAAAACGATGAACAGAGATATAACAAGGATGGAGCGAATCTGGTCTGTATTGAATGCATCATGCGCTTGACGTGATGGTGATGTACTGCACTGCCAGATACATCATGATTGATGATTCGTGATTGACATATCTTGGATACATATACGACACAATCCTCAAATCGAAAGAGAAATTTTACACGGGAGACAATAAGCCTGTCACTCCACGCTAGAAGCCCTGTTTCTGATTATACACGCTATCCTGATGGTTTCGTGTTGCAGTAAGCTTTCATTCTGTAAGAGTGAGTCCGCCAAGTCAAAGAAGTCATTGGCGGACTACAGAATTTACACGTTGGAGCGCGGGCCAGCGGTCTGAGCCCAGAGCAAGACAGACAAGCTGTCACGGTGATCATGATGCAAGCTTAACACGAGCACGTGAAACCTAGTCTACGTATTGACTAGTGTTTGGACCGTAGAGACCCCGGATGTGCAGTCTCATGGAACTCCTACGTAGTCTGTCTCCCGTACGCATATAACTCGAGCACGGGAATCGAGGACACGAAATCTGTGCCAGCACTTAGATTCTTTCCTAAAAATCTGGCGTACGTCTCTTGGGATTTGACTCGAGCTTAGACATGTATTTCATATATAACCCATGCCTATCTGCAGGTACCAATCTTATACATGTGGAAGTCTGCATTCAGAGAACTTTGGTCCTCGCGTTTAGACCCCAACTTGATCAAATCATCAATTCTAATGTTCAAGGCGGGATTTTCCTTATGACATTGCGTCTATGATAAGCTCTAACTCCCTGCGACCCAATATTGTTCCCTTCACAGTCATTCGCCCGAGTCCGGTCCAGATGATCTCGTTGGGCACCTTCACTTTCAAACTCTTGTGGTCGTACTTAGCAGGATGGACTGTGTTTTGCAGTCGCATTAATAAACACAAACGTATGTGTATGATCCAAGCTGTTCAACGAACTGACTGTTGCATACGGAGTTAAAAAGGCTACAGGTTCACCGCCAGGATACGACAGCATTATTCAAACTGATGCTAATGGCTTCGACCGGCATGTACACCTCAGACTGCCAAGATCACTGTTTCGACCCAAAAGGCGGGCCGGTTCGACATCCAGAGTGGATTGCTATCTACGATGGCGATCCAAGCGACGTACTGGAGGATGAGGAACTCATGAGCAAACATGTTTATAGATTCCTGTATCCTTCGTGGGAGTCTCGAACAATCAGCTGTCTGGATCCAATTTTCGACAGTCAGCATTCACGAGATTGGCGTTCGCGTTTGAGGATATCCCGTCTAGTGGTCTCTCTTTCTCGGCTGTGATTCCTGTCTCGGCCTGCTCCTTGCCGCACTCTAGGAACTAATTAACCTGCATCTAGACTCATTCCAGGCTGACCCAAAGGATGCCCAGCTCCACCTGGCAATTCCTGGTCTCGTACAAGGGTGACTCGAAAGGCACGAATGGCGCATCAGGTACCAGGAGGAGAGCGGAGGTCGGACTCCGAGAAACGGCGCTTGATCTTGCCAGTGGCTTGGAAAATCTGGATATGTTGAAGCGCCACTAGTACTCTTACACCTAGTATCCATGCACGCCGACGGAGGATGGTCCGTTTGTTCCTGTGGCTCTGAACGAGTAGAAATAAAGTATTAATTGTCATGATGCATACATCGATCAAATGAATATCTGTAGCGTGAAAATACGAGTGATGTCATTGCATGAGGTCATGAATTTTGCAAATGCGGTGCCAGCAGCCTGCATGTATGGTCGCTAATCTGGACATTTGTATATAAAGTACACTAATGGTTATCAAGTTGATGGTATCGGGTCATGAACGAGTCAGACTTCCACACATATATAGTCAACGAAGCGTGATGCAAGACAATATTTTGTCGGGCAGCTCAAGGAAAGCTTTTTCTCGTTTCCATATATCACTTCGTCGATTGACTCTGCAACAATGTCAACTTAATCCTGTGTCGTTGCTTAGATGCATGTGTCACTTACTCGAAGGTGAATTCGGGCATTCGCAGCACACTGTATGGGTACGGGCAATGTGTGCGATCGTTGTTCAACGTCCTGTTTCTTGTGTTTCGTAGGAAGCGTCGAGCTAGGTTCCGCATACTATAGTTATATAAGACACCGAACGACAGTCCAATTGTTACTACAAGCACTTACGCGATCGAATATGTGCATGTCAAATTTGCTCATAACAGGAATGGTTCCTCGATGCTCGGTATCGGTATCAGCAGCAGCGACGTGCTTGTGCGAGGATGAGTCAGAACTGCAAGATGACTGCTTGGAGCTCTTCTACAGAACGTTGCTCATCAGGTGCTGACCACTCTGCAAGCGATGGCACTTACAGTATTAGCGCACCTGCGAGCCTGGGTCCCGAAAGTTGACATGGTTATTGAGATTTTAGACTGTGACGTTTGTCTTTTGAGAGTGGGCTGAGTTGGTGCTGCTGGTACTACTTGCCATCAGTGGTATATATACCCTGCAGCATGTCCTTGACGGTCGTACTTTAACCCGGCTATGACAGCTTGCCATGGCGGTTGACGCTCAAGATACGATTGTCAAAGAACCAAAACATCGGCGATAGAACCTAACAACATGAAAGTGGTAAGAATGAAATTGGCGCCCTCGTACTAAGATAGAAACCCAATGGCCTGCTGGCTGCCACAATAGGACAGCTTGAAAAAACGTGGGGTATGTGATATCTGCCCATTTCGAATTGAGAATCGATATGGATAGATTTGACCATTAAGGACACCGGCATCAAGACCTGGCCTGTTGCCAAAGACTGGATAGTTGTCTGACAAGGGTCCTTGTTTAGAGATCAGTTGGAGAGCGACTCACGTGGATTTCGCGGTTGCACCAGACATATACTTTTGATCAGTACCGATGTGTTTGGTACCACACGCCTGCATAGGCCATGCATCAAGAGAAGTACTATGCATAGCAAACGATTTAACCTATTGATGACCGGAATAGGTCGGTTATGGAATCGTACCTGCGGATTGCAATGGAGTGCTGTGCATGTAGTAACTGATGGGCATGTCGAGGAGATTTCGGATTCAAAGGCTGTGTACACTGTAGAACTGCTGTACACCGTGAATAGTACCAGTCTACTAGAGCTAGAGTAGTATGTACTTACGCCGTCGCGTCGTGTGACTTTTTAATCTTACCACTTCCAAGTGGGCCAACTGCAGCCGTGCTTCTATCGCCACCAATATTGCTTTAATTGTGTAGGCAGTTGCAGGCAGAACACTTTCCGCTTAGCTCGGTTCCATGTTATCCAGATGTTGGATTCAGCACATTCAGGACGACATGTGCACATGTGCACGCCGGTGAGTGGTATTGATAGAAAAAAATGGTCAAATTAAAAAAAAAATTGATCTGATTTACATAATTTTTTTGCAAAGTACTACTACGAGGCAGTCTCGTCGTCGCAATTCTGACGAAGTCACACTCAGTTGCAACGGTCTCGGGTGCCATCATCTCCCGCAACATTAATCGAGGAGGCCGCGGTCTGTTTTCCAGAAGATCCTTATCCTTCGGAAACAATTAATCCTAAAAGATAAGTTCGCCATATGTTGCTGCAGGCGCTCGTGCCTGTGCACGAGCATGGCTTCTGACGCTCAGGCAACACTCTTTCCGGTCTTCCCGGAATCAGGATTGCCGCCGGGCCCTTTTCTATTCCCCCCTATGCCCTTGCTACAGAGCGCAACAGCACACGGCAAGCGGGCAGCCGTCGAGCGCTTTTCTATTTTCCCACTGCGTCTTATACTTATCTGACATATTAAAGCGCAACACCTGGATTAGGAAGAGCCCCATCATTTACATTAAGTGCTAGCCCGTTGCACCCATTCTCTTCGACGGGCATCGGTATGTACCGGCCCCGGGATTGTTATGTTACTCAATAAATCACACCATCAGCAGCCTTCTCACTAGAACCAGCTCTTCTTACTAGCGCTCACACTCAAAAGGTATAGTGACTCCTTCTAGATAGGCTGTGCATTGAATTGGTTGCTTGCGGCAATTCGGCTCTGACTCACTTACTGGGGAACATACACTGCGCCCGCTGTTTGTCCCAAATTATAGCCTACTTGCTCTCAGGCTTTTCAATTGAGTGGCGAAGTCGCTAGTTCATGCACACGGGCATTTTGAAACCACCGTCGACAATTTTGTAAATGGATGAGACATACATTCACGGTAACCAGCATACATAGTATCAAACTGTATGGTAAAGTCGTTGAAGTCGTAAACAGGCATCAAATAGCAGGTCATGAAGAAACTAAACAAAAGTGGAAAGCATCGGAAGCGTATCAATATGCCCGACGGATGAAGACCAGCTCCTAAGAGACCTGCACCATCGACGTAGAACGTGCTTCGAGACACGAGTAGTATGCAGAAAAATAATAAAGTGGAAGGCACCGGATACAACACAAGAGTATCAAAACACCACAATTCGAATGGCGAAGACTAGCTCCTAGCATTGAGAAACTTGGCGATCAACGTATGCGCTTCCAAACATGACAAAACAAAACAAAACAGGAAGCATTGGATGATTTGGATCCACCAAACCGTATGGGCACACCATAGCTCAAATGGCGAAGAGCTGAAGACCAGCTCCTAATAATAGGAGGCCTGCCTCATTGACAAACGTGCTTCATGCGCAGCGGCACAGCCAAAGTGCACGAACGATATTCGAGAACTCTGCAGTGCTCTGATCCTAGGAAAACCCGTACTAGAGGTGACGCGTGATGTCTCAATAAGGGATGTTTCCTTTAACAACTCATAATACTCACTCGTTCAAAGATACGGGCCCGGTAAGCACCCTGGCCAGCAAAGTGATCAGATACAGGAGGATCCGCAGCTGCGCGGGGCGCAGTAGCACTCGAGTCACCCCTCTGACTCTGAATGAACTGGTGAGCGTGAGCTCTTGCCAGCACAGGAGGATGGTAGGTTGGTGAGACAGGCTTTTCGATGTGCTTTGGCGAAGGACTGTCGTGGTGATGAGACGTCTTTTTCTGTCCGCCTGAAGACTATACCAGAAGTTAATACACGACAAGCATGGTATACGGGGGGACATACACGGGCGGCCAAGCGTGCTTGGTAGGCGAATGTACTCATGTTTGTAGGGAAAGGATGTGGTTCGTGAACGGATTCTGTTTGACCGTTAGTCTGACTTGAGATAGGGACAGGAAGATGAGGAGTGTCGTAAAAGCGAATGGAACGGCCTTTGTCGTCGAACGTTGAAAGCCTGAGGAACTCCTAGCGATGTGATAGATTAGATTATATACCAAACCCTGGGACAGCCATCCCTGACTAGACCTGACTAGTCGTCATTGCCGTATGAGGAAATCCAGGGCTTAGTTCCCGTGCTGTATACGTACAACTTGACAGTTGCCGGCAAAGTTCCATGGAAAATGACATCAGCTGTGTTTAGGTGACTCGGCATTTGGTAAAGAGCGATTGAACAATACAAAGTGTTATCGCGCTCTGCAGAACAGGCTCCGCTATAACGAATACACAAGCTCAGTGCAACGAAAGAAAGGGCTGTCTTTTTGGTTTGCCCAAAAAAGACTTGATACACAGCATAATGTTCCATGCGGTAGTCGTCGGAAAAAAATAACCTGCGCGCTAGACCCTACATTGCGTCACGATTCAGTCTAAGGATCAAGATGGGTGACATGGGTGGCTGCTACTGGAGGCCAATGGGGGGTAATGGATTAAGCAGCGCTGGTCCTGGATCCCTGGCATATTCCACGCAGGACAGAAGGTACTAGATTTGTTCCAACCACAGCAATGAGTACATCAAGATTCTGTAGTTGAACGCTGAGCGCTGAACCGCAAGTGTTCGATCGTCCTGAGTGTACGCATATTAATGCTACTTGCACGTTGTGTCATGCATGGCTTGCCAAGAGAAGCGCGTCGCAAGCGGGATGAACAGGTTGGAGGTCCGTGAGCTTCGGCTTGAAGCTTGAACTTGAGGCCTGAGGAATGGGCATAGAAGCTGGAGGCTGAACTCGATCGATGTGGCACGCACTGGACCGCCACATGTTCTAAACGGGGCGTCATCGTCATGCGGGCGCTTGAGGCGGCCACGCTGAACTTGGCTTGACATCAATTTTGATATCTTCAGGGTTTCAACCTAAATGTCGCTAACACCGTTGTTGGTTTCGACGTTTTTGCAGCCCATCCTGCACAAATCAGCGTTCTTCAGTGCAAGAAGCTGAGTAGTCCGGAAAACGAGTACTGAAGGTTTCGTTAAAAAACCTGTCGAACCGAGTAAAAGGGTAGTAGAAGGGTTAGACAATACTTGCGAGTACCTCCTCCGCGCACTGTTTGTATTTCTTTGACTGTCGTCGAATCCGAAGCTCTTGAGTAATTCATTCGGGTCGCCCTGCCAGCTGCTGCGTAGAAACATCTAATCAGATTTAGTTCGGGTAGTAGCCGAGTAACAGTGGTGCAATGCACATGCGCAAGTACCGAAGTCCAATTTAGAGACATTCCATTGTAAATAAATTGGGGTTCAGCCAGATGTGCCTCGTTGCTTTGCCACGACCTTCTCCATCACTTTGTAGCTAGTTAGTCCTTGTTTTCATCGTCCACTGCTTTTTTGATTCTTTTCCAATACACCCTCAGGCTACTAATGCAACTATTCCACCCTCTCAATGTTTTTGTCTTTGTCATCTTATCATCTCTCGTCAATGCCAGCGTTACAGTGTACCACCAAGTCCCATTAGCAGATTCAACAACCACTGCATCTTCCGCAAATTATACCGGCGCTGCAGCTTATGATCCTACTGTACTAACACCCCCGCCCGTCCCCTCAGGGCTCACAACACAATTTGGAATCCAGCTCTCCAGTTCTTCGGCAACTGTGCAGGGTCTGAGTATACCCCAGAAAGGGTCGTTTATGGGATTTTCTATCGAATTCACTGTCATCAACCAAATTTGTTAGTTCAATCATGTCCTATCCAGAAGTCATATACTGATCACAGATGGTCGCAGTCGGTGTAAATGCGTAAGTCCTGATGAGGCCGCCATGTCCACATACATGAACTCATATGTCATAGCACATACTTGCAGGTCCCATTTTTAAACCTCATGGCCATCCTTCGCGAACGGGCAGGCGAGGTGCTCATTCGAGTCGGAGGCAATACTCAAGAGACTGCAGTCCTCGTGGATAGTCTTCCTGGAGGTGTGATGATGACAAAAGAACGTGGCATTACGGGTGATGTGGTGCGTGCGATGTGCATGATCGTTATTGGCGACATCATGTTCAATCACTTTTTTCTGATTACTTCAGACTGCCACCCCAACGCTTCTTTACACTGCCGAAGTTTTTTACACGATGGCGAACATCTCGGCCCTTGTAAATACAAAATGGTTCCTCGGTAAGGCGCATATAATCTATTTTAGACCGTCAGTGACATCGGCGCAGGCATACCGTTTAACGACACGAATAACCTCCGACTCGGCATCGCGGAAGTTGGCGAAGCTGTGTTGAGTGGTCCCGGATATCTGCTCGGGTTCCAAGTCGGAAACGAGGTATGTCCTCTCCGCATCTCAAATCGATCAATACTCATCATCGCAGCCCGATCTTTATGCAGCGTTCGTGGTCGTATTTTGTTCTGTAATCTAAAATACTGACAGTTTCATCAGACACGATGTCCGACCTTCCACATACTCACCCTCTGACTATTTCGGCGAGTTTGGATTGGTAGTTAACGCCATCAACAGCGATAATAATATCCCTGTTAAAAACAACTTGGTCGCTCCGTCTATCACAGGCCAATGGACTCCAGAATGTTCAGTTCTAATTCTTTTCTGCGGTTGACACCAAAAACTAATATAATATCATCAGCTGTGTGGGACACCGGACTCGTTGGATCCTATTCTTCAAGCTTGGGAGCACTAGCCGTTGAACAGTAAGCCCCTTTGTGATTTTCATGCAGTTTACTAAGTTTCTCAAGTTACCCGACCGATAACTGCTACGCTTTGTACGGCATTGGTTCTCCTGTCATCCCACAAGACGTATTTCAAAACTTCCTTACCCATGCCTCTGGCATCAATATTATCGCCCCTTATCTTAATTCCACCGGCTATGCGCAATCGGTTGGAAAGCCCTTCTTTATGATGGAGACAAACACAGCATCATGTGGTGGCTTGCCAGGGATTAGTGATACCTTTGGCGCCACTCTATGGGCACTCGATTATGGCCTCCAGATGGCTTATAGCAACTTTTCAGGCGCAATGATGCACGTTGGTGGACAAGATGTGTACTACAACGTAAGTTACGTGTTCTGAGCTCTTTGAAGATGTCACTGAGCCATGCACCACGTCTAGCCTTTCACTCGTGAGCTCTCCCTTGGCAATTTAAAGCAGCTGAGAAGGTCATACTGACATTTCTGTGTAGCACCTCCTACGAACCAGTCATTATTCCACCAATGGACGATTGGCTCTATATTCTACAGCACAATGGTCGTCGCCGAAGCATTCGGACCTTCTGGCAACGCACAAATCATTGATCTGCAGGCCAACACCAACAACACGTATACCCCTGGCTACGCAATCTACGAGAATGGTGCTCCCGTGCGGCTCGTACTACTCAATTACGTATCAGATCCGAGCGGTGCGAGCGCTTACACAGCAACAATTTCCATCGGTGGCTTGGCGATTGGGCAAGACAACGCTACACCTGCACAAATACAAGTCAAGTACGTATTTTACAGTTATGTTATTAGTGGTGCTACCCGCTGACCAACTTCTATCTTAGATATCTAGCGGCACCTTCCGTGTCGGAGAAGTCCAACATTACGTGGGCAGGCCAGGTGCGTCCGGTCACCAATATATATATTCCCTTCACTGATGTCCTTTCCAGACCTTTGGCGGGACCTTCCAGTCTGATGGCCGCCTAACAGGCACAGAGAGCGTGCAGACGATTAACTGCGACCAGTCATCCAATACTTGTCAAGTGACTGTCCCCGCCCCTGGCGCCGCACTCGTCTTCCTCTCCTCCTCCGCATATACAGAGTCAGGCAACCCCTCCACCCAAACATTCTCCACCACGATGGTCACGAAGACAGTAGCGACGGTGGACCCGAGTGTGCTGGCCACCTCGAACGGGATGTCGGGAGACACATGGAAGCTTGGAAGCACGAGTAAGGGGAGCATTGGTGCTGGCCTGAGGACTTCACTTCCAATTGTTTCTGTTGTCGGTGCAGCTTTGCTGAGTACCGGCATGCTATGCACGTGGTTCTGGTCTTAATTTTCATGCTGACGAGTCAAAATTCTTGGTGGAACTACCACCACCGTAAATATCTGTCACGATGTTCACGATGCGGTCAAAATTCTTGGGACTGTATATTACATACTGAAATGACGATGAGGACCCTTATATCTAGTTGTCGTTTTACCACAGAATGGTGTATTAAATATGTAGAATTGGACATTGAACCGTAGAGCATTAGTATTAAAAAGTTGCTGCGACGAGGCCGACTTGCAGACCTATACTTCCTGATATGTACCACAGTGGAGGATCCTATGTGGTGCCCAAAGCCATTTTCCAGTGCGATATTCGTCCGCGGCGTCAGGCTGGGCCGTGCCTGAAACGGTGATATAACCCCAGGTAAGGCTAGTATGGGTCAGGCTTTTAGTACCGAGCGGAAAGTACACAAACTTCTTTTAGGTCGCATCCTGCCCGACAAACACAGTAGCAGTAATGCCGGAGGCTCGCGCAGCAGAGAAAGAAGCACTAATAAGTATACAGCGCGGATTCTTTGGCATCTCTTTGAAAACCGCGGCCAAGTGATGACCGAGGCCTACCGCCGACTCGGAGGCCATTGGGATGGCGGAGATTAGTACCTTCACGGTATAACAACACCAGCTTCAAGACGTCCCGCAGATCGAGATGAAGAACGATTTCTTGCCAGTGTTCAGGAGGCAGTGCTGGTGCTGCAGTGCTGACACTAGGTGGTGCGTCGTCAATGGCCTGAGCGAATGGTGTTGTATGATCAATGCGTTGTATGTCCTTTCTCTTGTGCCCATGCCAAGCCTCTATGGGATGCAAACTGGGTACTGGATCGATGCAGGAATCAAGACTCGGACGGACAACTTGAACAGCAGCGATTCCCGGCGTGGACTGAGGGAGCTCTGCGAAGAATGATGGCAGAAATTGGAGGGGTGGCAGTGAATGAGACCCTTCTACTCAACTGGAGAGGGCGAGTGAACGGGGACCGCGCGCTCCACATGACAATACCCGTCAACGTTCATATCCAGTGGTAGAATGTTCTCTGACCGGTAGATTGATACTGGTTGGAAACCAAAATCTACTTTCATTCAATGGATACCTAGGAGTGCTTCCATTTTTGCTTGATATCGCATCACAATACTGACTTCAACCGATCAAGAGCCTTGACTCCGCCTCGGTGGCGGGCAATGTCCATCGCCACCACGCTAATTTTGGCGATACAAGCGCAGCAGTGTATCTAGCACGAACACTAGATCGTTATCACCCCCAACATTCCTCCCTCACTCGCTCAGACCTATTCCTCGAATATGGCCCTAGTCTCGAATGATCCCAGCTGGTGGCCGGTAATCAATTCAAATATTTACTTAAGCTATTTCACAGGTTTGTTCTATCAGCTGAAGATGTCTCGATCTAACATCGACTTGCGGTTTCACAGTTGCCATAGATCTCGCGATGGTATACGATTGGGGTGAGCAGGCCACCATTCTGAAACCGCTGATATTCTTATGATGTTTCCAGTACTAACACTTGGACAAGAGGTAGGTCGATGTTATCGCCTGAGCAGCCAACTCACTAAGAACGCTGTCATAGATTGAACTGATATGGGTGAGTGACAGTCTCATACTATAAGAAAAACAATATAATATAATGAACTTGTGACAGAGGCAACGCTGGTCTCTTATGACTGTGTTGTACCTGGTTGTTCGTACCTCGAGTCATACTATAGCGTAGTTGGCAAGTTGTGCTGATTCCTCGATATTCTAGATGCGCTATCTTGGAATACCATATTCTGTGTATGTTTTTCAAGCCAAAAAGTTGGTACTGTGCTAATGACCTATTTCTCATGATCAGTGCCAACGTCCTATTAAGTATGTCTCATACGCACCATATCAGATTCCCCTGACTGGCGGCACTCAGTGCATATGCCATTGGTCTCGATAACAGATGCAGTGAGTATTCCTAAACTGATCTCATTCTCATCCAATGAATAATGGACACATTCATTTGCAGGGGTGAGTGAGATTTTGACCATTGAACTTGGCTCAACATAGTAATGACTCGATAGGTGTGAGTCCGAGTGTTTCATCCTAGTACGAGGATGATCGCTAACTGAGTGTTTTAGGTGATATCATGATTTATGCAATATCTGGGACAAATGCGGTCGTAGCTGTCATGTTGGGCGGTGAGTTTCCCGCTGCAATGCATCTGTGATATTGACTCGACTGAGACATGAAGCAAGTTATTATGATTGCTCGGTTATATGCCATGTATCAGGGATCTAGAATAATGCTCAAATTCCTTGTTATGATCTTCCTAGCTATAAATATCGGCTGCGGAGTACTCATGGCAACAGCACTCAAGTACATTGTAATGGGTGAGCTTTACTTGTTGACTTGAAGAATACAGCTCATTAGTTGAGCACCAGAGGAGTTGATACTCTCTGGCACATATATGTGCGATTATTGGTATGAGGGGGACGCCCAGCTTCTGACTTCAATGGTGTGGGTGCTCTACAATGTTTGGGAGGTCCTCGCACTATGTCTTTCGGTCTGGATTGCTGTGAAACACTTCCATGACATGCGACGACTTGGTCTATCAACAGGATCGATCATTGGGGACTGTTTCAGAGTGCTGATGAAATCTCACGTGCTTTATTTTGCAAGGTGAGATTGTAATGCGAATACGGTTATCTTCTTTGCTGAAGTTCCACGCATACCAGCTTTGTCTGTGCCTCGTGCATCCAGTTTGTTAATCTCTCTCCAGAGTTCGAGGTGTGCTGACCTGTCGTTGACATCTGCTTGTAATACCACTCACCATTTCTGTAGAATTCATATTCTATGGGAGCTCGGATCCTCAATGGTGTTCGTGAAATTGTCTTCCGTGTGCAGTTGTTTGTGTTGGGACCACGCCTCATCCTCAGTGTTCGAGAATATCATGCCAAACTCGTAGCCCAATCCGACGCAGAAACTAGCATAAATTCGATTGTCTTCCAGGAGCGTGTACACATACCAACTAGTAGTACTGTGTAGGGAAATGCTCGCCGAGTGTTCTGCATGCAGGAGAATTTTGGTTGAGGATCTGTTGTATTTGTTTAAGTTACGGTATTTCAAAGTATATTTAAGACAAGGTTTATGTAGATAAACCCATCTCTTGTCAATCCAGAACGTCTAGCAACCAACTCGGTCTTTGATGCCCAGGCAACTGATTTACGGAGCTGCGCTATCTGGGCACACAAATGATGAGAAGCATGGACCCTATATGGAATAACATGCTGGTGCTCAGATGCGTTTTCATCCATCTAGACTATGGAGAAGGAAAAAGAATGCATCACGCGAATTCTGAGTCATGGCTTGACTTTAGGCCTCTATCACACAATGAGCATAGCAAGGAGACGGGGTGCCGAGCGGCGAGTGGAAAATTAGAGAATCAGAGCTTGAAGCCAGAAGGCCTCGAGTGCACCTGTAAATTATTGATTAGGCATTGACCACGATATTTTAAAATTGCATACATAAATACGTTGATCGGAGTCGCGCCATCATAGCGTTCCGCCAGTGCGACTGCAGATTGTGCGTCGGGTGTGTCCTTGCAATGTTCTGTTGGAACTCACGAGTGAGGTAGAATGTTGAACATATCTGAACAATCAGTTTCGAGCGTCAAATTGAATACTCCATTTTAAGGGCCACCGATAGACCAGGAATTCTATAAGCCCGCGAAATCATTGCAGTCTGAGTACAAGTAAAAATGGTTGTATAAAGCTAGATGGTTGATAATACCATGGCTCAAGAATTTCTGCAAACAGTGGTGTCATCAGTCATCTGTTCTGAACGAATCGAAAGGGAGGGGAATGGAGGGTAGAATTAGCGCATTTGAACTCAGGTAGTTGATAACCCAAGGGTTCCGCAGTATACTAATGACTCTCGCCTTCTCCCGAACTAATAAGTGACGTGGGGAGGCGAGAATCTTGCCATGTGGATACTGCCATGATGATCATGATACAGCAGCCGCTGACCAGGCTATACAAGCGACGATTTTGAATTTGAGGGTCAGAGAAAGCAATTATAGGTCTGGATGCAGAAGTGGAGGCATACGAAACACATCAACAATGGCGTTAGAAACAAGTTGCCGACATCAAGTAGTGGAACTTTCCTGGTGTCCGAGTAAGTTGTGGCATGGTTCACAAATCAAATTCTATTTTTGGTATCGAAGGGCTTCCTCTTTTATTTGATTTTGCACCGCAATACTCACTTCGCCTTCTTGTCTCCCACGTGCAACTTTACAATGTGCTGTCGGACTTCATTCTATACTCACCTTCTCTTTGTTCATCATTTTTGATATAATCATAATGGCCCAGCTAATGATCCAAGTGCACGAGGTGCTATGGCGCAGAATGACCCTTGTTCTATGAGGGCTGTTACGCCTCAGGCCTCAGGCTTGGCCAGTGAGTCCAAGAAAGTTCTTGTGCTTGTTTCGATCACATCATGCTTTGACCTGTGTTAGATTGCTGACTACATGATTCAAAAGGAACTCCTTCATTTTTTCAAGCTTGCAGCAAAAACACCTCAAAAATCACATCGAAAATAAGTTGTGTTGTCGACATCACCGATGAGTGAAAAACTTTCTTGATGTTCCAGTAGTCGCATGTATAACGCTGGTTCGGAAATCAAAATTTACTTTGATTCGATCAAGGGATTCCACGTGCTTTTTGCTGGATTTTGCACTCAGGCTGTTCACCCAATCAAGGGTCTTGAGGCGTGATCAAATATCCATTCCTATCATCCAGATTTCAGTGATATATATATATATAACAGCTAAACGGTGGCACATATAGCACGAACGCTATCGTTATACATTCTGCACTCATACCCATCCCTCAAACATGACTATAGTCTCAAACGATCCCACTCTATGGCCGTTAATCAATTCGGCTATATTTTTCAGCTATTGGAACGGTTCGTCGCATCAAAATGTCTGGATCTAATACTGACTTGCAGTTTCACAGTTGCCGCTGGCGTTGTGGTGATATACGATTGGGGTGAGCAGAACAGTGTTCCAAAACTACCGAGATTCTCATGATCTCTAGCACTAACACTTGGACAAGAGGCAGGCCCACACTATCGCCGGAGCGAAAAACTCGCTAAGTAATGTCTCACAGATTGAACTAATCTGGGTGAGTGATAAAAGTCCCGTATCAGAAGAAAAACGGGAGAATATAATGGATTCGCGATAGAGACAACACTGGTCTCTAATGACTGTGCTGTATTTGGTTGTTCGTATCTCATGCTGTGCTATAGCGGCGTGGTTGACTTAAAAATGTTCTAGATGCGCTACATTGGAATACCCTATTCTGTGTATGTTATTGTGACCAACAAGTTGGTGCTGTACTAATGTATCTTCAGTATCAGCGTTTTGCGTATGTCTCATACGCACTGCGTTCGATTTTTTCTGACCGGCGGCCCACAGAAAGTACACCATTGATCTGGCTGACTGATGCAGTGAGTATTCCACAACCATCTCATTCCTATGCAATGAATACACTCATAGTACTATGCAGGGGTGAGTATGATTCTGACTATTGACTAACTTGGCTCAACACGGTGACTCGATAGGTGTGAGTCTGGGTGTTTGATCCTAGTACGAGGGTGTTCACTAATTGAGCGTCTCAGGCAATGTTACGGACTATGCACAGAATGGGACAAATGTGGTCGTAGCTGCCATGTTGGGCAGTGAGTCACCCAGTTGCAACACCTCAGTGATATTGACTCGACTGAAACGTGATGCCACAAGTTATCATGATCGCTCGTTTACATGCTATGTATCAGGGATCTAGAAAGATGCTTATCTTCCTTGTTACCATCTTTCTGGCTGTTAACATTGCCTGCGGAGTAATCACGGTCATAGACCTCAAGTACGTTGTAGGGGGTAAGCCTCACTTGTTGACTTGAAGAACATAGCTCATTGGACAAACACCAGAGGAGTGGATACTTTCTGGCGTGTATATGTGCAGTTATGGAGTTGAAGGGGATGTCCAGCTTCTGTATTCACTGGTTTGGATGCTCATCACTATTTGGGAGGTCCTCGCACTGTGCCTTTCAGTTTGGGTTGCTGTGAAACACTTCCGTGAGCTGCGACGACTCGGCCCATTGACAGGATCGACCATCGGGGACTGTTTCAGAGTGCTCATACAATCTCACATTCTTTATTTCGCAAGGTGAGCATTGTAATGTTTATGTAGCTATGTTTTCTGCTCAAGTTTCTGCACGTGTTAGCTTTTTTTGTGTCTCTTGCTCCCAGTTTGCTACTCTCTCTCCAGAAATATTGGTGCGCCGAGCTGTTGCTGATATCTGCGTGCAAGCACTGCTCATCATTTCTGTAGAATTCAGATTCTTTTGGAGCTGCGATACTCGATGGTACTCTTGTGATTTTATTGGTCGTGCAGATGTTTGTGCTGGGACCACGCCTCATTCTTAGCGTTCGAGAGTACCACGCCAAACTCGTGGAAGACTCCGATGCAGACACTAGCATCAATTCGATTGTTTTCCAGGAGCGTGTACATGTGTCAACTAGCAGTACTGTGTAGGGAAATGCTTGCCAAGTGGTCTGCAGGGAGGAGAAAATTGGTGGAGGATCCGTCGTGGTATTTATATAACATATGATGTCTCTAACTTGAAGAATATGTGAAAGGTCTAGGCAAACCCATAGGTTGCGTCACTGGAACGAAGTACCTGCACTTGAACCAAGTTGAATTTCATATCATCTAGAATATCTAGCAACCAACCAGGTCCTTGAAAGCTTGATCGCTGATATTGAAATAAAACGAGAACCAGCCAAAGTGCCCACACAACTGATTCTACATGTTTGAACTTTGTAGGGTTCCACTGTCTGAGCACTCAGACGATGAAGAAGTAATTGCGAAGCGTGAAGGTCAGATAACTAATAACTCATTGTTGCCCAGATTCATATGAGCCACTGAGAATGAGAAGGAATGAATCGCGCGGACTCATGGTTCGACTGTATGGCATATGCCTTAGTCACGAATGAGAATGGCAAGGAGATGAGATTTGCTGATTGAGGAGTAGACAATCAGAGAGAATCGGAGCTTCAAGTCAGCATACCTCAAGCGTACTTATCAAACTACTAAACTAATAGTGCATCGACCACGATATTCCGTTGGAGTCTCTGCTGAGCACAATCATCAGAGTCAAGGACAGAACGACATATAGACATGTATACATACATACACCCGTCGGCATCGATCACAGTCACTCCTTGGGCAAGCACTTGAATGAAGCGTCTCACAGAAGGTAGGAAACGAGGAAAACGGGAAAAATATGTTTTGCAGGAGCATTGAAAGGTACTCTCCGAGACAATTGCTGATGGCCCTTCTCCATAATCAACTGAGATACAGACAAAAGCTCACCTTAGTTTACCCGTGCCTTGTTGCAAGAGTAACCGTGACAATTTGAATTTTGGAGATACACACATTGATTGCAGCCGCTCTGCCAAGAGTAGTACTAGTGTCCCACCTAGCAACTCCCAGCACACCGCCTAGACTGTGCAGTGTGCATCAATCTACATTCGGGATTCTTGCAATCTGCCGAGTCCAGACAAGTGATATAAAGCAGTCCACAAATTATTGCCCCTTCCACCCATCATCTGTTTGAGTTGTCGTAGGGATGTTACAACTAACGCGTCGATGAGATATATCAACGCGTAGTGAGTGGGGAGTAGACCAAATACGATAGTCGTTCCTTCTAACTTCGATGGCATAGTGCCTGTCCATCGAGCTTCACGCGCAGGTCGATTCTCGTCTTCCATGGCCGATGCGAGCGAGGTAGCAAGAGAAATTGGCACGGGCGTGAGTTCCGGAACGGCATTGCTTTCAGAGCAGATTGGTTCATTCTTGGCTCCGCAACGCCGCGGGCTTTGATTAAAGTTTAGAATTTGAATATTTGGCCATCTACGCTCACATAAGTTCAGGTAACTGGTAACTAAGTTTCTCGATAGCTCAACTACCAAAAACGTCCTGTGAATGCAGTCAAACGTCCGAAATTAAAGCAAAGCTCGCAAACTTGTTGGTAACAGATACGGACATAGCTTCAACCCCACGTGCAACTCATTCGTATTATGTTTGGTGCGCGAATGCAATCTCTTGTATTAGGCTATTGATTCATTGTGCCTACTAGTATCGTGTGTGTCTTCAGCCTCCTGCCTTAAAACGGTCAGTTCTTCCTCTTGACGATGGGCATCACCAGCAGTGCTTTTGGTGCCTTTACTGAACACAGCCGACGATCACAGCGATTTTGGCCCTGCTAGGTCTCACAGTCACTTCAGTCACCCCCAAAAAGATACCTATTAGGTTGATAGTCCTCTACACAAGTATCAACCTAAGAGGTGTGATTCCTCTGGTTTTCCCATTATACTGTAGGAGTGGGATAAGTCCTGTGGGATAACACCAATGCTTTCCCAGCCCACCTGGGACATACTTGTGTGACAATTCCCATGGGCTTTCCCGTATTGTGGGTGGTGTCAGGGGTCCTTTGCACCGATTTTTGTACCATATTAGGGGGTGGTATAGGGATCATTAGGGGGTGGTATAGGGGTCATTAGGGGGTGGTATAGGGACCATCGGAGGGTGGTATAGGGATCATTAGGGGGTGGTATAGGGACCATCGGAGGGTGGTATAGGGATCATTAAGAGGTGGTACGGGGACCATCAGAGGGTGGTATGGGGATCATTAAGGGGTGGTACGGGGACCATCAGAGGGTGGTACGGGGATCATTAAGAGGTGGTACGGGGACCATCAGAGGGTGGTACGGGGATCATTAAGGGGTGGTACAGGGATCATCAGAGGGTGGTATAGGAATCATTAGGGGGTGGTATTGGGGTCATGAGGGGGTGGTACGGGGACCATCGGAGGGTGGTATAGGCATCATGAAGGGGTGGTATGAAAACCATGGGAGGGTGGCATAGTGGTCATGAAGGGGGTGGTATGGAGACCATGAGTATATGTTCAAGTGATGGTTTCCAAGCCACTTATATGATCATTGTGGGGATTCCCAGACCACATATAATGTCATGATAATGGCATGATGGTATTTCCCCGGCCACATATGATCATGTTTTGAATTCCCTAGCCACATATATGCTCCAGCGGGGACTTCCCATCCACATATAATGATGTATCGGGGTTTCCCAGACCACCCATAGTCTTCGGGTGGGAATATCCAGACCCCCATATTCTCATCTCAGGGATTCCCAGACCACACATATCAAGTGTTCAGGAATATCCAGACCACATATATTCTTCTGCCAGAGATTCCCAGACCACATATATTCTTCAGTTGGGAATATCCAGACCCCAATATTGTCATGTCGGAGATTCTCATACCACATATATTCTGGAGTCGGAGATTCCCAGATTACCAATATTCTTCGGTAGGGAATATCCAGACCTCATATTCTCTTGGTGGGGATTCCCAGACCACATATATTCTTGAGCTGGAGATTCCCAGACCACCTATTCTCATGTTGGGGAATATCCCGACCCCCGTATTCTCATGACGGGGATTCCCAGACCACATATATTCCTCAGCTGGAGATTCCCAGACCACATATAATCTACTGTCGGAGATTCCCAGACCACACATATTAATTGGTCGGGAATATCCAGACCACATATATTCCTCAGCTGGAGATTCCCAGACCACCCATTTTCTTCGGTTGGGAATATCCAGACCACCTATATTCTGCTGTCGGAGATTCCCAGACCACCCATATCATTTGGTTGGGAATATCCAGACCACATATATTCTACTGTCGGAGATTCCCAGACCACCCATATTATTTGGTGGGGAATATCCAGACCCCCTTATTCTGCCGTCGGAGATTCCCAGACCACCCATATTATTTGGTTGGGAATATCCAGACCACATATATTCTACTGTCGGAGATTCCCAGACCACCCATATTATTTGGTGGGGAATATCCAGACCCCCTATTCTACTGTCGGAGATTCCCAGACCACCCATATTATTTGGTTGGGGATTCCCAGACCTCCATATTCTCAAGTCAGGGAATCCCTGGCCCCTATATTCTCCAGTTGGGAATATCAACCACATATTCTGAAGTCGGGAATTCCCAGTGTACAATAGTAACTTGCAAAGTCAAGTGCAATAGAATTCCCAATGCTTACATTTGACAAGTTATGCTTAATATTTGTTACTGTCCTCACATCAGAGTGTGTATAATGAAATTTATTCACACCATACTAGACGACAAATTAATACAAGGTCGGAGAAGATGGCACATGTACTTCATCCCAGTCCTCTACTTCGGAATCTGAATCCACAATGCGATATTCATTTGCATAAGCAACTTCCTCCACTGCTGCCATCGACTCATCATCAACTCCTCCCTCATCTACGTCATCGTCATTGTTCTCATCCTCTGACAATTCCCACGAGTCAGCATGCGCAGCCTGCGCAGTTTTCGCGTGGTAAAGTGAATGCCCAGCATGGGCAATATTAGTGGAGGATGGTCCCCAGCTATCAGGCATTTCCCATGCAGTGGGTATGGGACGTACTCTCGATTGCCACTCAAAGCACATGAGGGATAGCTGCGCAGCACGTTTCTCGAGGTGCCATGCCACATCAACATCTAATTCCATATTTTAGGACATAACTGAGATAAAGATTGAGTAGGCAACTCACCTGCGACTTCTCGAGCCTCCTGAAGTGCAGTCCACTCCAAGATCATACACTCTTGCATTACACAGCGTTCGCATCTTAACCTGTCTTCTTCTTCCAAACAGCGGTCAAGATCAAGTAAGAGACGAATACCCTGGCGAACATTGTCATCAGCAAGCCATCGAGGTGGGTCCGCAGTCTCATCCTCCAGACCTACATCTTGCCATATGTCATCATCGACATCCAGCTGAAAGATCCCATCACATGAGATAGGTATGGGTGGAACGGCATTAGCAGGGGCCTTGCGTTGATGTATTAGTACGTGTAGTTGGTCACACAAGTTGTTGTATGTTGAGACGATCTTGAGGATTGTTGGTTCTCGGCGCTTGATGGAAGCCTCTGTGTGATTGCGCATGTTCAGTTCTACAACTCAATGTGAATTAATAAGATCAATGAATAAAGATAATTAAATATACCATTGACTGTGTTTCAATAGGACCGTTCCAATTTTTCAAGCTCGAATTTTCGTTGTCGAAGTCGCTCTCGAAGTCGCATTTTCAGAGCGCGGGCATTCATACGAACTTGAAGATAAACATTCTTCTTCAACTTTTGCAGATCGGTGTACTCCGAAACACCTAATGCGGCGCGTCTCCGCCCAAGGGTCTCGATGACCTTAGCACATCGGGCACGCGCATCATGAAGCTGAAGATTGAAAGTCGTGATGTCGTCAACATTGTTGCTAATGAGCCGATGTTCGAGTTCATGAACGATGCTCTGGTGCCTTTCGAGGGTCTTTTCTAATGCAAGAACGCCCACAATAGCCTCTGCGCCTTTATGTTTAGATCGGCCTGTCCACAAAAATAAACATGACAGCCGGTCAAATTAAATCCAGAAAATTACTTACGAGCTATCGGCTTAGTCTGATGAGCTACCTGGGCTGCCCACTCCTCTCGGAGGATGTCCTCATCAGACCTAAGATCCCTGAGGCCATCGAGAGCCGCCTGTTTCTTCTTCTGGCAAAGCATCCATTTCCGCGCTAGCCATTGCCCCGATGCATCGAAAGACTTGAGAGCCAAGTAGCGCACTTGCACATCCAGTACGAATAACCGCTGGTGATACTAAAGAGAAGACAGTCAGTACTAGCCAGCATGAAACATAGAGTAGCGTGTAACGTACACCAGAAACTCGAAGCACTGGAATGAGGTGTTTCAAGGCACTCCATAGACGCTCGCAGCCCTCTCCATCAGATAGCCCAAACCCAACACGCTTTCGAGGGTGGTAGACGATTTGGCAAGGCCACTGGTGACCGTATGCGTGAAACACGGATATTCCGAAGCTGATACGGGATATAATAGAGTCATCAAGCAAGCCCCACTTCCGACAACTACGCTCAAGTTGACATCCTATGTCGTATAGCAACCCGACCAGCATATTAGGCGGTAGATGCTCGAAGAGCCGCTTCACTAATGCAAGGGAGTAATATTGCTTCTCGCCAGCAGAGGTCATGTTGACGAGCCACAGCACTCGATCGTGTCGACAAAGTAATGCCATGAGTCCAGTGTCTGCAAAAAAGCGCGTACTTGCTTTTTCACGCTTTTCGTCTGCCGCCACAAAGGACTCGCTGCACCCATCCAAGACAGACACTGGAATCCTCATCCCGTCCTCATACCCGTCGGGGACCTCTTCAACCGGTTGCCTTGGTCGTTTGCGTGTCCCAGTTCCACCCCCACGGCAGTCATTGACGTGGTCTTCCATCACCTTGACATCGCGTTCAGGGATGAAGACAGTTGCTGTTGGGTTAGGTGGATCTTGCATGATACCATTTCGCGGGTTGTTGGAGCGCTTTTGAGTGAAGCAAGCATCAATACAAACGATGCAGTCGACCCTAATAAAATAATGAGCTGAGATATTGAGTCGAATTTAAGTATCTTACGTGGTGTCGGGATCACGATGTTGCTGCCAGTTACTCCCACCGAAGCACAGAGGACAACGCGAAGAAAGGTAAGCACTTGGCTGACTGAGAACTTGTGGTATGCCAGGTGTTTCATGAGAAGCCACACTGTCTGCACCAGCGCGCCGAGAATTCGAGATAAATGTGGTGAGGTAGTCTGATGACATTATTGTCAGAACAGTATACCAATGATACGCATTGCTAAACCGGCGTCTAAGACTGTCCTATCGGCTGGAGTCAACATGACGAGACAATGAAAACAGTGAGTGATAATCTGACCTTGGTATTCAATTTATAACCTCGCTCGTTCAGAAAATTTTCTAGCGCATCGCACCACGCAGTTGAGTTGGGAGTCATCCGTACAAACAGATTTTTCACTAGCTCCAAAACCCGGATGTCTACTGCAAGAGACGGGGTAACGGGAGCGCATGCAAATAACCCACGCGTCATGAGTTGGAGTGGTGCCGGGCAACACTCGCAGCAGGAAATGGTGATGACTTGCAAACCTAATATTTATGGCGAATATAAGTGAAGACCCTTGGGCCACAAAACACAGAACGCACGGTCAAAGAGTACACAGGTGACTGCCAGTGATCGCAGGCGACAAAACGCACTGCAACGTAAATTGTCTCTGGTGAGGAGACCAAGGTCAGGGTTGGATTGCAAGGATTCCGATCGCCGGCAGTAGGCAAGGTAAGGTTTGATGAGGGAAGGGACGACTTCTTGAGACCATCTCCACCATTGATTTTGCTTCTTCTGGAGGCCAGACAGATGTGGGCGTGGAAGGTTGATAGGACCATCGGGCTCATAGAGGAAGTCACTGAAAAGAGGTTTGTCGGTGACGAAAGGATCGATATCTGGAGGATCAGCGCCGCTAGAAGAATGCGGGTGACTTTGATCCTGAACAAGTGAGTGTCGAGATGAAGATCCAATATGTTGGGTAAAACGCTGCCGGCCAGGTAGAACAAGAAGGGGGGGTGCAAGCGAGTGGTACGACCGAGAAGCTCGGTGTTTGCGACGAACCATCCACGGTTCACAAATGATAGTCATCGGCTGTGAGTCTGTAGGAGTAAGAGGTGGCGGGTGATCAGAGTGGAAATGTGACGAGGGACCCGCATGACGGGGTGGCGGGTGATCGGAGTGGGGATGCGACGAGGGACCCGCATGACGGGGTCGTTTGGGACGCCGCACAGCCATGAGACACGTAGTCTCGATGTCTAAGTGCTGTAGGACGCGAAGTCACTGAAAGTGTGCGTAGTCGACACGTAGTCAGACTGCAGAGGGTAAAACAGATGTTGATAAATCGGCTAATGAGGACAAAGAGAATGACGACACGAAAAAGAACAGAAAGCGACGATCAATATATGTATTAAAAGCAGGAAAAAGATTGTGACATGTAAGTAAACGGGCAAGACTGTGTTATATGGCAGGCAAAATTTGGCAAGGTTGTGTAAGTAAGGGCGCATCAGAATAGGGTAGATAAAATTTTAAATAAAATTTCAAAAATCGTATCTATTGGGAAGCCCGGCACAAATAATCGGGCTGGAGTCAATTGGGAATTATATGGGCAATTTAGAAGACTTACCTGTGAGACTGGATTAGAGCGTTTTGTGCCAAGTGTGGCGTATATGACTGAATGATACTCATGTGAACAGTAAACTCGGTCAGACGTAGGAGATAAAATACTCACCGATACGGTCGCTACCCTGGTGTGGTTGAACTGATGATTACAGTGAGATCTCGCGGATGCAGTGGAAAAATGACTTACCCATTTTAAAACAAGTCAAGTAAGACTGGTTATCGGAGAAGGCAAGCGGTACTCCCAAGAGAGTCTTCAACCCCACTGGTGCAACAACGAGAGAGCAGCCGGGGCGACTCTCCAGACGCGAAGTCTAGGAGATTGCTTTAAGTGACGCGAAGTCAACTGCAAGCGATGTGAACGGCACGTAGCCAGTTCGATGGGTCCAGGCGCGAATTTTGAGACGGAGAACGTAGCCAAGTAAAATCCACGGCGGGGGAAAGGCGATTGATAGATGTAGGAGGTAGAGGTGAAGGTGAGAGATCGATGATGAGTAAACAAGACAAAGTTTGTGTGCAGTGCAACAACTGCAACAACAAGACCAAACAAATGGATATCGATACGATAAGATAATATCCTCTGATAAGATCTCGATTCAGGCTGGGAATTCCCAGGAATTCCCAACATACATCAGTTTCCCCACCTCAAATTCCTCTCACACTCCCTCGAGCTCCTCAAGGCCTCACCCGTCGTATTCGTCGCCCCTTCAAGCCGTCTCCCTCTCAAAATTCGCGCCTGGACCCATTGAACTGGCTACGTGCCATTCACATCGCTTGCAGTTGACTTCGCGTCACTTAAAGCAATCTCCTAGACTTCGCGTCTGGAGAGTCGCCCCGGCTGCTCTCTCGTTGTTGCACCAGTGGGGTTGAAGACTCTCTTGGGAGTACCGTTTGCCTTCTCCTACGCTAGTTTCTGCACTCGCTGCCTGCCTTACAATTTCCCAACACATTTTCTCAAGGTCTGTTCTCTTTAATTGATTTTCATACTCACGTCTTTGCAGGCTCACAAACTTCATTGGGAATACACTACGCTTACTTTTCTACCGCGCTCCCTGCGTTGCAATCACGCAGGCCTGTTCATAGTTCGTCTTTGTGATGTGCATTCACTTTAACCGATTTCAACACCAAACTTATACAATCTTACAGATACCAACCATAACTATGCCCACTGCGTTAACCAAGTTCACTCCTTACAGCCGTCCAGATGGTGAGATTATCATTTCTATGCCATCTTTCATCTTCTGACAAGATGTTTACAGCGGCTATCAGTGCCCTGGACGCCAGAGCCATTGGCTATCAAGCACCGCTTGTCATCACCACTCCGAATATGGATTGGGTACCGGAACTCCACAATGACGATATAGAAGAACTCACGGCTCGGGCAGATGGACGTTTTGGAGCGGCTGATTGTTTTCAATGGCCACAGATGTATTGTAAGGAGTTCGAATACTCCGTCTGCATCCCTCGCAAGGATACCTCATCGATTGACCTGCAATTCGCCTGGTTCACTCCCACTACAGCCGACTTCGCCATTCAACCTGGGACTGCATTTGCCGTCGGTACTCTACACTCACATATCGTCGACGGTATTGACAACTTGCTTACCATTGCTCGCAAGCGAGTTCAACCATGGCAGGCAAATCGTGCAGGCAAGAAGGACATCGTCACCAACATGCTCGCATCCCTCAAGCACGACATCAATGTGCTCCGCCGACATCCCTTGACGTACCGCGATATCATCATCTTTGTTGCTCAAGTGCAGCGCTCATTCCTCGACATCATAGCTTTCATGGATTACGTTGAAATAGTCCAACCTCGTCTCACCTCAGGCTGGTCCTCTTGGGGTCCACTTGAAGGGAACTCGAGATGGATGGGTTGCTTTACTACTGATTCAAAGATCTGCGACATATATCTCAATGCCGGCGTGCCCGTGTGGCTTGTTCGCGCAGAGGTGTATATTTCTCCCCAGATGAACATCATCAAACCTGTCGTACTGACATTCCCAGACGATCTGACAAAGAACGTCTATTGTGAAGGCAACATCGCACGACCATTCCCCCTCCTGTATCGTGGCCCTGGTGGCTTCAACCGTCACTTTCATACCCGTCGGGCCTACACTGGCACTTTCGCTGTGAACCCTGGTGCCCCATTGCCTTCGACACTGCCTCAAAACCCAGCTAGTGGTAAAGCCCCCTCTCAGGGACAAAAAAATAAGAAGGCACGAAAGATTACTTCGTCTCAATTGATGAAGCCGAGTGCGTGTACATCTATCGTAATTGACCCTAGAACCTTACCGACTTTTTTTCTTTAGAAGATTCTAAGATTGCTGACGCTCAACCTAACCGTGACAAATGGGAGGACCTCCGCCGCCCAGAAAACCCCGAAGCCATCGGCTTTTGGACTTCTGCCTTCCAGAAAGCGAACAAGGACAAAAATCGCGTGAAAAAGGGTCTCGTTGACCAAGGGTATCGGTTCCCTGAGCCTGCGCTTCTCATCACTCCCAGTTCACCGGAGCGGAAGAAATTGTTTGTTGCAAACTGGCTTGCTGCACGACCGCTGTGGATCAGCCGTGTCGATCACAACCCTCCAGAGCGCTTTCCCTCGCCACAACTTTGGCGAGATTTTCTTAACAGCAGCCCCTCTGGCGAGCCCTCCACAATAGCTTCGTCATCGTCTGCAGGTCCTACTGCTGCAGCTACGCGGAAGCAAGCAGCCACACACATATTTGGCGAAGATCTTCGGGACGCCCAGGGTACCACATGGGCCATTGGCGAGAACGTGCAGTGGCGCAATATGACGATATCAATAATATCTCTTTGCGACCCTCCTTCGCGCTTGATGCGCCTTATCCTGTGGGAGTTGTACGAGCTCAATTTCTGTTATGAGCTTCTAGCTCTAGATCGAGTCACAACATAATCGCCGGGATCTCCTTTATAGTATTTTCCCTGAAGAGGGCGGCTTTGTGATGTGGTCATCCTCTTTACCCGATGACGATAGTGGGTTGTGGGGTCGTCGGATAATTGACGCTTTCCCCTACGTCGACAATTTCCGCAAGTTGTTGTCCTGCTGGGAGGATTCCCCACCACGCCTCAATGCACCATTGGATGCAAGTGCGTTCGATGCTACCACGTACTTCCAGGTCATGCAACAGGCTTGCGATTTTTACGTGCAATGTTTCTTCGACCACTTTGGCAGGCCCCCCATCGTCCCGCACCGCTTTCCTGCGTAATATTTCTGCAAGTTTCATTCCGCGATCTGAGTTACGGTAAGCCTGTTTATACCATACATTCTGTAGCCCTAAACTCAACACAGCCGATTTAGTTCTGCGATTATGCCGTGTCTGTTCAACGTGTCTGTTCAAGACACGTGTTTCTTCCATACGTCGTCCAACCGTGGCCGTTAGTGCCGAGAATTTGTATATTTGTTAGCAAATCTAATACATCGACTGTCAACTGTTATTCGGGCAAAGCTATGTTACTGATCATATTTCGCTGACCCGAATACGCTGATCGCAATGTGTCTGGTTTTCCATTCCTTAGTATCGACTGGCCCCGATCCCTCAGCCAACCAATCTTACATACTTAGCTCCGATTGTTTGGCCAGTTTTAACCTAATACAGACCCTCGAAACCTAATATGTAAGTCTTGCGGTGGACATAAAAGCGCATTCTTGACCCATTCCATGCAAATTTCCCTCTTTTCCACCGTACCTGTTGTTCTACTCACTGTTACACCTTGGTTTCCTGAGGTCTGACTGCGCGTCGACTGTATTTCCTTCCTGTGACTCCGCGTCCTGGAATACTTGGACCTTCAGACTACGTGTCTTACGGTCCATTTTTGAACAATGACCAAGCCATCAACATCTCGCAAAGTCGGCCCTCCTCGCAAGGCCGCCCCTTGCAAGGCCGCCCCTCCTCGCAAGGTCGGCCCTGCCCGCGCAGCGAAGACGAATCACAAATTTGGAAAATCTAAGGCGAGCGGTCTTTTTACTAATGGCGACAAGTCCCTAACCCTTAACTGCTGCAGCTCCCAGATACCTTGCCTGTCGCCGACGGTTCTGTTGGAGATGGAAGCCCTGAACCATCCCCTACCAATAAGGATTCTGGCGCACTTGCAGTAAGCATAACTGTGTTCATCATTCTGCCAACTTACTGACAGAACTTCTTCAGGATGATACCACTGTGGTTGACTTGTGCCTTCCGACCGATGACGAACTTGTTGTACCAGGTATTGTCTTGATTATTTTGTTGCATGTTTTTACTGAGACATTGATCATCCAGATAGTCCTGATGTCCCAGTACTCCTCAAGAAGCGCAAGCTATGTCAGCGCAGGAAAATATCTTCTGCAGCGCGTGAAGTTGATGAACATTCAAGTGGTATGTTACACAAGTGTTACTGTATTATAGTACTCTAATGCCGTGCCGCCAGAGGCCTCTCCTGAGGGCAGCGACTATGAACAAAGCGAGCCGGGCTCCAACGATGACGATGCCGACAAGTCACCTGTGCCTTCTCGTACACAGCCTGATCAAGAAGTAGACGAGGATCGCGTCTCACCTGCACCTCCTGCTCCAAGGGCCAAGGGTAAGGGGAGGGAGCAGCCTCCCCCTGCGGATGATGAAGACCTACACGACGTTCAGCATCAGGTTGACCTTGACGACAGTCAGCAGCAGGTCGACCTTGACGACGGTCAGCAGGAGGTCGACCTTGACGAAAATTCTGGTGATTCCCTTCTGTCTGGCCGACTCCCGCAGGAAGCCATCGATAAGGCCGTCGCCTTGGGTGACAAAACAGTTGCAGAGGCGGAGAAGATTGCCAAGGAGTATGGCAAATCAACACGCACGATCTTGATTCAAGCCGGGTTAGCGGTGAAAACTACTCGGGCTGACAATAGTTGGAACATGTACCAAGCGTGGTACAAGATGAAGTACCCCAAGTCTTCTGACAGTGAGTAGTGTCCAGTACCCATCAAATCTCTTTCTTATGCTATTTTTCAAGTGTCTACAAATGACTGGAAGCAGATGCAACGCGACCGTTGGCTCAAAGACTCCGACCAGCGTGAAAACCCCGAATTATGGAAGGAGGTCCGCGAGTTCTGGGACGGGAGCTCCAGGATCACAGAGGAGTCCTCGAAAGCGTTATACAACCGTGTCATGGCTGTGCGCGATGCCTTCGCCCTCAGTGTAAGTTTGTATCGTCGATACGTTCGTATGTTGTCTGAAGTCATTTGCAGTGCCAAGCTTATTCGCGCCTTGAGGATATTTATGTGGGGGGATTCGTATTATACACAGGTACTGCCGAAGCGGGTCGACGAGCGGCGGGGGTGTTCGCTGGGTCACCACTTATCCTGGACCTTGTCAATAAGAAGCAAGCAGACATCAAAGAACTTATTGATTACTTGACGACTGTCATCAAGTAATTATCTTTTCCTTCTACATGTTTTGCGATATTAACTTGTGTTCTAGGTACAATCGCATTGACGATACGGCTTCCTTGCCGTCCTTTACTCGTTTTACGGCTCCGAAATTCAATCCTGAGCTCTCTTGCGAGAAAGGGGAGGGAACTTGTGACCGTAATCGTCGTGTAGCTCCCATCATGATGCTAGAAAAATTTGGTAAGTTCTATGGTATTCATATCTATCATTGTATTCATGCTAGCTACAGAAAGTGTTGGTATTCCGCACGAGGCGAAAAATATTCCCTGGAAAACCATGCTCAACTCGCTATACCTTCACCAAGCACAGGTTGTCGACTGGCCTGCAGGTGTCCCTCCTGTGGGCTCCGATTTCGTATTCAAGGACTTGAAGACCGACGAGCTGAAGGCACTAGTTGGTCCCTACCTAAAGCGCTGCATGGGCTCTGACTACAATGCGGAACTTGCTCATGTCGAACACCCAGAGCTGAAGAAGAAAAGGAAAGATAAGTTAAGTGGGGTGAAGGTTCCTGAGCAAGAATTGACGTTCGTACCTTGGTCGGATGGTAAGATTGAACTTTCTTGTATCATGGCACGACTCACTCAAATCCTGACAGAGTCTAAAGACTTGATGAGCAACGAAGATTCCGACATGTTGAACATCCCCCTCATCACCGACACGGATGGTAAAGTCCAACGCACTCTCATGGATTGCGTTCTGTTTATGAAGAATCTGCCGCCTAATATCGAGGTTCCGGACCCTGCTGCTTCCCCTCGCGATTCTCCAACTCCTCAGCCCTCCTCACCACTTGCCTGGTCCCCTTCTCCACCACGTAGGGATCACCGCAAGGTCTTGCCACTTCCCCGTTCCAAAGTTGCTCCTCGTCAACCTTCGTCGCAGCAAGGTGTTGTCATGCATACTTTGAACCCTCGACTTACGTCTCGAACGACTCGGCCTGCACCTAGCGTACCTGTGAAATCTCGCAAGGCTCCAGAATTCCCACCTGTTCGGAAGTGCCGACGAGATGAGAGTGATGATGAGGATAACAAGGTGCCAAGACGCATCAAGAGCAGCGCTACACAGTATGTCTTCTGCTTTTCACACAGATCCTATACTTATTATCATAACTAGCCATTATAATCCCCGTGACCATCATCAGCAGCATCGTTCGCAGCACCATCCCACTCATCCCACTCATCTACCTCGTCATCGTAGCCCATCACCACCTATGCGCCATTCTCGTCAATATACCTATGCGCAGTCCAGATCTCCCGTCCGACACCAGTATGCTTATACCCGAGAGTCTGCCCCCATTGCTGGTCCATCGAGGCGTGGGACCAAGGCTTGGGTGTCTCCAATGGAAGAAGAAGAGCAGGAGGAGGAGGATGGTGGCTACGATCATGATTACTACGAAGATTATTAATGAACTTCGTTACCTATTTAGTCATGTTGTCCATCTCCCTGTGCCATCTTCTTGGACCTTATATTCATTTGTCTCGTAGTGCAGTTTGAATGAATGTCTTGATTGATACACATCACACTGATATAAGGACAGTGACATATATTTAGCATGACTTGTCAATGTAAGACATTAGGATTTAAGACATTAAGACTTATGACATTAGGATTTCCTGATCATTGAGTGTTGGTGCAAATTCCTAGTGTGATCTTGACTTGGAAGGTTACTGTTGCACACTGGGAATTCCCGACTTCGGAATATGGGGGTCTGGATATTCCCAACCAAATAACATGGGTGGTCTGGGAATCTCCGACAGTAGGAATATATGTGGTCTGGATATTCCCAACCAAATAATATGGGTGGTCTGGGAATCTCCGACAGCAGAATAAGGGGGTCTGGATATTCCCCACCAAATAATATGGGTGGTCTGGGAATCTCCGACAGTAGAATATATGTGGTCTGGAGATTCCCAACCAAATAATATGGGTGGTCTGGGAATCTCCGACAGCAGAATATATGTGGTTTGGGAATCCCCAACCAAATAATATGGGTGGTCTGGGAATCTCCGACGGCAGAATAAGGGGGTCTGGATATTCCCCACCAAATAATATGGGTGGTCTGGGAAATCTCCGACGGCAGAATAAGGGGGTCTGGGAATCTGCGACAGCAGAATATATGCGGTCTGGATATTCCCATCCAAATAATATGGGTGGTCTGGGAATCTCCGACAGTAGATTATATGTGGTCTGGGAATCTCCGACAGCAGAAGATATGTGGTCTGGATATTCCCAACCGAAGAAAATGGGTGCTCTGGGAATCTCCGACAGTAGATTATATGTGGTCTGGTAATCTCCGACAGCAGAAGATATGTGATCTGGATATTCCCAACCGAAGAAAATGGGTGGTCTGGGAATCTCCGACAGCAGAAGATATGTGGTCTGGATATTCCCAACTGAACAAAATGGGTGGTCTGGGAATGTCCGACAGTAGATTATATGTGGTCTGGGAATCTCCAGCTGAGGAATATATGTGGTCTGGATATTCCCGACCAATTAATATGTGTGGTCTGGGAATCCCCGTCATGAGAATACGGGGGTCGGGATATTCCCCAACATGAGAATAGGTGGTCTGGGAATCTCCAGCTCAAGAATATATGTGGTCTGGGAATCCCCACCAAGAGAATATGAGGTCTGGATATTCCCTACCGAAGAATATTGGTAATCTGGGAATCTCCGACTCCAGAATATATGTGGTATGAGAATCTCCGACATGACAATATTGGGGTCTGGATATTCCCAACTGAAGAATATATGTGGTCTGGGAATCTCTGGCAGAAGAATATATGTGGTCTGGATATTCCTGAACACTTGATATGTGTGGTCTGGGAATCCCTGAGATGAGAATATGGGGGTCTGGATATTCCCACCCGAAGACTATGGGTGGTCTGGGAAACCCCGATACATCATTATATGTGGATGGGAAGTCCCCGCTGGAGCATATATGTGGCTAGGGAATTCAAAACATGATCATATGTGGCCGGGGAAATACCATCATGCCATTATCATGACATTATATGTGGTCTGGGAATCCCCACAATGATCATATAAGTGGCTTGGAAACCATCACTTGAACATATACTCATGGTCTCCATACCACCCCTTCATGACCACTATGCCACCCTCCCATGGTTTTCATACCACCCCTTCATGATGCCTATACCACCCTCCGATGGTCCCCATACCACCCCCTCATGACCCCAATACCACCCCCTAATGATTCCTATACCACCCTCTGATGATCCCCGTACCACCCCTTAATGATCCCCGTACCACCCTCTGATGGTCCCCGTACCACCTCTTAATGATCCCCGTACCACCCTCTGATGGTCCCCGTACCACCCCTTAATGATCCCCGTACCACCCTCTGATGGTCCCCGTACCACCTCTTAATGATCCCTATACCACCCTCCGATGGTCCCTATACCACCCCCTAATGATCCCTATACCACCCTCCGATGGTCCCTATACCACCCCCTAATGACCCCTATACCACCCCCTAATGATCCCTATACCACCCCCTAATATGGTACAAAAATCGGTGCAAAGGACCCCTGACACCACCCACAATACGGGAAAGCCCATGGGAATTGTCACACAAGTATGTCCCAGGTGGGCTGGGAAAGCATTGGTGTTATCCCACAGGACTTATCCCACTCCTACAGTATAATGGGAAAACCAGAGGAATCACACCTCTTAGGTTGATACTTGTGTAGAGGACTATCAACCTAATAGGTATCTTTTTGGGGGTGACTGAAGTGACAGAGATTCATTATATTATGACCATCAGTATAAGCAATCATGCTGCAACTGAATTGCTTTCTCGCTCGTCTGAAGGTTCATGCATCTAACGATGAATCTAGGCACACAGTATATCGGAAATCAGCGAGGAAGCACCCTTTCAAACTCCGATTGGCCTATTAAAAGATTACCTACTAGTAACACTCACGTAGGCCACACAGTCGCTTGAAAACCTACCCATCGAAAAAATGAACTTGAACTTGGCCGCTACTAGTACATTCTGTGATGAAAAGCCAGCTATCCGTCGCCCCTATCCTACCGTTACTCAGGTCAGCGGCTATGACAAGTCAAAGCTCTCTTCTCCTTCAAACTCGCCTCCAAGCTCTCCCCCATCAATTGGAATATCAGGTATGGATGACTCCCATATCATGGTGTTTTCATAGACTCAAATATAATAACTGGTAGAGTCCGGGAGTATGGTCTCAGAGGAGGACGACAACTTCCCTGTGACACCTGATTCCAAGCGGTCCGGGGGTAAACACTGCCCCACTGCTGATATATCTCACCACCATGAATCAGGTCATACCAGCAGCACTCCTGAGTCAAAGAGGCATGCCAAACTCTACTATCCTTACCACCACCGGCGGCTGTTGTCAGGAGACAGATACCATGATCGTGCTGAGCAGATCTTGCGCAGACAGTCATGTCACCAGTACTCGGAAGGTATGAGCATTGAGGTACGCCATACATTGAACATATATAGTTCCTACATATAATTGTTACATCCCTCATGATAGGATCAGGAGGTGTTGTCGATGGCTATAAAGAAAATGAGCCCGCACACCTTCCACTGCGCTATTCACTACAAGGAGGCGGTTCGAGAAACTTTGCGCATGGAATATTTGTATAGAGGCTGGCTGCTTGAGACGTCAAGAAGGCTGAGCATTTTCGACGAGTCCTTGCATCATGAAACAGAAATGGAGCTTGGGAAGGCGGATCAAGAATTGCAGTGGCTAGTGCATGTGCTAGTTGACCGGGGGGGATCACCACGCACGACTAATGATGACGTCCCGTATATTACTGCAGCTCGAGAAAGCAGCGGGCAAGCTCTTGTTCATGCTGATGCTGAGATTGGTATTTTTAAACAATTTTCCATTGGAGATATGGATGATCGTGACAACAAATCGGAAGACACCCGAGTTACTGCCATGTTGTAGTCGTAGTAAGTCCCCCATGTACTATTATTAAGTCACCATTACTTATACCATTGACGTATTTCCAGGAATGTATTATTTCCATTCGCCAATTTGAATAGGCCTCGTGCCTCGCTACTTTTGTTGTAATTTAGTTTGCAGTTTCATAAATGGGCTGCTTCCTATCGCAGAATTCTGGTCTGGTCTGACTTCGATCGAAACTAATCTCAAGACCCATCTTTACTACCACTGACCATCCACCATAATGTATCCCACTGGCAATGCTAGCTATAGTGACTTTGAGCACACAGTATCGGGGCGCAGTACTGATTATGATTCTGAGAACATCAACTCACTGTTCTCTGATTCTCACAGACAACCTGAAGTTCACGGCACTACTAGCTATCATTCATCTGACTCCCTCTCTCAGGCTGGCACCAGTGCGCCAGCTGCTCAGATACAGCTCGACCCCCTTCACATACAGTGTCGTCACATCGAGTCAATGCAACGTCCGAGTCAGTCTCCAGGCCAGCATGACTTCCTCCCACCGAGTCATTTACCACTTCCATCTGGTCCGTCACGGTACCCAGGTGCAGCCGCCATGCAGCAAGCACCAATGATGTTCACACCCTTTCCAACCTTTGGCGAAAGTCATCGAGGCAATGATTTGCCTCCCCCAATCTCACTTGATCATCCGTTACCAGGTGCTGCTGCATTCACGCCCCTTCCAACCTTCGACGAAAACCATCAAAGCAAGGATTGGCCTTCATCAGTCCCATTTGATCACGCGCCTTCGCCAACCCTCGATGATTACAATGGAACTTTACTTCCGCCATTCATAGTCCCGTCTCAAAATCCCATCTGTTTGAATGATTTGGCATCGCTCCCATCAGCACTTGCCAATTATCGGCGCAATTTTCCTCCGCCACTCCTATCTTAGACTGGTGACCAGCCTATGAGGCAAACCGTCGATAGACGGACTGGTAAAACTGGGTTTGAATTTGGATCAAGAGCGGATTCTCAGGATAACGTGACCTCTAGCCAATAAAAAAACTAGGTTTTTTCAACAAGTATTGTAGAATACAAAATAAACGATAACATTTTCACTAATTGACGCGACGCGACGCATCCTCATGCTGCAAAATCAATGGACCAGCAATCACTGATACAGGGAATCCACGTTGCATCACTCGATGCTCTGGATCGTTTCGCGCATGATCTTATCAAAGAACGCCTTCCCACTGACTATCTTCAGACACTCTGTGATTCTGACCGAACGCATGCATTACGCACATGCTTGATTGTGTACGTGTTGACGGCAACAGCTATTGTTCCACGACAATTCCAGCTCGAGGCTGTTCTCGCAACATTGAACGGTCAAGACACCATCATAACTGCAGGAACTGGCAGTGGAAAAACATTATGTATCATAATCCCTATGCTACTCCGCCCTGGCACGATCAGCGTCGTTGTCAGTGCACCAAAGCTAATGTAAAATATCTTGCTAGTCTATTCATGCAGGAAAATTTGCTCATCTCATCATTTCACCGGAGCAGCTATCAATGTTCAATGGTCACCTTCCGCGCCTTGCACGACTTCTCCGACAAAATCGTACCTTCACTCAACGCATTAAGTGTGTCGGAGTTGCCACGGCGGCCGCAGGGAGACCTGTTGTAATGTCTATGAAACCAGAGTCAACAGATCGATTGAAGTTCTCATTGAGAACTGTCGAAGAGACCGGCATCCTTCAAGTAGTAGGTTGAATACGGAAAGCAGAATAAATATACAAGAAGTGATGGAACGAGTCTGATATGAACGTTAATGTGTCGAACAGCACGCACATCAATCAAACTTAGCGGTACTTGCAAAGGCCTTAGCAAAAGTTCACGTGGCTTTGATATTCCAAAAAAGGTTTATACATCACGTTATCCTGAGAATCCGCTCTTGATCCAAATTCAAACCCAGTTTTACCAGTCCGTCTATCGACGGTTTGCCTCATAGACGGGCTGGTCACCAGTCTACTCCTATCTATGGATGGTGTCACTACGCTACCACCAGCAGCACCGGATTATGTACGACCACAACCCCTCGCAGCGTTGAAACATCCCCATTCCCAAACTCAAAAATGCGATGCTCCATGGCGATTTGTCGCATGCTCAGGTCAGCGATCAAAACCATTCAAAACCCCCTCAGTAAGTGCTCTTCTTTCATAAACTAACACATGCGCTCATAGTAGTGAAGCAGTCAACGCCTTCTAGCACAACACCTTCTCACCCGACCCCCACTCAGTCTATGCAGCCCCAGATCGACCTTCCGCCTCTGGATTACCAATCCAATCTTCCAATACACGATGCCTTCATTCTCGCTGCGGAGAAGGAGCTTATCAGCGACGCTGTCAACAATTGTACCATGATAAAGCCCTCATTAAGAGAGGGCTTGGTTCAAGCCGCGTTAGCAAATGCAGTACAAGACTGCTTGAGAAAGACTCGATCTGACCCTGCTGGGTTGGCGAAAAAAGAAATTGAAGGTAAATCAAATTTCAGATTTGGAGAACAGATTGCTGTAAATTTAACAGAATTTGGTCAATGTTGGGCGGCAAAAAATGCGGGACTATTGTACATGAGTCTCTCTGCACCGTTTAAACATTTAATGGCAGCCTGTAAAGAGCTGGCATTCAGCGTTGTTGATCGAGGCTACGATCTTCGACCCTCGCTTTGGTCTAACACATCGGAGTCAAAGTGGAAGCAAAAGAAAATCAAAAGTCTCATCGGCGACGCAACCTGGCCTCTCAAATTTCTCTTCAAGAAGGATGAAGAGACTGGCCAGTGGATGGCATTCGAGCATGATGCGCTTCTAGATGTGGTTCTTGGTGTCGTGAGGAAACTCAAATATCGGCCCTACATCCAAGATCTGGATAATCTTTATTGCACGGCCACAGCTGCAATCTACTGCATTCTAATGCAGTTTTCTTCCGGAAAATTGGACCGTGAAATCGAGTGTTCGGCAGAATCCTTCAAATTTGTTTATGACTTGTCCAAGCAATACATCGTGAACGTCATCCAGAAGAACGAGAAATTGGCAAAAAAATGGTCGGATGTGAAGGCCCGCACCATGACTAGATTAGCTGACATTGTATAACTAATAACTACTACTAGTAGAACTGGGACTCAGAAATCGTAGGTCTACAATACCATCTACTTATTGTAAGAATGGAACGATTTGCAACTGGTGTCGACGCCATGTGCGTGCTACCTTTAGACTGTTGTCTACAGTGTCATGTGACCTTTGAAAAGACCACGAGTTCATTAATTTCCTTCGGATGAAACTGCTGTGCTATCCAAGTGCTATCTATCCTACATACATCCAACTGAGTCTTTCATCCATACACCCTGCTCTCCTCCTAGCCCTGACTCCACCTGCCACTGTACCCTGTCCGTCACTTCACTACCAGTACTAGGCTCGCATAGACGCCCAATGGGTGGCAGGACCCGGTTTGCAAGGTGGTGCTCCTGATCCAAGGTGAGCTCCAACTATTACCTGAGACTGGAGAAGTTCACCAAATCAGTAGCAGAACAAGCATCGATCCCTGGACACCAGGGAGACATCATTCTTGCTGCTACCGGACGGATATCGGAGAAACGTCCTCAAGCCAGCTGTAGTGTGAAGGAACTAGGTGAGCTTGTCGGTGGCTCTCAAGTCTTTGAGCTAAAAGGTCAGGTAAAATGGCCAGTATATTCAGTTGCATTACACAATGTCCTCCAAGCGCTGTGCATTTCACGTTCGGTATGCCTCCATAGAGTTTTTTCGTTCCCGAGTTATGCTATGTATCACAGAGCTCTGGGCCAATAGTCCAATGGATAGGCTAGTCCTCGACTTCATAACCCCATTTCTATTGCTGTCCCTAAGTGCGGTATCTTCCCAAGGACATGCTATAATGACAACGTTTATACACCGAGTACACGAGCTTGCTCGGACTTTTGGGATAATTATCATGGTAAGGTTGTCACACGAATTCGCACCTGCTTATTTCATCTAGGTGATCAACGGAACATCAGCAGCTGCACCATTCAATCAGAGTTCCGCATTTGCATCGACAATCAGAAAACCTGCTTTCGCCCAGGGCCCTTCGTTTACGTTTATGACAGATTGTACCCTCTGGTCATCGAAGACAAAAGATATACCTAATCGCGAGGGTCCGTTCGAGGGCTACGGTAAGTAACCGAGTGGTTTTCCCTTCGTGTGATGTTTCATTTGAATTAATCAAAGACTTGGTGCACCTTCCAAATGCGCCATAGTGAGGAGGACGATACTCTTTGCCTCAGACTTCCATCTATCGAGCACTTGGAGAACGTCTGGAGGGAGCAGGACATCATGGTCTTGCATCAGGGCTTTGTTTCCTACTATCACTTTGTGTCGCTTTTCTTTGAAATCCGCTTTGACGCCTTTACCAACAATTTCATCGAACATGTTGCCAACAACAGATACGGCACCATGCTCCCCCACATACTGCCTAATTGCATTTGTGAGCGGGTGAGATGATGCAGATTCCGCCCTCCACCATTGCCCCAGAACCTTGAGAAGTGAGACAGTTGATATATATCCTGCTTTAAGTACTTTGTTCACTATCAGGAGTGAGAACCATTGCGGTACGTGTGCTGTCAGGACTCCAGGTACTCCCTTATGTAATATCATGATAGATCCTGTAATGAGAAGTACATTGCTTCCTGAATCCACTCCATATCTGCCGACATGAAAGTTTTACTGTGCGATATCTTTGCAAGTCTTGCAACTGCAACTTAAACTCCTGGATAGCGACAAGTGTCGGTTTTGCAGTGAGTAAAATGAGTGGAAACTCTGATAGAGCCCTAACCATATGACTACATAGTAAAGATGGACTGCCGCGATGAGGGCAAGTGTTACTATGGTGTTCTGGCGGTACGTTCAATACAACTCGCAGTTGACTTGATGCTGACCCATGTGAACTCAAGTCCATCGTATTTGCTTCGCCTTCATCTCTATTTCAACCGAGCTTGTCTTTCATTGGCGTCAAAGAGTCTAGGGATCAACGCGCTGCAATACCGAAAGGTTTGTCGCTATGTCATTAGTTAAGAAGGCTTACTACAAGTTGAACAGGCTGATTAAGACCGCAGTATCACTCCCTTGGATCGGTGGAGTTGCTTGTTGGTGATATGATCGCATGTAGTAAGTCGGTCCCTCCGGCATTTTAGCACCCTTTGCTATCACATTCATGCTAATGTTAATGCCCAAAATAGGGCATCTTTCAAGCGACATATATTATACTGACATTTTTGGCGTTCTCCGAAATTGGTACTCGCTTACAGGCCTTGACGAGCATATAAGACGCAAGCTGGTTAGCTCTCAGAACTTTCATCTCGCACCCTCTCATCTGAGTTGCCCACTCAACCATTTTCTCTCTTCCCATCTTTCCCTATCTCTATGTCTGACGATGAGCATGGTGCGCCACCCATCGATGAACAACCTGACTCGGGGGGCTCGGGCAGCATCGAGCACCGACAGGCTGAGGCCAGCCACGATCAGGCAGTAACATCTGCCCAGGCTCAACAAAGACGGAGAATTGCGCAGCTGGAGGAGAAGCTATTGGCTCTTGAATCTGGGCGCGCCGCTAAAGAAAGGTATGACCCCCGTTAGTTGTTGAGTTTGGTTTCTCACAGTAGCATAGGCAGACTAACTATTACGTGGCTCAAGGAAGAGCAATTCGACGTGTCGTTACTCTGTTTGATAGCCTTGAGGATCTAGTTGCCGAAAACGACCGGAGGTATGACGTCGAAGAGGATGCAGAAACTAACACTGAGTAAGTCTTTCCCTGGGTGTGTGAGCGTTACTCATTGTTTTATGTAGTCAAGATCGGTTACAGATAGGCTACATCATGTTCACGAATACCATGCGGTGGTTCTTCAAGAAGGCCACAGAAATGGAGTACGAAGAATATGCACAAATGTTAAAACTGGTTAATTTTCATTATGTCAATGATTATCTTGCTTTTACTGAACTATTTTTTTCAGCTTCAGCAAGGGGCCGACACTGCTCGAGGTGACGATACCTCCAAACTGAAGGTTCTCGTTTCCGAGTGGGTCAACCATGAATTCAAGCCCGATCCTCCCGTCGATCCAGATGACAAGCATTCGCGTGGGTTTACCAACGATGCGTGCGGAAGGTTACTTTGTCCTTTGGAACTTGATTGGAACAATCCAACGTAAGTGGTGCGCTTAGAATTCCGAGAAAAATCACTCACATGTCACCAGTGTAAAGGCGGGCATTCGAGATCGCGCAGATGGCCACATCGTAACCGACCTCTCCTTTCCGGCATTCGTATACGAAAAATACACTGCAAAACCTGACGATCTTGAGGAGGGGCTATTCAAGGGAGAAATCCTTCTTCAGGTATGTGGCCTAGCAATAGCCTGGAATCGATCTCAGTTGTTTTCCAGGCGTACAAAGCAGTATTTACGTCGCCTTCCTCGGCTAAAGATGTCGACGGCGATGGCGATGGGGTTGACATCATTCAAAACAATCGACGCACTAGGAAATCCTTCAATGGACTCAAGGTCAAGAAGCATGTCGCGCAGATCATCAAGATGGAGAAAGCAAGCCCTCGGTCAATTGCATACATAGTTTGCCAAGTAAGTCATAGCATTGGTCATATTGATGGTATCTAATAATCAAGCTGACAGGTCCGATTTGCGCTCTCTTCAGTCACTTCCTGGTGGTCTGTTGATGGAGACTTCGACTATGTCCAATTCTGGCAGACCATTGTCGGCTTCTTCAAAAGGCCTCCCGGTCGAGAAGCTCAGCGCCGGGTTGATAGGCTCCTGGAGTGGTGGACTAGGTGCGTTTTTGACTGTCCCAGCAAGTCTTAATTGAACTCGTCGTTTAGGAAGGTTTTTGGAAGGAGTCACCGTGACGACCTCAGCCAAGCAGTAAAGGACAATATGTCTGTAAACGCTCTTGCAAGGCAAAGGGCAGCACGCGACGATGCTGCTTTCGACTCGCCGTAGGACTTGACTGTCATTATTTATAGCGAGCGATCTGTAGCACGCTTTATATTCATAATCTTGACCTAATATCATATTTGTTTTAAATTTGCCTTATGTGATAATATTACATCTGCAACGAATCTTTTTCGAGTGAAGAATTCTAAACTACAACTTCTTGAGACTGGTGTGAGTGGGCCATCACTAATGTATGAGAGGACCAAACAGTAAGTTCCCTGTTGGATGGAGGAGCTACCTTGCCAAGATTTCAAATACACACATACAAAATCACCATTTGGAGTACACAAATACGAACTTGCCGTGATGTATGACGCCGCACGCATTATCTACCGCTCATTAAATGCTTGCAGTTCAAGATGCGAATCATGAATCACTCCCCTTATGTTCTATACCATGAGTCAATGGAACATATAATAAGCTTTGTGTTGTCAGTATTTTCTAGTTTCGTAATAATAAGCCGTCACAAATAAATGTCAGCGCCAAATGGTAAAATGGTCGTTGGGTGAACAAACTGTATAGCTGAGATCTCAAAGGGACACATATGAAATCTCTCCCTTTGGAGCACATAAATACGGAATCACGATGATGTGTGACACCACGCGCATTATCTTCCAGTCATTGAATCCTTGCAGTTCGAGGTGCAAAAGATGGATCACTCCCCTTATGTTCCACACCCTGAGTCCATGAAGTAGAGGATGCGCTTTGTCTTCTCCATGTTTTTTTAGTTTCGCAATAATATGTTGTCACACATTAATGTTGGTGCCAATCAGTAAGGTAGTTGTCGAATGGACAAATTGTATAGCTGAGACCAGACATTCGAGGCGGAACATGACTTAACTGTTGCTTGCTTGTCAACACGCTCCGGTAGCTGTACCAATGTAATGTTTCTTCCCGCGGATTTCGAAGTGCAATATATAATATGATCATTGCATACTTACAGAAGGTTGAATGGCAACTTGAAGTATAATATAGGTCGACTGTTATTTGCTCGCTGAAAACCTGAACGCATCTTCGCACGGATCCCCAACTGCAGTTTACAAGACCACTATTAGATCATCGAAGAAAATGCCGGCAAAATTTCAAGTAGCACATGTTTTGTTTGTCACTTGCTTTGGTAAGCACGTAGTTGTTCTCTGGAACATGCCAGTGCTTGGGTCCACCCTGGACGTTGATTAGTAATTGATGAATATCCCTGCATTTCGAACAAGTGGGATCAACATAGAAGTAGAGGGAACATTTTAGTGCTTCGCTCCATGAACATACCTCGACTACTGTCCAAACATAATGTTTGTTTGTACGGATAGCCAACCGCATCACACAAGACAATTGTTAGATAACTGATCAAGATGGGGTTGAATTTTTGAGAGCGACAAAAGTGGTATCATCGTTACTTGCTTATCACTAGTTTGTTCTCTGGAAATATTCCAGGTTTCGTGCTCAACGTTGACACTTTGGACTTTGCTTCCTACATGGCTATTATAATTCATCCAGTTTAAGTATCTGAGTTTGCTCTATCTTTCCTTGAAGCTTTATTTTGAGGGATGCAGGGGTCTTTTACTGATCACAGACTTGTGCGGAGAAATCAGGAACTCTTCGTGCCTCTATAAGGTCAAACATGCCATTGTAACGATCGGTAGCAGAATTGTGCAGATGTTTGTGATTGCGTGCTATATCATCAGGAAAACCCTCCGCTACACATTTAGGCTAAGTATGTAAAACTTTCTCTAATTTATGATAATTTCGATAAATTAGACAACTTAGCGGTTTAGAGAGACTTTTTTACTGCCCCACAAGGAATTCGTTATGCATGATAAATTAGTGATAATTATGTTCAACATCAGGCAAACTTACAACCAAGAATGCTTGCAATTGACTATCGGTACGAACACTTATGCAGGAATTTGAGTTGTACAAGAACAAATTAGAGTTTGATTAAACGGGGGTATACAAACATATTTATAGTATGAGAAGGGAGCATATTTATAGCGATACTGATAAACGAATTGTAAAGGTAAACAATGTGAGACCATGACTAGGACGTCCAGGACTACTCGTCGTCATCCATGCCATCAAGGTCGAGGAAAGCCATAGCATCTTTGTGTGACACTATGGCAGCGGCACCATTATAGCAGAGTTTCCTTTTGAGATGAATTAGTCAATGCAGCACATTCACAGCACAATGAACTTACTGGACAGCCGAGAAAATGTCAGCCATCAACTTGTGAAACTTGCTCGGCGCATTCTCCTCCATTTCATTGAGAAAGTTTACATGGAAAGTATAGACCTCGCTGAACTGGTTGCCCCTGAAATTGAACTTGGCACTGGAAGCATGAAAGACTTTTTCAGCAAGAAAAATGTTGAAAAAGGTTTAAATAGACCAAAATTAGTGGTTTATTTAAACCTTTTTTTACAATATTTCAACATTTTTCTTGCCAAAACAGTCTTTCATGCTTCCAGTGTGGAGGGAGATTTGTTGGACTTCCACAAGAGCGCAGCATACACCTAGTAGTACACGCTCATTAATACATGGACCAAGAGTAGATCAAGAACAAAAATGTACCGAAGTGCTGGTCAAAGCAACCATTGGAATTGTTACCTCAGGCCGTTGGGCCTTGTTTCCTGCAATCTCCTTAAAATGGTCTGTGAATTTCACGCCAACTGACTTGGACCCATTGAAGTAACGTCCCTTCATTAGGTAAGGCAATATATCTGCAGAGTAAGGTTTTGTCGCCTGCGGAACAGGGTTGTTTTCCTCCTGAAGTGCATCCACATGCAATGCTGAGAAAATCATATACAAAATATAATATAAAACCTACATCAAAATGCTGTGCATAATGGTAAACATGGCTCGCCAGCAGAGCCTTAGCAGCATCAACGCAATCAGGACCAAGACGGTAATACGCCATGACTTGTGCACAAGCATCATCTTTTAATTCGGTACGAAACAGCGGCACTCGAGCATCAACCTGCATACAATATTATAGTACTAAGCACCCTCTGAAAAGTTACGACTTACCAGAGATGCAAGTGCAGACGCATACGACTCGTTAGTCTTGAGGCGATCATAGATGGGTGTGACGCCACAGGTGCGAGCTGCAGTTAAGAGGGCATCTCGTGTAAATTGGTTTTTCTCGGTGATGTCTGGATAGCCATTGATAAAGGTCATATGAACCTTGGCTTCCAGTATCGCTCGTTGGACAACATGTTGAGTGCTGTCATCCTGGTCTGTGAGTTTTAACTTTCCAGCCTTTGCGCTCCGTACAAGTTTGGGCCCCTGAGAATGACCATGATGGTCGTCGTCGTCATCATCATCATCATCTAGTACCAAAACATTGTTGTTTGGAGACTTCGGATCGGCATAGTCATTTGACGCAGCCTCGAGTTCCTCCACATCATTGGAATGATCTACCCAAACAGGTGTCTGCAGCGCATAACATCAATCAAAACAGGAACCATCAGAGAAGTGAATTTACCTCATTTTCTCGTTTACAATCACGCGCAGACTGAGCCTTTGCCTGTTGAAGGTGTCAGTTAATGAGTATCATTTTCAGCACGGATGGCATCGAGGCAATACTTACCCTGGAAGCCATGGGAGCCTTTGGTTGGGCCGATGAGAAGGGGAAAGGTTCAGCTGTCTGCCTTGACTACGAGGCATTAGTTTTATTTTCAGCACAGATGACATCGAGGCAAAGACTTACCCTGGAAGCCATGGGAGCCTATGGTTGGGCCGACAAGAAGGGGAAAGGTTCAGCTGTTTGCCTTGACTACGAGGCATTAGTTTTATTTTCAGCACAGATGGCATCGAGGCAAAGACTTACCCTAGAAACCATGGGAGCCTTTGGTTGGGCCGACGAGAAGGGGAAAGGTTCAGCTGTTTGCCTTGACTATGAGGCATTAGTTTTTATTTTCAGCACGGATGGCATCGAGGCAAAGACTTACCCTGGAAGCCATGGGAGATGGTTCAGCCGTCTGCCTCAACTATTGAGGTATAAGTTTTGTTAGCATAAATAGCAGAGTGTACTTCGAGTTGCAAGTTAAAAAATCGGCTGACCTTGGTAGCCACGGTTGATTTAGACAGAAACGATTCAGTTTTCTGTGTCAGCTTTGGTGCAGACTCAGATGTACGAGGCCAGGTTGGTTGGGTAAGCAGGAAGTCACGCCTTTCAGCCTCTGACGTCGAGACAAATTTTGGTATCTGAGTGATATTCATTGAATGTGCGGTCAGCAATCTAGAACAGTAGTAGTACTTACTTCAGCTGACAAGAACTTTATGACGGACTCCGGTTCCTCTAAGTCATCGTCAGTTTCTGCGTCAGTATCCAACTCTGAGTCGCCACTAGGTTTATAATCAGAGATATCTTCATCTGCTAAAAACACGTCATTGATCGTGCAAGACGCATCTTGGGAGGTTCGAGCTGAAGTTAGCTGCTGTTCGGTTTCTTTTCGTGCTGCAAGTACAGATGCATCACGCTGAACTGACTTGAGGTAATAAAAGGCGTACCTGTCATATCCCGTATTCCGGACCTACATCTGACAATATTCCCACGCCTCATCCGGACCTTCGGACGCCCTATCCATGTCTCCAGTCCTCTACCCATCTGGATCCCTGCACCTCTGCACATCCACATCCGCGCATCCACATCTCCGGATCTCCGGATCCGACCTATGCTTCGTATCCGAATCCAAACCTTAAATCAGCGCTCATCCCCTTATGGTAATCACCTGTCTCCGGACTTCCGAACATCCGGATCCGACCCGCGTCTATCTTCCGTGCCTTTTCCCTTTGTATGTTCCTACTCCGGTTAGACCATATCATTTTCCGTACCTTATTTCATTTCCGCCCTTTATTTTCCTCTGATCTAATCTCCGAGTTCATTTACTATTTTCCGATAGACTAGTGTTTGACTTTTCTATACGCTCCGTCCACAGCTTTGTATAGCTTCGGACTTCACATCTCAGTAGTATATAAACCCCTGTAGATACTCCTGTATTTCCTTAGTCTGATTATTACACACATATAGTCCTCGCACTAGATCCCACTCTAAGTCTTCACATCAGTTCTAGTCTTCCGACTTAAGTCAATATCTATCTCAGGCCTAGGGAGGAATTCCCTAGGCCGGAGCTCCGCTCCTCTGCTCCTCTGCTCCTCTGCTCCTCTGCTCCTCTGCTCCTCTGCTCCTCTGCTCCTCTGCTCCTCTGCTCCTCTGCTCCTCTGCTCCTCTGCTCCTCTGCTCCTCTGCTCCTCTGCTCCTCCAAACCTTTGCTCCTCCACTCCTCCATTCCTCCGATCCTTTGCTCCTCCACTCCTCCATTCCTCCACCCAACCATTCCCCCATTCCTCCGGACCTATTCTGCTTCGGACTTTGTCCTTGCAGCCTTTCCTCTGTTTGCTTCTACTCAGGACTTGTCCTGAGTAGCCATTACACATCTCCGTATCAGGACGAAACCCCATAGTAATTTCCAGAAGTTCCTCCGGAACTTTCCCGCACTCATCCGGAAGTTGCTTGCACTCGTCCGGAAAGTCCTTCCGAACTTTCCCACGCTTGTCCGGAAGTCCTTCGGACCTCCTTGGACTTTCTCCGGACGTCATCCTGAAATTAAGGGCACATACTCGGGTAAGAGGCGCAGCGCATGAGCTGAAGCCAAGCCCCTTTGAATCAGTCCTACCCTTTGTGCACGGTCTTAACAGTACCTTTCTTTTGTGGTGGCCCCTGCCTCCCAATACCCATGCTGCCTTCATCGAACTCTGCAGATGCGTCTGGTGAGTGCATACCAGTGTGTAGAACACTGCACTTACCTTTACGCTTGCTAGCCCGAGAGATTGCTGAACGACTGACTCCCTTTGATGCAAGTGAATTGCATGCTTTCTTGGCCCGCTGTTGTGTTATGAGAGGGTGCTGTCTTTTTTGACGCATGTCGGTCCTCCAGACTAGTACAGTGTGCAGTAAGTGAGTTTATTCCGGGTCCGTTCAATTTTTAACAAACTTACCAGCATTCTCCATCGCCCTTTTTGTCGCGGGTCGAATGCCTGCAAAAATATGCAATTTGTTGTCTGGATTGGCAAACGGTGGTGCACAGTGAGCACTTACTTCGGCCAGATGTGATATCGCTAGGCATGCTGAAATATACCAATGAGTGAACAATTTTCAAAGAATGTAGATGCGGGAATACCTACCTGTCTGCCAGCCGAGATTGATTTATAGCTACTAGCATCCGTACTTTTGAGGGTCCCTTTTGGATTAGTTCAGGTAGTACGTACGATATCTGTTCTTCAAGTCAAATATGGTAGCAAGTCCCGAGTATTGATACCGAGTGAGGCAACATGTTATGGGATAAGATGGACTTCACATGAGGACTCAGTCAGCGATGCTGTCATATCATCAGAGGAATGGACGAACCGGCTCAGAGGTCTAAGTACAGTAAAGCAATACCAAAAGGCCTACTATGTGAAAAAAATGTCAAGTGGTGCTAATACAGTTGTTGACGGTCACTGAGAGTGTCCAATTCTGCAACCGTAAGATTTGTAATTATCGAACATAACCTTCTGTGCACCTCGGAGACTGCAAATGTACGCAAAAATGACATTGAACATCTCACTCGCCTCAAGTTGTGTGTGCGCGATAACGACCGGATGGTGTGACAATTGCTCGAACAATATCAGCTTCGTGATTGCCCCAATAGCAGCAAAGAGGTAGTTGAACTCTTCAAGGGGGTCTTCGATGAATTCTGATAGTCCGGTACCACTGCGCCACACAAAATGAATTAACATTTGTAATATGAAGGGCTGGTCGAGGACTCTGTCTAAGATCGTGACATCCCCGGCCTAAATACATAAATGTGAACATTAATTTTTGAAGATGTGAAGGGAATACGACGTACAGCGTTGACAGTGAATCGATGCATGAACGCTAATGGTTGAGTGGAATCGTTGATCAATGCGTTTATGACGCGCCTCCGGAATTCATCGGGTAGAATGTTGGAGTCTACAGGGGGGTAGATATTGAAAGCGAATGGAAGACAGGTCCGCACAACCTTAACGAGGTTGCTGAAAATGGAGGTCCATGTCCCAATCAACTGTTGACGTTGACTCGATGTCGTAGGGTTTGAAACATGAACTAAGGAACTAAATGTTAGAATTACCAACTTATACGTACAAAAAAACTTACTATTCATGCCATTCATCGATGGAGTCGACTCTGCAATTGCGAGATCAATGACTTCTCGCTTCTGCACATCACTGCCAGCCATTGTGTGCAAAGTGAGCAAGTATCATATGAGTCGGGTTTTCGCAGTCCGCGTGATCTGCTTTTGGACGTCAGCTGATACCCAGATGGAGACAGGTGCACTGAGTTGTTGAGGGGCAGGGTCGATAGAGATGACTATGGGGGTGACAGGGACAATGGGAGCAGCGAGGTTGGTAGGTACAATTATTGTGGGGGTGATGGGAACGTCCACACTTGTCGCATGCTGCAGGGTTTGAGGGGTTGATGTAGTAGTCGTGCTGAGGGGCATAACTTTGGGTTCCGGCAGAGGATATGGCGCAGGGATCCGATGAGAGCGTTGTGTTCTCTCGACGGTCCCCTGCAGTGCCCGGGGAGGTGGTAAAGGATAGAGGGCGTTGATCTCCGCTGACCAAGGAATCAGCGTTGGGGCAGTGGTGCCGGCATGACTTGTTGATACTCCGCTGGTGTTAGCTCCAGACTCTTCAAGGAATGCTTCAAGTACAGTATCAGTCATTTAAGTAAACATGATCGTAATAACACTCACCACCAAAGGCGAGTCCATCGAAATCAATGGTGTCCTGATCTCCAGAGACCCCGCCAAACAATGCAGAGCCTCTATATGACGATGAACTAGAAGGATATGCCTGACTGGCTTGAGGGTCGATGGAGTCGAATGGGCCATGGTGCGAAGCCTCAGGTTGGTCGCTGAAGTTGAATAGACCCTGGTTTGGGTCACTTTGAGTGTCGTCGAGGGAATCGAATGAGATTGTCGATCCGCGATGTGGCTGCATGTCGTGGAGGGACCAAAAATCTGTAGGAGGTGATGGCGGTGGCACGAAGGGAAGGGGGGCACGCACCATGAGCACCTCGATCTTGCGCATGCCTATACCTACAAATGCGTGCAAATTAATAAATACCGACTGAATTGAGCCCAGTCACTGGGACAAACTGAAACTTATCAATCAATAGAGTAATGTTCAATTTGACAATTTTCACGCACTGATGGAGAAGTTCGTTGAGATAGTCACATCAAGCACGGGTTAGGGCAGTACAAATTGCATAATTTCTAATACAACATACTCAAACATAAATCGGTAGCGAGGTGCAAGGCTAAAAACAATGTAAGATCACCAAAAATGATCACTTTGACCACTCCAGTGACCGCAACACGTGATGAGAATTTGAGAATTCGGGACTAGAGAAGTTTGAGTTATTGGGGGAAGAAATGATGAAGCGGTGATAGGGCTGACACGAGGATTTCGAGAACTGCGAATGATGGACGTCCAAAAGCGGGCAGAAAAATACGGATGGGAAACTTGGTACAAAGCTTAGTCAGGGCAGCAATCATATGGGAAGTGAAGATGCCTACTGTGATATGAAATACGTCTTCCACGCCTCACTCATCGGAGCCAAGATCCGACAAACTAAGGCGTTCACTCTCAACGTCATCTGATCCTTCAGGTGTAACATCAGAGTCCTCGTGGAAGGGTTCAGTGGTCTGAACCTCATTGCAGAAGCAGCAACGCATGGGGAAGTATCCAGTACAGTCCATAAGAGATTGTGCGATACATTTGTCCAATATTTTCGCAACTTGATCAGTCTGGATATTGACAGTGCGAAGAATCCGGCATTCATCTTCATAAACAGCTTGAAGATAGTTCCTGTCGTCATCAGCTTCCAGGCGCCCATGCTGAGAAAAATGACTCCTGTAACGTTGCAGCTCCTCCTCAGCAGAACCAAAGTGTTCTTTATTTTCAGCACAGATGGCATCAGCATAGCATGCAGTAAGATCGGCTTCTTCAGCCTCCAAAGTTGAGAGAAAGAGACGTTGACATGCAACTTCGCGGGTCAGGAGTTTGGCTTTGTACCCTTTGTACAAAGTCGCAGTTTTCATTTGTGATAGACCATTCTCCAGCTGTTCTTCCAACTTTTTAAAGATGTTTTTAATACAAAGGAAAGATATGCAACAAACATAGCTTACCTTCTCCATTGCTTCAGGTGAAAAATCTGGTTGATATCCTCGGCTCATGAACCGGCCCATGTAACGAAGCTCCAGAGGAAGGGGATCGGGAGGATATGGCAGGTGCTTCCTGGACTTTCTATTGCCTGTGGACCGCTGGTGGGCGGTGCTTGTAGGTACGAGTGATTTGGCAGGAAAATACATTAGGGATTCCTTCAAACCAGGAGGCTCAGCCTATGCATCCCCTGAGACAGGTCAGAAACTCAGAGTTGAGGCACTTACGGATACCTGCATGACACTCGGAGAGGATATTGGGCTAGAATTAATGAGGGTTTCAGAACTGTGAGAGACAGGAGAGGGACTGCAAGATTGAGGAGGATCTAAGGGTGGGCTGCTTGCTTGAGCAGGAGAAGGAAACAAACTCTCAGAGACTGTCGTCATCCTACACAGAGGGATACCGGCGTACCAATTCGGAGCTTATGATGTATATGGCGACATGTGTTGGAATATTGATGCATCAGCAGAGTCCGAAAGGACTCCGTTGAATGGGAAGTCACAGGAAGTCCGAAGCAGCATACCATCTCAACAGATCTCAATTCTCAATACAGACAAAATGGTCAATTGTTCTGGATGTCAAGAATCATTTTCAGTGACAGGCTACAGTCAACATTTAGCCAAGACTAGACAGGGATCTTGCATGGCTGTTCTCGCAGCTTCTCGCACTGCCAACACCCAGCCGAGGAGTCCATGGTCACCTTCACTGGCTCCCACAGAGGATCAACTTGAACCCATATTTGAGGACGACTTTTTCAGTACTTACGGAGAAGATGATATAGAGTGGCTGAGTGATGATAGAAATAATTCCACCAATGAAGAGGAGGGCCTGTACGACTCAGGCAAGTGGGAACCTCCCACACAGGATGAGAATGAACGGGAGCCTCCTGTAGATGAAGATGATCAGGGCGCTGAAGAGGTATATGATATTGAAGCTCGCCAGCAGATAGAAGAACATGTTGTAGGGCAAGATAATATCGTTGTCGTACCATATCCGGATGCACGCGCAGGTAAACCCATAACTGGACGACCTACTCGCTGTGCAAATGCCACATATGGACTTGATTCTGGCAGCACTGTAAACATTTATGCCCCCTTTTCCTCCCAAATGGACTGGGATATCGCCAAATGGGCGAAGCTACGTGGTTCTAGCTCAACAGCATTTACTGACTTGCTTGAAATTGACGGAGTAAGTGCCGGTGCACAGGTACACATTCTTGACTGACATCTATGTATATAGCTCAGTGATCGTCTTGGCCTCTCATATAAGAATTCAAAAGAGCTAGACAAGATCATCGACAACAACCTTCCCGGGCGACCGAAGTTCAAGGGTGAACAAATCATTGTTGCGGGGGAAGCATTCGATGTCTTCTACAGAGACATTATTGAATGTATCAAAGCGCTGTACAGTGACCCTGACTTCGCTGATTTTCTAGTATTTGCACCCGAGCATCACTACGCTGATGAAGATCAAACTGTACGGTTGTTTCATGACATGCATACTGGCCAGTGGTGGTGGGACATGCAAGTAAGCAAACTATCATAAATCAGCATCTACCTATTTTGTTAATATGATACTTTTTAGAGAGCGCTTGATCAACGACGTCCAGGCGCCACAATCATTCCCATTATTATATCGAGCGATAAAACCCAGGTGACGATGTTCAGGAATAAAAGTGCCTATCCTGTCTATCTCACCATTGGTAACATTCCAAAAGAAATTCGCCGAAAGCCATCCCATCGCGCCCATATCCTCTTGGCATACTTGCCCACTACCCGCCTTGAGCACATCGCAAATAAAGCTTCAAGACGCCGTACTATTTCAAACCTTTATCATGCCTGTATGAGTCGCATACTAGCTCCACTTAAGACTGCTGGTACTGATGGGCTGGTAATGAGTAGTGGTGATGGTGTGGAACGTCATTGTCATCCTTTGTTCGTGTGCTTTGCGGGCGACTATCCCGAGCAATTGCTCGCTACTGGAGTGAAGGCAATGGAATGCCCAAAATGTGACATTCCTACAGAGGAACTCGGGAGTAACACGGCACCATTCGAAATATGCGACCTTCACGCTGTTTTGGACGCTCTTTCCAGGATTGACGACGGTGACCTGGTGTTTGTACAGGCATGTCGTGAAGCTGGAATCAAACCCATTATACACCCATACTGGGAGGACCTCCCTCATGCAAACATTTTTCAGGCAGTCACACCTGACGTACTACATCAGTTGTATCAAGGTCTTATCAAACATCTGCTTGGATGGCTCACACAAGCATGTGGTGCAGCAGAGATTGATGCACGATGTCGTCGCTTACCTCCCAATCATCATATTTGAATATTCATGAAGGGTATCACCAGCCTCTCGCGTCTCAGCAGTACTGAACACAGTCAAATATGCCGATTTCTCCTCGGTATCATCATCGATACTCGACTTCCTGGAAACCTTGCTTCGTCTCGCCTCCTCAAGGCTGTGCGCGGTCTTCTCGACTTCCTTTACCTCGCTCAGTACCCATGTCATAGTTCTGAGACGCTGCTTTTACTGGATGAAGCTCGTGCTCTCTTTCACGACAACAAGGAGATATTCATTGACCTCGGAATACGAACCAATTTCAACCTCCCGAAGCTCCACTCAGGACGCCACTACTTGACTATGATTCGAACTTTTGGGACGACAGATAATTATAATACGGAGTACACGGAGCGGCTACATATTGATCTTGCCAAGGATGCCTACCGTGCGACCAATCATAAGGATGAATTTATACAGATGCCGAAGTGGCTAGAGCGGAAGGAGAAAATCACTCGTCATGAGCAGTTCATAAAATGGTGTCTTGATGGGGATCGTGCTCCTCATCATCCGCATCCACCTGACTTACGCTTTGATCGCACCCAGCAATTGACAAAGCATCCAAGCGCTAAAGCCGTCCCCATTCAAAAATTGATCACTGACTATGGTGCAACCTACTTCCGACAGGCCCTCGCTCGTTACATTGCACAACAACAGAATCCAAATGAGGTGATTACTTGCCAGCGCCCGGAAAACCTTGCTGCAGGTATTCATCTGCCTTTCCATGCTGTTCCTGTGTATCACAAGATAAAGTGGTTGTCGACCGACGCTCGGGGACACGGCGATCCGCTTGTCACAGTGGATAGTATACATGCTAGACCCCATCGCAATGCCCGACGCGAAAATGACGTGGTACCAGCACGCTTTGATACTGCACTTATCAATGACGGTACTGGTAGTTTTGTTGGGGTTAAAGGTATAACTTCAAGGCTTGTGTCATCATGCTTGAATAATAATGTTTCTAGGCTTCCGTGTAGGTCAAATTCGTCTTGTTTTCTCAATTCCGGCATCAGCAACACAGTTTTTGTTCCCTCCAACAAACCAGCCCCAAAAGCATCTCGCGTATGTGGAGTGGTTTACCCCCTTTCCTGCAACACCGGATCCGAGACACGGCATGTACAAAATTAGTTGGTTAATCAAGTCTGGTGAGAGAGTCGTGAGTATCATTCCGGTGTCCAATATTACCCGCAGCATCCATCTCATGCCAAGGTTTGGAGCTGTTGCACCGCGACACTGGACAGTCAACAATGTTCTTGAAGAATGTGACACCTTCTTCGTTAATTGTTATATTGATAGGCATAGTTTTGTGACGCTTAGATGATGTGCAAATTTTTTCGTTAACATTATTCTACATTACATATAAGTTGTCTATTTTATCGAAATTATCATAAATTAGAGAAAGTTTTACATACTTAGCCTAAATTTGTAGCGGAGGGTTTTCCTGATGATATTGATATATATGACATTCTAATTTGTCCCTCAGTTCACTGATGATTGCGTCGCAAGCTATTCGAGCTTCCATAGATCGTGCGCACATTTTCTGCTACCAGTCTTTGTGTTCAAATAGCTGACAGACGGTAGTATTCGCAAGTGTGAAATGTGGTCTATCAGCTGTGATCCAGACACGCCGCTCGTGTACTACCTGGGCAAGCAGATAACGACCTGTTGAGGTGAATTGAATACTTTCTAATAGTTATCTCGGGCGACTCTGATTGATATCAGCAGGTGTATTGTATGTATGCATCTCACTCAGTGCGTTACTCTGACAGTCGTGCTATTTGGCATCATTGAAGCAGATTGTTGGAAGAGCCCTAGTGCACATCTGACACATGATCATGATGTTACTCTGATCAAAGTATGTATGCCAGAGTCCTAAAATTTCATGATCGGCGTCTCACTGATACTTTTGCAGGTGCGCTTTGTGCCTTCTGACTTGAAGCCCCGAATTTTTTCTCTACTCATCACTCACAGCGCATGGTGTTCTTTCCACAGATTCGTGACATACTAAAACCGCCGGTTTCGTTCTTGAAACTAATTACATTTGATATCGTTGAACATCGTTACTTTATCTCAACGATCCGATAGTGGTAACATCCGATAAGTCATCTAAATATCACGTGCTTGGTATGCTCAAACAGATGAATGGAGAAGAATTTATAGACTTCTTTATATCACCTATCTGGACTCGGCAGATCGCAAGGATCCTGAATATTGATCAATGCACGGTTTGGGCGGTGTGCTGTCCCGAGAAGTGAGACACTTGGTACTCTTCACAGAGTGACTGTGATCAACGTGTGTATTTTGAAAATTTAGATTGTCGTGGTCACTTAGCTAGCGGTTGCTCGAGATCTCTCACAATTTAAGTTCTTTTCATACATGCTTTCATTCCAATCTGATGCGACACACCACCATTGGTGCACATGAAGTCTATTGTAAGACCCACGATGCGCTAAAGAGCCGCGCCACTGGTCAACGGACTTCAAGGCATGGGTGAGTTGTGTCTGCATACAAGATCAGAGCCATTAGCGAGGAAAAGTAATATTGGGCTTCCCAGGTACGCCTTGAACCAGACATGTACGAGTCTAATTCTGTGGCGTTCGTTGAACGTTCACACAAGAAAGAGTCGATTGGTTTGAATCGTCTTAAGGTTCGAACAGGATAACTGTCCTAACTAAATGTTATTCAAAGGGGGGGATGAAAATCAACTGCCCCACAAGTAAAATACGCGATGGCTTATATACTGAAGGGTAAGAAAGTCAGGGACTAAAGGAGAATGAAACTAAATGAGTAACTAGAGAGAATGATAAAGTCTAATATTCGGTTGCTACTGTCGACGTATCGTCGACGGCTTTTGACGAGCGTTACATACGCCCTCCAGGTCCTCTAAGCGAGAGGACCTGTCTTCAGGTGATGCAAGTTCCTTAGGTTCGCGGGGAGGATCCCAAGGAGGCGAACACGGCTATGAGAAGTATGAGGATGAGCACATTGACTAACAATGAGCAAACAGGAAGGATTCTACCGAGAACATCTTCGGTAGTGACCCCAGGCATATGGCCAGCCTGCTCGAGGTCGAGCTGCTCAGCAGCTGCGATAATGTCCTCGACGTCACGTCCAGGGTCGACTGCAGGAGGCGTGGGGATAGGAGTAGGGGCGAGGATAACAGATGCATTGCTGGACACATCAGCAATCAACTGAGCAGCTGGGGTAAGTGCAGAACGGCTGCTTGGGGCGGAGCTGGCGCGTGATACGCGGTGACGAGGAGGGGACTGTGCGCGGCGTACTCGGCATGGTGGTTCTTCAGGTGGTGTGCGAGCACGAGGGCCACGCCGGTGATCCAGCGATAGGTTACGGGTACGAGGGTAGTACCTTTCGTAGGCGCATTGGGCGCGCTCGGCGCGCACCAGCGCGTCAAAAGCGTGAGACTCCTTCCTAGTGGCCAATTCCTCTAGAGGAGACCGGTGGAGGTCAGTGAGACGGTCCAGACTGGCTCTGTATGGGCGCTTACTGGCCTGTGCCTCAGCACGGAAGAAACGCGTGAACACGCCGAGGGCGTCAGAGTCATGCTCGCACTGTTGAGGAGGGCGGGCACGCCCTCCTCTCCCTCTATGGTAACGTCCGGGACGTCCTCGACCAGGCCGAGTTGGCCTGGGAGCATCAGCGTAGTTGCTGGGCTCGATCCCGTCGAGTGGTGCGTCAACGAGCATGTCGTTAGTGCGTGCTGGGAGAGCGGTGGAGGACATTGGGGAGTATGGGCGAGGAGGAGTATAGCTTTGGGGGCTCTGCAAGCCCGTTAAATAGGCATCTTGCAACCCGCTTAAGCGAGAGACGGATGCAAAATCGTCGACCATTTGGTCGACGATACCAAAAACAGACTGCCGGGCCGCAGAAAATTGATCTATGGTGCTGACGGGGATAGTGGTTGATGGTGTGCTAATTTTCTTTGGCAGGTGTGCGATTCCGGGGACGCCGAGAGCCTCAAGGTATTGAGACAAGGCCTCCAGACGGGAGACTTGGTGGTAAGGGAACCAGACTTTGTCTCCGGTGGAGTATTCGACCTCGAAGAGAGTGTCCGGTCCAGCTCCATGGTGGTCAGTGACCATTCCTCCAGGTGTCCAATATCGGACACCTGGTCAAGCTGTCGTCCAGGGAATCGCCTATCGTCGTTTGGCACGTGGAGACGCAGTAGGTGCGCGTGAAAGGAGGGGTGGAGGCCACATTGCTTCAACTGAGCAGGAAGGTCCAGTAGGAACGCGTTGTTCTTGTAGTCTTCCAGTATTCTGTAAGGACCAATGTATTTGGGCGCCAGCTTGCGCGCACGGCCCTTGGGCAACGATAAGTTTTCAGTAGATAGGTACACTAGATCTCCCTTAACAAAGGGAGACTCAGTACGACGACGGTTAGCGTTAGTGGTGCTCTTCACGTGAGCTGCTATAATGGAGTCATGCGCGTCCATAATCGCGTCTTTCATCTTCTGCGCGAAGTCTCTTACTCCAGGGAATTCAGAGTTAGTGTTCCAAATTAGGGGAGGAGGTAGTCTACCGTAGTTTAGAACAAACGGAGGGTACTTCATGGTTTCGGAGCATGCTGAATTAATCGCGAATTCAATTGCGGGGAGCTTGATAGCCCAGTCCCGTTGATTCGGCGAAATGACCTGCCGCAGCATTTGTGTTATGGTGCGGTTCGCACGTTCGGTGGCACCGTCAGATTGAGGGTGAAACAATGTCGACATACGTAGCTCAACACCCGTAAGTTGGTGAAAACGCTGCCAGAAAGTGCTGGTGAATAGCGTGTCCCGGTCACTAACGATGTTGGAGGGCATACCGTGATGCTTGTACACCAGATTGAACATGACCTCAGCGATGTCCTTCGCGCGATAGGTCTGCTTCATTGGGGCTAGGTGTACCATAGACGTTAGATGGTCAATAGCTACAAGTATCATGTCAAACACACCTTGTAGGGTTTTGGACTCAGGGAGCGGTCCAACAAAGTCAATTCCAACAGTCTGCCAAGGACGCGTTGGGACTTCGAGAGTTTCTAGCAGACCGTACGGTTGGTGATTCGACGGTTTGGACACCTGACATGTTGGACATGACTCACAGAAAGCTTGAACGTCCGCGGTTATCCCCTTCCACCATACATTTTCGCGGAGGTATAGTAAAGTTTTGGATGGGCCTAGGTGCGCCAGTATGGAGTGAGCATGAGATATAACTAATTCTCTTACTCGCCGTTGCGCAATCTTAATGTCCAGTATGCACAAGATACGTTTTCCTTTGTCTCTAAGGAAAATCCGGCCGTTACTGACTTCGAAGTTCTTATACGCGGATGGGCTGCTTAAGATCTTTGCGAAGAAGGGGTCCTCCCCGTATTTATTGGTGATCCGTTCATGAATGTCCGTATTAGGGTCGCCAAGAGCTATGACTTCCGTCAGAAGAGGAGGGGACATGGGCAATAGCGTTGGTGCAACGTTGGCGTCAACTTTGGTTTGTGGGTCCTTGTTTGTCTGGGTCCCATTGCTTATGTCAGGTGAGGTGATGTCACTTGATTACGGTTGCTGAGTTCTGACATCATTGCTTAGGTCAGCTTGTTGTAGGTCCTTGTTTGTCACACGGTGCGCTGTGTTTTGTTTATCTAAGTCTTTCTTGGGTGCTGTCACCTTTCCGCCCTCCAGTGATTCTGGAGGGGGTTTACTCACTCGCAGGATCACTTTCTTTATTTTGGTGACTGGGGCTTCCCTCACTTCCGTGATATCCCGGTCTACCGGGTGAGGGTTCCCCAAGGTGGAGGTGTTTTGCCTCGAGTTGGCGACCAGGTACGTTAGTTCAGGTTTCGCGCCCTTTTGCCTTGCGTAGTGGCAACTTCACTGACACCTTTGGACGTTAGTTCAGGTTTCGCGCCCTTCCTGCCTGGTTCGATGGTGACTTCGCTGGCCTGGCAGGACGGTAGTTTAGGTTTCGCGCCCTTAGTGTCTTGGGTAGTGGCTCTGCGGTACGTTAGTTCAGGTTTCGCGTCCTTTGTGCCTTGGGCAGTGTCGGCCTTGCTGACTACCTTGAACATTAGTTCAGGTTTCGTGCCCTTTGTGCCTTGGGAAGTGGCAGCCTTGCTAACCTCCCTGAATGTCAGTTCAGGTTTCGCGCCCTTTGTGCCTTGGGGCTTGGTCATCCTCCTTGGGGCCACTTCGTCCATGCCTATCTGTTTGGGCAGTCGCGCTGCGATGCGTGCAGATTGTCGTTCTTCCGTCGCCCCAAGGAAGAGTGGTGTGCCCGTGTATACCGGAGCGGTTACAAAGTTCAGTAGGAGTGTGCGTGGTACATCCTCTTCCTCTACACTCACATACTCACTAGCGGCTCTAACAGTTCCCTTAGGTTCATTGCTATACATCCTAGATAGCGCGTCTGCCAAGGTATTGTCTTTCCCTGGTAGGTACTTGATACTGAAGTCAAACTCGCTTAGGGCTTCCAGCCAGCGCGCCTGCCTTGGCGATAGTTTGCTTTGAGTGGTAATCCACTCAAGGCCTTTGTGATCCGTGAAGATGCGGAACGGTACGCCTATAAGTAAGTGACGGAATCTTTTGAGGGATTCTACAATTGCTAATAATTCCTGTTCATGCACCGGATAGTTCTGCTGGGCGGAATTGAACTTCCCAGACCAGAATGCTACTATGTCAGCGCCTGGTAGGGGTTCGCCCTGCGAGAGGACGCCACTCGCCCCGGTGAATGACGTGTCCGTAACGAGGTTAACTGGGGAGGCGCTGTTGATGGCCTTAGGTAAGTCGAGTGCTCTCCGGCGGGTGTCACGATGGGCATTGACGCACGCGCGGACTAGATCGAATGCACGCTGATCCGTGGGAGTCCAATCCCATCGCGTCGACCGTGCAGCCACCTTAGAAAGGTGCTGCATATGCACCCGGACACCTTCGCATCCGGCAGCAAGATACCCCACTGAGCCAATGAACTGCATGAGCAGTTCTTTGGAAGTGGGGGTCTTCCAGTGGAGGATTTTGTCGACCTTGTGAGGATCAAGACGGATTCCCCCGTCATCTATGATGTGGCCAAGAATCGTAAGTTCAGTCTTAAAGAATTGCAGTTTGTGTTCACTTAGGAAGAAGTGGTTGTCGCGCAGGGTGTCAATAACCGTCTTAACGTGCCGGACGTGGTTCTCTGGTGAGTCCAAATAGATTACTATATCGTCTAAATAGACATCCATGAATATTCCTAGGTGGAGACCGAAGATATGGTTCATCAGTGATTGGTAAGTCGCTCCAGCGTTACAATCTCCTATTTGCATTACATGACTGATCATCGTCCCGTCAGGAGTCGCGAATAACGACTTAGGTACGTCGGAAGGTACAATACGAATTTGTTCGTACGCGTCCTTACCATCGAGAAGGGAGCGATAGGGGTGCGATGCGACATTGCGCAGTATAGTATCTATGTCCGGGAGAGGTGACGCGAGCTTCCGCGTGTTCGTGTTGCGTTGTCTGGTGTCGAGAATGGTACGTAAACGAAGTTCATCGTCCTTGAAAGTCTTCTTCATCATGATCATAGGCACGGCATTAGTGCCGCTAAAGAATTCCCACCTGCCCGTTCGTATGTAATCGTCCCGTTTGGCCCTCCAGAGCGGCCTCAAAGCCTCAGGGCACTTAGACTGACGCCAGGAATAGACTTGGTCCTCGTTTATGAGAGGAATCACATGGTTAATCGCACGCAGTGGAGGTAAGGGTGTCTCAACAGCCTCCTTACAGATGTCCTGAGCGTATTCACGAAGTTCTTTGGTATAGGTCTCAATCTGATCCGATGACAGGCTCAATCCCTTAAGTTCGAGGACCTGGGTCTGCGACCCGCGGATAGGCAAAGGCTCCAGGCTGCGGATTTTGATCTCAGGAGGATTAAAACCCAGTAAGACTTGATGCTGGAACAAAAACGGCATCCCAAGGATGACATCGTAAGATTCGAGGTTAGCGATGTCGAAGGTACGTGGACCTGTAATGTCTTGATACGCTAACTCAACGCAGGCAGTGGCTTTCACGGCGCTTCTGGATCCTGATACAGCGAGTTGCAAGGGGATTGGCTTATCAAGTAAGTCGTATTTTAGTTTAAGTTGATCAACTACAGTACTTGACACGAAGTCCGTCAGTGACCCGGAGTCCAGCAGTGCGCGACAAGGCTTCCCGTTCAAAAGGACGACCACGACTAGAGACCTAGGAAGGATTCAAGTGGAGTTCTTCGGTCGCGCCGATTGACGCTGCAGAGATTGAATGTCAGGTAAGTCGGTTTTCGTACGAGTAGCCATCCCACAGAAAAGCTCACTTCCAACGTCAGTCTCGTCCTCCTCGCTGGACTCGCAGCTTAGTAGTCCGGGGAGGTCGTCCTCCTCACCATCACTGCTTTCGCAGTCAGTGGTGACCCAAGAGGACTCGTTATCGTCCTCGTCGTCATTTGCGGGTGTTTCGGGCGCGGGAGAAGTCTGGCCGAACCAGGTAGGTTTGAAGGAAGTTTTCGTCTTCACGAGATACTGATAGTTATGTAGCTTCATATCAGTCAGCCAAGACACTATGTCAAAGCCGGGATCCCTCAACTGTGAGTAATAGACGATATATTCGTCATAATTGTGCCTGTCTGACAGTAGGTATGTTTCAGGGCCACCCCAGTTAGTGAGGCAGAATCGGTCCGGTCCGAACGGATCATACAACGGATCAACGTGCTCGTCCGTGGGGAACGGTACTGCCAGTTTCAGCTTGGCTATAGCTTGGTGCATGACCAGCAGGTGATCACTAATCCCAGATTCTACTAATGAGTCCACAGACTTAGGAATTTCTATGGTGAATCCATACAATCCTTGCGCGTTGCCTTCTTTGATAGCGGCTGATCGGATGTCTGCGGGGGTTACCCCGACAGCGTTGGATCTGAGCGTCCCAATTCTGGGTGCGTTGTGAGGAGGTAAGCGGTGTCTTTTGGGGCAGTCTTTTGCTAAGTGGCCAGTTTGCTCGCACTCGAAGCACTAATTCAAGTCTCTTAGTTTACGAATTGTATCAGCACTTTTAGTAGTGCGGGAACTCCTGCTAGGCTCGCGGTTCCGTCTCTCAGGTCCAGGGCGCCTATCTCTTTGATTGCCTCTGGACTGGGATGTGTTCACTGAGTTAGCGGATAGCGAGTGGGTGCGGTGTCTCCTGTCACGCCTACGGGGGTTATGGTCTGATCTGACGCTGCTGTTGCCTTGGGCTGCCAGACCAGCAGCCAGTGTTGGGGTCAATGCTAAAAGCACGCTAGGGTCTTTGGCGTTTTCTAGGAATGCTCTCTCGGTACGTAGAGCTTTTCGCTCGATAGTGTCTATACTAACGGCGTTAGGATCGTAACCCTTATCTACTAACGAAGCCTTGATATACGGCTTACAGTTCATCCAGAACTGACGTACTAGTTCCCTCTCGTCAACATCACCTGTCGTATCGGCGATGTTTCGGAGACGTCGTATGTAGTCTTGCACTCCTTGTTTTCCTTCCTGACGACACTCAAGGAATCTCTGACGCTGCATCATCCTGAAGTCCGTTGGGAAGGAATAGTCGAACAATTGTTCGAAGAAATCGGTAAGTGAGTATTTCTTTTTAAGGTCTAGGACATCGCGCTCATAGAATCAATAAGTGTTTCCCCCCAGATACTTGCCAACCATGCTAATAGTTTGCTTGGTGGAGAGTCTGGCTCTGTCCCGCCAGTCCCTTACTTCGCAGACCCACTTCTTAAAAGTGGACGTGTTAGCTTCCCCATTGTAAGTAAACGGGGGTTCATGCTTTAGGAAGCCTTGCTGATACCTAAGTAGGTTCAAATTGGACCTATGTTTTCGACGGGCCTTTCTTTTAAAACGCTTGGTGTCGTCGGAATCACTGCTGTGATCTGATTCCGGCTCCATTTGCAGTAGTTTCGCGTTGAACCCATCTGAGGAGTCTTCCTCTGAGGCTGTACCGGTAATGAATGCAGGTGATGTTCTTAGTTTTCCCTTGTCCTTCCGCAACATCTTATCACGCGCAGGGGTCTTCGATTTCTTCATGTCCTTGCTGACGTGCCTCGTTTCCTCGTCGGAGGATTCAGTGGACGAGTGATCGCCGTCAGAGTCAGGCTCTGACGGTGACTCAGAGGAGTCAGGTGTTACAGTCACTACGAGAAGCCCCCAGCTACTCGACCAGCCCTCTGCCACCCTGCACGGCAACGATACGATACCGGGCCTTTAGGCCTTGATGATAGATGACAGATAGAAGAGAAGACCGGAAGATGCCGGCTTAGATAAGCGGTCTGGACCGCTATGACGATATATGACGACATAGGTCTAGAAGACCTATTTATGTTATCAAGATAGAAGGCAAGCATCATGGCTGCCTCATGTACTGATAGAAGCCTGCCTCATGCATGGTATCTCTGACTCGATAGATAAGCTAGATTAGAACCCAGCTTCAAGCTGAGCTTAGATCGATAGAGTAGCCTTATATAAGGTCGACGATTAAAGTAGATGTTCCTTACTTTAATCCTACTGGGTTTTACCTTGAAACCTTTGTCCTGCAAAAGCTACCTGCTCGACATCAGATCCGCACCTTCGGAAGGACTTGAGACCCCTTCTGTCTGTAACTGCTATTATTGTCAACCACCGTTCGACATAGCTATTCCTACTCTTCTGTAGGAACGACCTCGCGAAGCTCGACATACCTGACGTTGCTCTTTTGCAACTACTGTCGTTAGATCATCCCAGTTTGCACACGACGACGTACCGTCGTAACATCAGGGCCACTTGGGTCGCCACCCACTATCGCTCGTTTGACCGAGCTCTTATCTGGGAGGAGGGAAGACACCCTCCAGAACCTGGTGTTCTCTTTGACGGGTTTATCATTAGGTTCTCTTATGCTTGGTGAGTCATCGTTTATCACTGTTACGTGACGTCGCTCATTCACGTTCGCAGCGTTCTCTAATGGGGGAACTGGCGCTGGAAGTGCACTGTCTGGGGGTGGATCTGGAAGAGGCGCGCGTTGCGCCTCTCGGATCAGCTTCTGCGCCATTTCTTCCCTAGTCTGTGCCTTGATGACCAGCCTCTCAAGCTCCTTGACACGGTCAAGTAAGTCGTCAACTTCCTCACACTTTTGCGCGTAATCTTCTTTGGCAGATTTTCTAAAACCTTTAAGTGCGAAGTTTTGGATCCTAATGGATCCTGCTCGGTTATCGTCGTCCCATAGACGACGGAGGGATTCATCAGACTCGTTCTCCCCTGGCCGGTTGAGCTCTGCCATTTCCTCATCAAAGTCTGTCCAGTCGCGCAGGTGATCCGTCAGTGATCTGAGTTTAGGTTGGTTGCTTTCTTTACTTTTCTCAGAGCTATCTTTACTGATTTCGGGTTTACTTTCACTAGCCATTGGACTGGGCTTTAGTACGGGGAACTCAGGTACGTCTCCTAGTTCGTCGTCGTCGGTTACCTCTGACCAATCGAAGACTGCTTGCAGGCGTGGTACATTATCACTATCGGGCGACGTGAAGGTACGTAATCGCCCAATTATAGGGCCACCAGTAGGTATCTCGCTGACTGGTGCAATAGGACCCTCGTCACTATGTGTGGTACGGGTGGTGGCAGCTCCTGCGTTGACCAGCAATGGGGCTCTGCTCCGGGCGGGGCTGCTCGCAGCGTCCTTCGCCTGGGTGGACTCCGTGTCCACTTCGTTCAGGTCGCGTGGACCGAACCTGGAGGGAAGCTCAGCCATTGGGCTGTCATTCCCATCGTCTCCAGAAACAGGGTTACTGTTTCGAGACCTCGCGCTGTCTTGCTCGTGGGCACGGCCATCAACGCTCACGTTCCTCGAGGAACGTGGGGAGGCAATTTCTAGTGCACTAGTAGGCATTTCCTTTTCTTGACGATATCGTTGGGGTGGGGGAGAATTTTTGTGTTAACAAGAGTCGAAGTTTTGGAGGGTGATCAAGCCTCTTAGACAACGACTATAGCGGAATAGATTTTAGATTTGAAGGCAGTTAAAAATATGTGGCGTTCGTTGAACGTTCACACGAGAAAGAGTCGATTGGTTTGAATCGTCTTAAGGTTCGAACAGGATAACTGTCCTAACTAAATGTTATTCAAAGGGGGGGATGAAAATCAACTGCCCCACAAGCAAAATACGCGATGGCTTATATACTGAAGGGTAAGAAAGTCAGGGACTAAAGGAGAATGAAACTAAATGAGTAACTAGAGAGAATGATAAAGTCTAATATTCGGTTGCTACTGTCGACGTATCGTCGACGGCTTTTGACGAGCGTTACAAATTCACTCAATCTAGATAAATCAAAAACTTGTAATCCTGACAAGATCGGTAATCGAATTCCCGATGAGTGCTCAATCACGACATAATCGATCACATATCCCAATCTCGCCTTTGATCCACCTCGTACGCATCTCCATCGATAATACGCTATCAGACACTTCATTCACCAAGTGATCATTTGCTTGCCTAGGACTGTGATCCATGTCTGTATGCGTGTATGCAAACACCAACACGCAGAATCAGCGCTTCAGCAGTCAAGGTGCTTTTACTGGTTCTCATTGTATTTTAACAAGGGACCAGATTGGTTACTAGACATTAATTTGCCCCTACCACCTGGTTCAAGTGCGGGTACTTCATTCCAGTAGCGATACAACAAGGAATAGCTTTGCCTAAACCTTTCAAATACACCATATGTTAAATAAATACCACGATGGATCCTTCATCAAATTTCGCTTCCCTGCAGGCCACTCGGCAAGCATGTCCTTACACAGTACTGCTAGTTGATACATGTACATGCTCCTGGAAAACAATTGAATTCATGCTAGTTTCTGCGTTGGAGGATGCCACGAGTTTGGTGTGGTATTCTCGAACGCTAAGGATGAGGCGTGGTCCCAGCACAAACATCTGCACAACCGATAAAATTTCACGAGCAGTTTCGACTGTCTCAGCTCCAATAGAATCTGAATTCTACAAAAATGATGAGCAGTGGTTGCACGCAGATATCAGCAACAGGTCAGCGCACCGAGAGTTCTGGAGAGAGAATAGCAAGCTCGAGGCAAGAGACACCAACAAAGCTAACATGTGCGGAACTTGAGCAGAAAAATATAACCGCATTCACATTACAAACTCACCTTGCAAAATAAAGAACATGAGATTGTATCAGCACTCTGAAACAGTCCCCGATGGTCGATCCTGTCGATGGGCCGAGTCGTCGCAGCTCACGGAAGTGTTTCACAGCAACCCAAACTGAAAGACACAATGCGAGGACCTCCCAAACGGTGTTGAGCACCCAAACCATTGAAAGCAGGAGGTGATCGTTCCCTTCAAGCTCAAAACTGCACGTATGCATGCCAGAGAGTATCAGCTCCTCTGGGGTATATCCAATGAGCCGCGTTCTTCAAGTCAACAAGTAAAGCTTACCCCCTACAATATTGTCGAGTGCTATTACCGTGATCACTCCGCAGGTGATGTTCACAGCCAGGAAGATAATAACAAGGAACATCAGCATCTTTCTAGATCCCTGATACATGGCATGCAACCGAGCAATCATGATGACTTGCGTCGTGTGTCAGTCAGGTCAATATCACAGAAGTGTTGCACCTGGGCAACTTACCGCCCAACATGGCAGTCAAGGCTACATTTGTCCCACTTATTGCGTAGTACATGATAATGCCTAAAGTTCTCAATTAGTGAATGTCCTCGCACTAGTATCAAAGTCTCCGACTTACACCTATTGAGTCATTATGTTGAGCCAAGTTCAAAGCTTAGAATTTCACTCACTCCTACATATGAATGTGTTGACTGGATGCAAATGAGATGGTTGCAGATTACTCACTGAATCTATCAGCGATACCGATACCGATGGCATATAATCTGTGTCCCGCCGGTCAGAAAAATGGAACACAGTACATATGAGACATACCCAGAAGACTGAGACTAGTTGTCAGAGATGAGCCATTATCACAGTGCAAAGTTGTGTGTCTCGACACATACACGGAATACGGAATCCCAATATAGCGTATCTAGAACATTTTGGAGTCAGCACAAGTTGCCCACCACGCTACAGCACAACATAAGTACGAACAATCAAATACAGCACGGTCATGAGAGACCATCGTTGTCTCTGTCGCGAATTCATTGCATGCTCTTGTTTTCTGCTGATACGGAACTCTTGTCACTCACCCAGATGAGTTCAATCTATGACACCATTCTTAGCGAGTTGGCTGCTCCGGCGATGACATTGATGTACCTCTTGTCCGAGTGTTAAGACTGGAAATATCATGAGAATATCAGCGATTTTCAGACACTGTCCTGCTTACCCCAATCGTATATCACTACGACGCCAGCAGCAACTGCGAAACGGCATGTCAACGTTAGATCTGGACATCCTAACACGACGAACTTGTCCAATAGCTGAAAAAAATAGTTGAACTGATATATGGCCACAAACTGGGATCATTTGAGATGTAAGTCATGTTTGAGGGATGGGTGAGCGAGTGGGGAATGTCAGTGGTGTATGACGATAGTGTTCATGTTATATATACCACCGTTCAGACCTTGTATCGCCACGATCAGCGTGATGGAGATGGACATTCGACTTTGCCTCAAGACCCTTGATCAGGTGAAAGGGTACAAAATCAAACAAAAAGCCGATAATCAAAGTAGATTTTGATTTCCAAATCACTATTACGCACTGGACTACTTCAACACCAGGAAAGTTCCAGTCGTTCTTGATGTCGACAAATTATTTCCAACGCGGTTTTTTTGCTTGTGTTAGCTGCGAGCTCAGAAAAATTAAAGGGTTCCCTATGAAATCATGTAGTCATCGATCTAACACAGGTCGAAGTGTGATTGATATACGTGAAACAAGTATTACACACTCTTCGGCATCGCTGGCTGAGCCCGAGGCATGACAGCCTACCAATTACACTTATGGAACAAGGGTCATTCTGCGGAACTCAGACAATAAACCGTGACAGAGTGGGCCGAATATATCTCACCTCATCCGTCGCCTGCTACGCTCGAATCATTGGGCTATCATGATCATATCAGAATGATGAACAGAGAGATGGTAAGCATAGAGCGAATCCGATGCAAAACTCACTATGTTCAATACATCGTGCACTTGATGTGATGGCGATGTATTGTACTCCCAGATGCATCCTGATTCGTGATTAATATACAGTGAAAATTTCACAAGGGAGACAATAAACCAGCAATGCACCAGAAGCCTGATTTCTGATTGTACATGCTCGTCTTGATGGCATTGTGTTTCAGTGACCTTCTATCCTGTAAGAGTGAGACCCATCGTTTCCGTGTAGCTCCATCCTGTGTTGGCACAGATCAGTACCACCCAGAGTTCAATATATGAAAGTTATGATATAGTTACTTGTGGCAACACCAAATTACGGTGACGAATCGAGGCTTTAGAATTGCTATCGATGGAGAAACGGAAACAAAGGTCGAAGTTCAAAGGCGCTTTGAAGGTTGTGTGTAGTTGTTATAAATACAAAATGGTAGCGGTGCTTTGCAAACAAAAGTCCAGAGAAGAACTCACCATTTTGAGGCAGGAGGCTGCAGAAGATGCACATGATATTGAGCATAATGAATCAATAATACAAGAGTTTGCATTCGATCGCGCACCAAACATAATACGGAAGAGGCGGGATTTCCATGTGTTTGGTGGGGCCAAGTTCCAACGTTAAGCTTATCTAAATTTAAAGCCCGCCGCGCTGCCTTCGTCGTTTGCAGTCAAAAAATGAACTGCTTGTGCCCTGTAAGCAACAGGCTGAAAGGCCGTTCCGGAACTAGTACTCACATCTTTACCACTCCCTCTTGTTGCGTCGGTTATGGAAGACAAGAATGGACCTGCGCGTGAAGCTCGTCGGACAATATCCGATAATGCCCGTTGATACGCAACCGCGCTGACTCTGATCTGCGCATTCCAATATCGGACGGACTCTGCACCCCAAAAAAATTGACTCATCGGCATAGGAGACGGCCTACTATGTGTGGTGTCTGGTTTTGGCCAGCTGTAAGTTGTTTACCCCATTCCACTATTCTCGACGACATATGCTAGGCTCACCATCGATACAGCAGCGCTTACGCGTCCGCCGTCCTCAAGCATTAATAGAATGGCTCAATTATCGATTTCCGTCTAGACCTAGGCTTTATTTACCCCGACCTCACCTGAGAACGATGTGCCTATCTATCGATCAAACCAAATGCTGAAGGTAAGCATTTCTATGAGCTTTCGTCTAGGATATGCTCTTACTACCTGCAACACTTGTTTTCCTCTTGTAATCTACATGGACTACCCAGATGGATGGTGATATCCATGAAGAACCATTCCTGTACCAGCCATCTGGGCTTCCGCAAGTCTTCGTTCTCATTTCAAAAACAGAATGTCCCCCTCGTATTTCATTTTCCCGAGTCCACCAACTGGTCTAGATGGATGAGCGAGACTGTTGCGAGACTAGCTATCTGACACGACATGCTAATCGGGGTAACTGTGATCAATTACGATGGTGTCAACAGTTGGGTCCGTGTCATAATCTGGTTCAATGCCTCACGCTGACAGACGTGGAACTTTTTCCATGGGTGTCAACAGATCACAAGGACCTGAAAAAAGGTGATGCACGATTCTACGATCCCTGACACCTCTTTTTCTTCGTTGTTTGTGCTCAGACAGATGATAATCGGGGAATCTATCATTCTGGGGCTATCAGCTGTCTGAGCTCAGATGCTACTTTTATTTTCCTAGTTCACGGAACTTTCACATTGTGTTCACATGCCTGGCCCAAGACGTATGATTGCAAAAGAGGATAGCAGGGTCGATGTACTATTAGCCGCATCTGTGTTTCTACAACCACTATCGCATCTCACTTTTTTTTTGTACTCAGACATTTGATGCAGTAGTGATACTTGTCCAGGTGCGATTTACTCCCCCCAGTCAGGCCTCAGAAGTCAGCACAGCTCATCTCCTTGCTATGCGGATTCGTGATAGATGATTACTCGAGCTGTAAGTCCCTTAAAATCATGATACTCCGTATCGTTGAATCATCCTCGAAACCAGGCGATCGTTGTCGACGGAATGGCTTGCTGACAGTAGTCGACCAGTCAGCTTGGAGTTGGTTCAATCACATGGTCGAAGCGCTCATCTCTGGGACATTGACACCTTACTTCCACCCTTCACGCATGATTTGGTACTCCTTCTCTGTGGCCCAGATTGATGATTTCTATGTAGGCATTCTGACTGATCCAACTGATTATCAGCCATCTGACTCACTCAGGTCACTTCTTTTACTTTGCTCGGACACATGATAGAGCCAGACCTTGTGGAGATGTTCGATCAATTCGATCGATCTAGATAATTAAAAAACGGAATAACAAAATCGGCGATCTAATTCCCGATATCGGGTTTCGTTCGTGTTGTCGTCCTAATGTGGATCTTCCAGGATTTGTATCATCATCCGATGTCCATGCCTTGTCTAGGTCGGGATCTATTCTAGGTTGTACTTCTATTTAGTGAGGGGCTTCATCCGTCATGCGGGTTGTCCATAATCGAACACGTATCCTTTAATCCCGCCATCGATACACCTCGCGTCTCCATCAATATATGTACCTGCAGGAATAGCTGTTCTCCAGAACTTTATTTTCCTCATCCTGCGTGTGATACAGCCTATATTGTAGTTTTTGACCAAACACACTTGGCAGTTGCCAGAATACCACTTGTCAAATAGTCTGGCAGTTACCACTGGCTCGTTTGCCACAGCTGTTGGCTATCGGTGGGTTCTAGCGGAGCTAGAATATCGTAGTGCCAGTGGGATGTACCAGCAATATATTTGTTGGTTTTCTGTTTATTTGTGTGTTGTGATAGTTTTATTTTCTGTTTGCACACATTTGCCTTGTGTGGGTATTTGTCACGGTTTTACATTCCGTTTATTCATTTGTCATAGTTTTATTTTCTGTTTGCACACATTTGTCTTGAGAGGGTACGGTAGTACGGTACCTTTTATCGCTTCGCTTCATCAACCCCAGGAATAGACTCGAGAAAGTAAATGTTGGGTGGATAAAAACATGGAGTAAGTGATCATTTGATCCGTTCAAATAAATGAATGATGTTTCTGTTGTAGAGATAATACTAGCTCGCCCCCACCATCTGGCTGTTCGACTCCTGTTGCCTCGATTAACACCGATGATCCCGACGCATATGTTGAAAAGCTGCAACGGAACTGGGCTAAGGGTCCTCGTTTGGAGTTTTTGAACAGCCAACTCCCACTATATTCTGCATCTCTCTCTGAAGGCTCCTCAAAGGCATCAGAACGGCTCGATTCAATCATCAATGGCTACTTTCAGCTATTTCCCTGGAGACTGAAGGTAACAGAGGATGCTAACACGCTATATAATCCTCTCGTACATCCGCCAATTGAGCCGGTCTGTGATATTGAAATCGAGCAAAAACGGCGCAAAGTCATTGCCATGCGAAAGGTTTGTTTCTGCATAAGTTTTCATTTCACTGATGCGTTTATATTTTAGAGTATACACGCATGGCTGGATTACCGAGCCAGAAAAACACAGAAATTCAAGAGACGCGCAAAACCTGAGAACGACGAGTGGGCCCGGTACTTGGCGCAGCTCTCTGGTTTATCGAAAACCAAGCCAAAAGCTCTTCAACCCCACCAACGCTGGTCCAAAGACCACTTTGACGACATCGTCAAGAAGGACTTCCGCAAGCAATGGAAGAAAGCTGGTCTCCCATCGAAGAATCTTGCAACGTTTCATGACTCGATCACACGTAAACACTTCCTCAAAACAAGTGAGGAAACGCAAGAATTGTATAAGTGTCTCGCAAAGGATGATTGTAAGGCAGCTGTGGAGGCTTGGACAGAGAAATTGCGTGCGCCCTCGTATTCATCTCCAGCTGACCGTCAAGTGTATGTGTTTGTGTTTCCTCACTGTTACATTCGTGCTCAATTCAATTTACAGTGCTATTGATAGATTGGCAGATTTCGCTGGCCCTTTGCTTTCAGGAATGTCCCAGATCATGGGCATGCATTGTTCTCTCTTTGTTGGCGGTCCCGAGCCTCGTGCACAAGGCAAGATCAGAATCATAACGTAGACCCTCATTATTTCACTATATCACGAGCTGACGTATCTCTTTCAGCATGCATGAAGGCACGAACAACAGCTTGAAGCCACTCGATTGGCGACGATTCGATAAGAACGCTTTTCGGCAATGTACCAAGTCATTCGCCCGTTACCTCACGACATGCTACAGTAGGTCTAATGTGTCTTTGTTTTCATTCTTATACTAACAACTATCGGCACAACAAGCTGAGGAGCAGATTCAAGCTAGTCGGCTACCAGAGGATGTCACTGCCGAATATACCATAGACCAGGACGATTCTGACAATGATTTAGCAGCCGAGGGCTCAAAATCGAAGCCAATGCCGAAATCCAGGAATAAGTCTTCTTTCAATTCGGACTCGGAGTCAGATTCTGACAGCAGCGAGGAATCCACGGACTCTGCTGATGACGTGGCTGGTATCGATGATGAAGATAACGACAAGCATGACCAACACAGCACAGCCGATCCAGACAACAACATTGATGGCAATGGTGATGTTGAACCACTGGTACCTCCGTCACACTCGGATACCAACCCAGAACCAGAGGCATCACACAAGACTGCCGACACAGAAGATGTCGAGTCTCCATCTACTGGAGGTGAGTTCCGTTACTTTCGAGTGAATGGCTTTAACGATATATCTGCCAGACTGTCAGGTGAATAATGCAAACATCGAAACCAGTAACGTCGACATCGAGGCGAATAATGCAAACATGGAAACCAGTAACGACATCGAGGCCCAGCCTTCCAAGTGCGTCTTTTCGTTGCTTCTCTTAATACATAAGGCTGACGTGAGCTACCGAAGTAATGAATCCGATTATGTTGCTGGACTCCCTCCGGACTGCCCCAAATGGTTTTTGGATTCTTACGTCTACCTTCGTGCACCTTCTCTCCCGGCTCAATATGCCTCGCTATTGTCAGCCTTCGTTCTTCTGGAACAATCCTCCTCTTTCGTGAGCAGCAAGGGACCAGCACATTCACTTGGCAAAAAGCACCGACCCGAAGCTGTAGGCTGGTGGATTGCACATGCAAGGTCAGGCATACCACCCCTGCCTGATCTTGGTAAGTATTCCACCGACTTCTGGGCATGGTGGATCGCCCTGCAGCCTACATGGAGGGTCATAACTGCACCCCTTGACACGCCAACTCCACTTCCTAGCCGAGAGATAGCAGGATCCTGGCACGAACTTGACAAACCGGGACAGAATGGCTTCCTCAGCGTGATCGGCGCTCTCAATTGGTGGGGCAAGGCTTGTCAAGACCAATGCGTCGATGACATATCGTGGCTTGCTGCGGTCGCTGATGTTCAATGGGTAATGGAACGATTGATTGAGACTCGCACATCATCGACCTTGGCTACACAGAATTTGTGTGTCACTCTCTTTTCTACTAAGTATTTGCTAATGCCATCTTAGGAACCGGACTAGTACACGTAAACGATCCGTCGTGTGCGATATCTCCCCACCAACAAAACGTGTCAGGACTTTGCGCCGCCGCTAGATTTGTATGCTTAGTCGCTTGCTATACTCGTATCGTTTGCATTGATCACTTAGTAGTATTCGCTGTCCATATAGTACCCTTTCCCCAATGAACTTTTCTCAGATACTTTGAAGCAAGAACATTGAAAGTTCGGTGTATGAATGTAGCTAAGATGATTGCTGGTATATGAGCTCGCCACACAAAGCAGCCTCCACCAATTCAGCGCGCATTGCCAAGCACAACACATCTTCGAGGAGAGTTAGAACAGCCAGTACAGCCAGACAAACTTCATTGGCAGCATGCCACTCTACACATACTCCGCACAATTCCTCTATGGTATCCATCCCCAAGCGAGCCGTGGAGTAAATCTCGTCTAATGACGACAGGGCATTTTCTATGATCGAAATGTCACCTGACCTGGGACGCACTGAGTCTTCGGGTTCGCATGGTAGAGTTTTCACGAATTCATGGACAATATTCTCGATGTATCGGCGCGGTGAGCTGACTGTACCCATGAACTCGTCTTTGGCATCTTTTAAAACTTGAATACAATCTCCGAGTGTCGTGCTGCAGTGTGAACATTAGCGACATTACACATTGCAGAATGGGACATCACCCACGGAGATGCTGCGCTATCATTTTCTCTCTGATAGTGCTTGTGTTTATTTTCCGCTTGGTGTTTTATCCGTTCCCTGTGTCTTGTTGCATTGTTATTCGAGGTCAGCAACATATCTTTGAGATTCAGAACAAACATACAGCGCGTAATATTGTATGCGACGCTCACGTTGAGCAAGCATCCTGGTTTTATCAATAGGACAAACTTGAGGCATGGCACAAAGACTATGTTGGTGAGGTGCAGGAGTGAAAAATCAGGTAATGCCATACATCGAAACTTGAAAGCATATAATTTAGCATGTACTAGTACGTGTTATGAATAAGAACAGCCAAAATGGGTTATGGCCTTACCATGTTCTGCTGGCAGTGGTCCTAGTATGGATCCTTGTGAGTTGTAGTATCTAGACAAAAACAGTGTGCGTGCTGCATGCACGCAATCATTGAATGAAATGAAGAATGTGAGTGATCTCAGGCTAGCCGGCTTGCAAGAGTATTTCCTTGAGCGGGTGTCGTTGTCGTTGTGCAGGCAACCGTGACTATCAGTATAGTAATAGGAGTCCGAGTCGACGTACCGCTGGTTCCAATGTTCGACGTTCGACGTCAACTCCCATTCGCACTATAGCTATCAGTAGTTCTTCCATGTTGATATACCAATATAACACCTGTTTTCAATTGCTCAATGTGTCTGTGTCTTAATTATTGACACTGGATAAGCGACTTACTAAGTTATAAGAGTCTGTACAGAGTGGGATCATCCAACGCGAGCTGTGACACTGGAGCACTCTGTAGGAGCTGTAAAAGGTCATAATGTGCCGTTTGCTGACTTGATATATCTGTTTCTTAATCGCTCAGAGGCTCTGAGCGATTAAGAAACAGATATATCAGTTGAAACGACAGAGCGTTGGCAGTGTCAACTTGTAGTACTAGTAAATTAATAGTCACTAGCTAGTATGCGAGCTGCTCACACATGCAGTGAGCACAGCGCTCTTGCACAATGCTTGTACATTAAATTACATCCGTAGTGAATCATGTTGGCTCCTTGCAGAGGGAATTCTAGGTGCGATCTGTTTCTTTGTATCAATTGGCACACGTGCAGTGAGCACAGCGCTCTTGGACATTAAATTCAATCCGTAGTGATTCATATTATATTCGATCCGTAGTGATTCATATTGTTTCCTTGCAGAGGGAATGTAAATAATCTAGCTACGATCTGTTTTTTTGTATCAACTATCATCGACTAGTTATTTTAAAACACAGGGGCAGGCTATCATTAGAATCGAGCACACTTAACGAACTGTAACTCATGCTTCAAGTTGCAAACGAGGCACCAAGCGCACATTTCGTTCTCATCTTAGATATTCGCTCAATAAATTCAAGTTCGTGCACCAGATCAGATTCAAAAAGTAGTATAAGCACAAGTATAAGTGCATGATGTACACTACAACTCCCTCACGCAAGTAGATACAACTTGAAAAAGCCGTTACTGAGTATTATCATCCATAGTGGCAACTTCTTCCACCATAGCATGCCAAGCCGCCTCCCTTTCATCAGCGATGCGAGTGCTCTCTTCAACCATGATTTGATAAATGACATAACGCAAAGATGAGCTTGCGTCAGGTCGGCAGAGCAGATGCAGAACTGAACGCGTGACAAGATCAACTGATAAGCAATGAATATAAGTAGAATTCATATGGCACTGAATTACACTCACCACAGCAGTCCGGCATACATACCTTCCCTGTGGCGCCGCAAGGCTTGAAGCTGTCAAGTTGAAGTTGAACGTGCCCACTGTGGATGCAGTCTATACCAGCCTCAGTCAAGCGCACAAGGTTGAACGACGATATCACATACTACAAACAGCACAAGATGTGCAACACGGCTGGGTTTGATCCGCTTGAGACGGAATTGAACCAACTTGGTCAGTAGACACAGAAGCAGGGACATCAACAGGGGGGAGCTCAGACATAGTGATAGAGGTGGTCAGAAGTGAACAGCAGGAGGTGAAAATCGAGGCTCGCTTACCATTAAAATTTATATAAGGCATAGCTTTACAAATGCAGCTAACGGAATAATCTTCGGGAGTTGTACGATCGAACAGGGAGGATACTAAACGGAGCACAGGCTTCTTTTTCAGTTTCATAGCTGCACGTCGAGCACGGAGAACGTACACGTCAAGCATGGAGAGCCTATGTAGCATGCCCAGTCGTCGCGATGTGTACACTCCCAACTTTCCCTCGCTATGGGAAAAAAAAGGAGGAGATATCAGGCTTACCGCGAGTCATCGTCAGAAGATGAGCTCGACTCCAGGACAATCAACACTCGCATTGTGGCTATATCTGTTGACAGACGGAGGGTTCTCACCGTGTCCTCCTCACCAATCAAAATGCTGCCAAGGGGGTCTATTGCAGCGGGTGTAGAACCAAACCACGGTCTGCACGCAATATCAGAAGGAGACCCTGACTTCGGGTTTCATTCTGATCACGACCTGAATGGTACAGACAATGTCATTGTCAGACCGATGGCAAAACGGTACCAAGCATCTGTAAGTTACCAGAGTTAGTCAGGACTCAGCAGTATCAAACTCACAGTAACATGCATAGGATGCCCCTTTGCAGGAATGGGCTGGACGCGGAGATCGGTCTGGTTTTCATCAGGAGTATCTACTCGAAGACCTCCGCCTCGAGAGCCGTGGGGAAGCTGACTCGGCTTCTCCATGTCTGTGTGGAGAATTAGATGAGGACGGTGAAAAAAAAGAAGATGTTTACCGCTGTGAAGATTGTTTTGGTTTGGTGCTCCTTTGCAGAGAGTGCTGCATAGCACAGCACCAGCAGCTACCCCTTCATATAATCAAGGTCTGTAGAATGCAAGCGTTCATTACAAGAAACAGAAAAAACTGACCTTTACCTTGAATAGATGTGGAATGGCCGGTTCTTCCAGCGGACAACATTGAAGGAATTGGGATTGGTAGTGCGGTTAGGACATAGTGATTGTGTCTGCCCTGAGCGTGGGCATGTACACTTTCTTGTCATACATGTCAATGGTGTCCATCACGTCAACGTGACTTTTTGCGGCTGTGAACGTCGTATTTCTCACCGGCAACAACTCCTTCGATCCGATTGGTACCCATCAACTGTTTATCAGCCCCAAACTGCATGCACAAGGCGCGTGCTAGAGCACTTCCACGTTCTCACGTTGTCCAGCAAGGTGTCTGCACTCGAGTATTACAAAAGTTTAGAGCGTCTCACTGATAATACAGGTATTGAGACACCCAAGGCGAGTCTTTTCCTAGCAATTCCTATCTCACTTTCACTAACATTCTGCGACACTCTGAAGAGTCGCTACGCAGCCTTCCTGCGTATGGTCCGACAGTACCGACATACCCTCATGGTGAAACGAGCGGGTTTCAGCAATCTCGAGGATGAAAATGTGACGCCTCGTGCTGGTGACCTTGCCCTTACATGTCCCGCCTGTCCACACCCTAGTATCAACTTACCAGACAACTGGGAGAGCGTTGATCCATCTATGCGGTATGCCTGGTTTTTGCTGTATTACCTATAGTCTGACATCTTTTGACAGGTTTCTGTATTTCCTCATCTTAGCCATGGACGCCAATTTTAGACTCAAGAATCGTTTACGCTCATCCGATACTGCTGATCCCGGTCTCCACACTGGACTGGCTTACTTCGTTCCCAATGAAGAGTACAAGAGTCATATATTGAAGCACGTGAGTCAGAAAGATGTGAGTGTTGCTCCAACGATGTACATTTATTATCGCTGATCAAATTTGCAGATCAGTTCATGCAGCGGATTCAAATCGTTGGCTCATGCAGAAACGAAATTTTTGAACGGTCTTCGAGCAACAGGCGTGGGCCTTTGCATTTGCGCTCGTCACGAGTTTGTTCGTCCTAACGGTGCGGGTGATTTACAAAAGGGTGAACAGTATGCCTCAAATAAATCTGTTTCCTCCTCGAACTAACTCTAATATCAGATATTGCAATATGGACTATATATTTTTCTCTAGCCTCGCTCCCCTCCTCGTGCTCACTGTCATCATCTCTTATGACATTGCCTGTCAATGGAAGTTGAACTTGTTGAAGAGGATGGCAGAAATACCCGAACATCTCCAAGTGCCGTTGACTACCGCGACGTTAGCGTTCATTTTCGGCATTCCTAAATTCCATTGTCCTGCGCACGACATCAAGTGCGCTACTCCCCATTCTCTCAACTTGATGCCCGGTGTTGGCCGTACGGATGGTGAAGGCATAGAGCGTAATTGGGCAGAGATGAATCGTGTGGCCAACAGCACGAAGGAGATGGGCCCGGGCTCACGACACGACACGCTTGATGACCACTTTGGCCATCATAATTGGCGCAAATACGTCGGTCTAGGTAATTACATGACATATGCTATTCTATGATTCTAATGTAACGAGTCTTCTAGGTACTTTGTTGAAAGTAAAATTACGCCTCGCAATTGTAGAACGAGATAGACAAAAAGCAGCATGGGAAGAGTTCAATAACGTTGTTAGTGACACGCAGCAAGGGGAATGGTTGAAACTGGCTGAAGACTGGGAATGCGACAAGAACCTTCCGAATCCATATATCAATGTTAAGCACGGTAAGCACTGCTGCACACATACATATATGCATCATCATTGACTCGCTCACAGCTTTAACTGAAGCTCAAGTTCGCACTCAGCTCATAGACGACGAAAAGTCTGCGGCTGCTTTAGGCAATGCACATCCTCATGAGACCACTCCGAGCGAATTTATTATTCTTGCCTTAACGCTGGAAGAGTCTCAGTACGTTAATCTGATCCAGATCATCTCAATATTCACAGTCTCTCCAGACGCCGTGTCAAACTTGATCTTGCCAATGGATTTTTGGCCAAGGATTCTCAACGTGTGACTTTACAACAACGGCGAATGGTGTTACAACGTCAAATCGAACGTCTCCGCTCAATACAGTCGGTTTATATGGTCGGAATAGAGTCGTGGCTTGCTGAAGTTGCGAATGAGTCCCTGGAGGAGCCAGAAGACATCAACTTGTGGTTCCCATCTTCCTTCACCAGGATACGCAGGACGGAAATGTGCCGGAACGATATCGCAGATATTGAAGCCAAACTGCGGGAAAGCCAATGCCGAGACGCGCTAAACAAACTAGGCAATCAGCTGCGCACAAAAACGCACTGCATCAAACAACGTAATACCAACATCCGTGGTCAGCGTGCTAATACTCGAGCGAATGCTCTCATCGACCGCCTTACAACAAAGATCGACGCCTCAGCTGCTAAGTATCGAGCAGCAAGGAAGGCACTCTGGAAGTTGCGTGGGGACGGTGACTGGATGCATGAGTTGCGCGAACTAAAGCCTGACGACATCCGTGGACCAGGCGAGTCAGCATCAGGTGAAATTGAAGAGGAGAATGGCAAGGTTAGAGCAGGCAGCCGACGCAGGTCAAAGAAAGCAACAGAGGCTACCAGGAGAGGTCTTGGAGAAGGATACAAGACGATTTCGTGGATTTGGACCATCGGCGGTGTGACTAACGGCGATGATGACCTCACACTAAATAATGGTGAGCTTTTACATTGTTGGGGAGTACGAGCTAAGTTGCATTATTAGCGCTTCGCGTGGAATGGCTAAAGGCAAGAGCTCGAGTCAAACGATGGGGAGAAGAAGTCCTCTTGTTGAAGGAGGAGATGCGGCGTGTCTTAGAGTTCCTGCGGTGGAAAAAATCTTGGTGGGAGGTTCGGTCTACCTCTACTTCTGAAGCCGTGATTGGGAGAGGGATTGGGGCATATGCATTGCGCCAAGCTGACGTGCATGGCCGTCTGCTTATCCATTTCACTAATCTTTGGTCTGGTTTTCAGAATGAGGCGTGTGTAGCCGAGGAGAGTCCGGATGTCAGTGCTCAAGAGGATTTTCTGGAAGACGAGGATGATGAGGATGACGCTTGAATATGTCGTGTTGTTCTCGTACAAAAATAGAATTTCACTTTGAAATGAAACATTGGTCAGATGACGTCAGATGACAATTGTGCTAGGGTTTAACGAAAATATATCTTTTATTGATACTAGGGTTAGAAAAACACAGGTGTGATTTAACAGCGGCTTGTCAAGGTCAACCACTATGGGGTGGACCCACACTGTGGTAAGTGCCATGCTATTTGCCATATTCAGCGGCCTGGTAATACCCACACTATTTGACAAAGCCATTTGTGGCAATACCCAGTATATTAGGCCTAGGACTACAACATGGGGTGTGCGATATGCCCTTCAACGTTCCTGCAAAATATCTTCGAATTTCCCCGTTTCCCACATTCTATCAAGTGATCATCCGCTTACTGTAATCCATGTCTGTATCTCGTTTGGTGCTTTACTTTGATAGTCGTGCTTAGCGAGGGTTCCAGCAGAGTATCGCAGTCGATGCCTCATCAGTAGTTTGATAGGTACGCTTGAGGTCTTCTGACCTGAACCTTCGATTTTCTTATTCTCCACTCATCACTCAGCAGACCCCATATCCTTGTCGTGCTCATTCGCGAGAGAGACGTACACTCAAGCCATGAGTCTATACGATTCATTCATTTCATCCTCCGTAGCCCATCGGATGGGAAAAATGCATCTGAGCACTGATGCGTTATCAGTCATCTGGCTTCACGATTCGCAGTATCTATATGTCCAGGCTGTGAAACACCAACGCGCAAAATCAGAATTAGCTGTCAAGAACACTTTCACTGATTCTTGTCGTATTTTAACATTGGCGATCAAGGACCAGGTTGGTTGCTAGTCGTTCCAAATAACTTCAGCTCACCGTTAGGTCAAGCACGGGTATTTCGTTCCAGTAATGATACAGCAAGAAATAGATTTGTCTAGACCTTTAAATATACTTCGAAACACCATATGTCAAATAAATACCACGACGGATCCTCCACCAAATTTTGCCTCCGTGCAGACAATGGCATTCGACCAGCATTTGCCTATACAGTACTGCTAGTCGATACATGTACATGCTCTTGGAAAACAATCGAATTCATGCTAGTTTCTGCGTCGGAGTATGCCACGAGTTTGGCGTGGTATTCTTGAACGCTAAGGATGAGGCGTGGTCCCAGCACAAACATCTGCACGACCAATAAAATTTGCAGAGCACATTCGAGTGTGTCGAGTGTGTCAGCTCCAATAGATTCTGAATTCTACAAAAATGATGAGCAGTGGTTGCACGCAGATCTCAGCAACAGGTCAGCGCACCAAGATTTCTGGAGAGAGAATAGCAAGCTGGAAGCAAGAGACACCAACAAAGCTAACATGTGCAGAACTTGAGCAGAAAAATATAACCGTGTTCATATTACAAGCTCACCTTGCAAAATAAAGAACATGAGATTGTATCAGCACTCTGAAACAGTCCCCGATGGTCGATCCTGTCGATGGGCCGAGTCGTCGCAGCTCACGGAAGTGTTTCACAGCAATCCAGACTGAAAGAGACAACACGAGGACCTCCCAAACACATACTTGGCGACAGATGCGAACGTCTCCGTGTAGTCGATCCCTTCGACCTGAGTGTAGCCTTGTGCAACAAACCGGGCCTTGTGCCGGGTGATGTTGCCATCCTCATCTGACTTCAGTGAGAATACCCACCTGGATCCAATGGCCTTCCTTCCTGCTGGGAGAGGTACCAGACGGTGAGTCTTCAAGTCGTGCATGGATTGTAGCTCAGACTTGCAGGCTTCCGACCATAGCGGCCACTCAGGTAGGGAACGAGCTGCGCTGATTGACTTTGGAATGACGGATGGTGACGAAGGTGTGTCTGTTGTATGCATGGCGGATTCATGAGGTGGTGATGGGTCAGGTAGGACTGGGACATGGGTCCAGCGCTCGGCTACAGGAACCCGCTTGGTGGGTATGGCCGTGGCACTAGGCCCACTTGGAGCAGTATAGCCAGGCTGAGTAGGTTGGCATGGAGCTGGAACAGGAGCTGGTGCATTGTGGGAATGATGGGACTCGACTGGAACGTCTTGGGAATGATGGGATTCGACTGGAGCGTCCTGGGATATGTGGGATGCATGGGATTCGGCTGGTGGGTCAACATCACCTCCCACTGACACCTGTGGCACAGAAGGTGTAGCAGGGGTCACAGATGGCGGCTCACCAGATGAGGGAGAACCTCCCACTGAAGGACTGATACCTGGAGCACCTCCCACCGAAGGACCGACACCCTGGTCAGAGTCCGCATCAGGGATTAGCGGACCCAGGGGAGATAAGGTGGGGTCCCCATAGAAGACGGCTTCGTCGAATTGGACATGGCGTGACCTGACGACGTGCTTCGCAGATGGGTCCCACAGGATATAGCCAGCGTCGCGCATGTGTCCCAGGAGGAAGCAACGGCGGGAAACGAACTCGTATTTCCGACGGGTGTCGTCTGGGATGTGAGAGTAGGCAAGGCAGCCAAAGGGGCGGAGGTTGCTCACGTCAGGTTTGCGACTGTAGAAAGCCTCAAACGGAGTCCGACCATCAAGCGCTGAGGAGGGGAGGACGTTCTTGATGTGAGCAGAGTGCAGGATCGCCCAGCCCCAGAAGGAACACGGGAAACCACTCTGGTGGTGGCAGCTGAGGGCACGAGTGACGATGGTCTGGTGGCCACGCTCAGCAACCCCGTTCTGCTGGGGTGTGTAGGGCATGGTGACTTCATGCTCAATGCCCCGCTCCGCTAGGTACTCACTGAAATCCTTCGATACGTATTCCCCACCATTGTCGCTACGAAGACGTTTGATACGTCCGCCAGACTGAGTCTCCATCCATGGCACGAACTTCTTGAATAGCTCGAAGACTTCGGATTTCGCACGCATAAGATATACGAGTGAGTAGCGCGTGTAGTCGTCAGTGAACACGACGAAGTACGAGTCGCCAGTGGAGGATGCGACACTGACGGGTCCCCAGACGTCCGAGTGCACAAGTTCTGCAGGTGCCGAAGCTCGTCGTGCAGCGTTTGGGAAGGGAGATCGCCGGTGCTTACCCATGAGGCAAGAGACGCACTGGATCAGGTCAGCATCACCACTGGTGCTGTGGAGTGATGAGGAGGGGAGTGACAGTCCGTCAACGTGTTCGCTCGCTTTGAGGACCGTGGAGAATCCAGCATAGCCCAATCGACGATGCCAGGTCTGCAGGGATAAGGCAGTAGGAGGCGACTGTGTGAGCATAGCGGATGCACCAGTAATGTACCGTGCAGCGAGTAAGTACAGCCCATTGCGAGAATGGACGTGTGCAAGCGGTGGCCCGTGTCCATCACCAGCACGAAGCATTCCTCCTTTGGAGGAAGAGATGAACGAAATGCACTCAGATGTGAGGAACGATACTGAGACAAGGGTACACCGCAGGTCAGGAACGTGAAGGAAGTCAAAATCTCGAATCGTTGAGGATTGCTCATACTGTAAGACGAGCCGTACAGTCCCCCAGCCAGGGGCTAGGACCTCATGATTATCGGCGAGTTTCACACGGATGGGTTCATCGAGCTTCGTGTAGTGGGCAAAACGTGAAATATCAGGCTCCATATGGGCCGTGGACACTGAGTCTACATGAATAGAGCCTACAGGCATAGTGAGGGAGGACGAGATATTGGCAGTATGCTCTTTTAAGGTGAGAAAGAATGGAGATTGTGGTATAGCGTTGGGTGAGGTAGCATCCGCGTTAGGTCGGTCTGCCAATGGAGATTCCGTGTTAGTGGCGACAGCGGGAGGGGACGAACGTGGTGCTGACTTCTTCTCATCTTTAGCGAGGCGTGCACGACATTGTGCCCAGACGTGGCCAGCTTTTTGACAATGGCCACACTTAGGTCTCCATCCCACAATCCAGCCGTCTCCCTTTGATTCATCAAAGCCCTTGGGAGGGACGCGATCACTCGTCTTGGGGGGTGCACTGTTCCCTCGATGTCCAGAGAGCATAGCGACGTGCTCTGTCGTGCTACTGGTCCCTGCACGATGCAACTCCTGGGTCTTCAACCGATTCACAATGTCGTTGAAGTCCAGCGAGGCATCGCTGTTAACGAGTGTTTGGCGAAGAGGGTCGTAATAGTCAGGGAGAGCACGGAGTAGGATGTGCACGAAGATGGCGTCTGGAATCTTGTATTCCTCCTTCATGGCAGTAGCGCCAGACGTAGTAGAGGGTGGAGAAACTGAGGATGTGGATGGTGCGACTGAGAGTGCTGCGAGGTCCGACTTTAGGACAATGAGTGTCTGTAATGTCTCCACAATGGACGTGCTGTCGTGCGCCTTTGGGACCGTGAATAGACGATCGAGGTATTGGTTGAATCGAATGGCTTTCTGGGGAAGATATTTCTTCTCCAGGGCGATCCAAGCAAGGTGTGGATTGTCAATATCACGTAGATAGACGAAGTCCTGTGCATCGATGGCGGTGGAGAGAGCACTGAGGGCGAGGAGTCGACGTTGTCTGTAGAGCTTCACCCGCTCGTCGTGTTTCTCCTTGCGGAGGATATTCTGGTCAGAGTCTGCAAGTTGGGCTGGTGGGGACGGTTCTACTTCGTCTCCACTGACGTAGGACCATAGTCCAATACCGCCCGCCCACATCTTAAAACCTGTCGCCCATTGGGAGTAATTAGAGCCGTCGAGAGTGAGTTTCTCGTGCGGGTACTTCTCGGTTTTCGGGAGAGAGTCCGATGATGTCATAGTGATCGACAGTTAGAGGTGACACTTCGATATTGGTTTGGAACCCGGTAGGAAGTGTGATGGGTGAACGGACGTTCGAGAAGTGCTGATGCGAGAGATGGGGTAATGCCGCTGTCCTTTCAGCCAGGGCTCATAACCTGTTGAGAGACGAGAACTAGAGTACGAGGCTCAGTCACGGTTAAAGGGACTACATTCAATGTAGTACTACGAACCTAGAGTACGAGGCTAATGTATATAGTGAGTATAATGGAATAAGAAAGAGGAAAAATATGATACACACCTCAGTCACGGTTAAAGGGACTGAGGTGCGTTGGCGCGTTGGCGCGTGTTCGTAGTCTTATATAGAGTTAGAATAGAGTTAGAATACGGTTGAAAACGGAAAGAGAAAATGAGTAAGGTACTGTTACTGTCTTGCATTCATATATGTCAGGACGTCGTGACGTCCTGGGTGCCCTGGTGGTCAGGCGCACTCTCAACACATGCTCTTGTTTTCTTCTGATACGGGACCCTTGTCACTCACCCAGATGAGTTCAATCTAACACATCATTCTTAGTGAGATAGCTGCTCCGGCGATAACATCGACGTACCTCTTGTCCGAGTGTTAAGACTGGGAATATTATGAGAATATCAGGGATTTTCGAACACTGTCCTGCTCACCCCAATCGTATACCACCACGACGCCTGCGGCAACTGCAAAACCGCAAGTCAACGTTAAATGTAGACATCTTGATGCGACAAACCTGCCCAATAGCTGACAAAGATACAGAAATTGATATACGGCCACCAACTGGGATCATTCGAGACGAAGGTCATGTTCGAGGGATGGGTGAGCGAGTGGGGAATGGTAGTGTATAACAACAGCATTCGTGCTAGATATACTATCGTTTAGTGCCCAGCCCTTGTTAGAGATGGACTTTTGCTCACGCCTCAAGACCTTCGATTGGGTGGAACGGTGCAAAGTCAAACAAAAAGCTGGCAAACAAGAATGGAGTTTGATTTCCAATTCAGTATTACGCACAGGACTTCTCGGACACCAGGGAAGTCCCAGTCGTTGGTGATGTCGGTCACTTATTTGAAACGCGATTTTTTGCTGCAAGGTTGCAAAAATCAAGAATTTTCGTGTAGTCATCGATCTAACACAGGTCGAAGTGTGATATGCGTGAAACAAGTATTTACGCACTCTTCAGCATCGCTGGCTGAGCCCGTGGCGTAACAGCCCTCCGATGAATCTTATGAAGCAAGGGTCATTTGCGGAACTGAGACAAGAAACCGTGACAGATCATCTCACCTTGTGCATCGCCTGCTATGCTCGAATAATTGGGCTATCATGATTTAATCAAAACGATGAACAAAAAGATGGTAAGCATAGAGCGAATTCGATAGAAAGCGCACTTGATGTCATCGTAATGTAGATGTATAGTACTGCCAGATACATCCTGATTTGTGATTGATAGATGTTGAATAATTGTACGACACCATCGGGGGAAATTGCACACGGGAAAGGCTCATATCGATGGCATCGTGTTTCAGCCATCCTGTGTCGGAACATATCAGTGCCTTAGAGTGTTAAATACATGAAAGCTATGATATAGTTACCTGTGGCGACACTAATTACGGCGACGAATTAAGGCTTTCGAATTGCTATCGACGAAGAAACGGAAACTAGGATCGAAAATAGCTTGTCGAAGGGTCAAAGTTCAAATTCAAAGGTGCTTTGACGGTTGTGCGATGCGTTGTTGTTATAAGTACGAAATGGTCGCGGTGCTTTGCAAACAAACAGTTTGTGACAGCGAATTGCAAATCACAGCTCGATCGACGTACCAAATACACAGTCGGGGGCGAGGAGATAGAGTAGTGATAGGATATGTGACAGTGAGACCTGGCAGGGCCAATTTTGCTGTGGTCGCAGACTTGTTTGCTGAAGTACGTTGGTCACCGGCCGTGTTCAGCAAAGCACTACTATTAGTTATGACCATCGTCCAGAGGAAGGCCTGATCGTTTTGAGGCAGGAGGCTGAAGATACAGATGATCCTGGGCAAAATGAATGAACAAAACAAGGAATTTGCATTCGCGCACCCAACATAATACAAAAGAGGTGCATGCGGAGTCTCCATGTGTTCGCAGCCTTGAATAAGCTTGAATGTTGAACGTTGAAGCTTCTAAATTTTAATTACATAAAGCCCGCGGCGCTACCTTCGGCGTTTGCGGAGTCAAAAAATGAACCACCTACTGTAACCTTCCAGCTCTGCAAGTAGTGCCGCACCCGTTCCGAAACTCACACCTGTGTCAATTTCTCTTGTTACATCGCCCGCATCGGTCACGGAAGATGAGAATCGACTGGCGTATGTATATGAAGCTCGACGGACAGGCACTATGTCATCGAAGCTAAAGGAACGACTGTCGTATTTTGTCTGCCTGTGACATAGCACTTGAGTACATATATGACACTAAAGTGTTGCTCCGACTCACCCAGGTCACTTCTTCTTTTGCTTTGCTCGGACACATGATAGAGCCAGCAAAATCTGATCAAAGTACGTATATATGTCAGAATATCGTGATGGGCATCTTACTGATACTTCTCAAGTGCACTTGATGCCTGACGACATACGGGTAGACCTTGTAGAGAAGGGCCATCAGCGAGGACTTTCCAGGCACGCCTCAAACCAAATATGTTCTGTTAATTCGATTGATCTAGATAAACAAAAACAGAATAACAAAATCGGCGATCTAATTCCCGATCACTAACTTTTCTCGTCGTTTATGTCGTTGACCATTCTAGGCCGATGACCCTTCTTTCATCCATCGTGCTTCTATTTAGTGCTCGATCACGATTCACATATCCCAATCTCGCCATCGATACACCTCAGACACATCATTCACCAAGGATCATTTGTTTGCCTAGGACTGTGATCCATGTCGACGGTGTATGTATGCATGTCTGTATCTCGTTCGCTAATGGGTTGTCAGCTACCTGGCTTCACGAGTCGCAGTATCTGTGTCCGGATAGTGGAACACCAACACGCAGAATCAGCGGTCAAGGTACTTTTACTGATTCTCCTTGTATTTCAACAAAGGACCAGATTCAAGTTAATTACTAGACGTTCTTAATAATTGGCCCATACCACCTGGTTCAAGCGCGGGTACTTCATTCCAGTAGCGATACAACAAGAAATAGCTTTGCCTAAACCTTTCAAATATACCATATGTTAAATAAATACCACGACAGATCCTCCACCAAATGTCGTTTCCCTGCAGGCCACTCGGCGAGCATGTCCTTACACAGTACTGCTAGTTGATACATGTACATGCTCCTGGAAAACAATCGAATTCATGCTAATTTCTGCGTCGGAGTATGCCACGAGTTTGGCGTGGTATTCTCGAACGCTAAGGATGAGGCGTGGTCCCAGCACAAACATCTGCACGACCGATAAAATTTGAAGAGCACCATAGAGTATCTGAGCTCCAATAGACTCCGAATTCTAACAGAAATGGTGAGCAGTGGTTGCACGCAGATATCAGCAACAGGTCAGCGCACCGAGAGTTCTGGAGAGAGACCAACAAGCTCGAAGCAAGAGACACCAACAAAGCTAACATGTGCGGAACTTGAGCAGAAAAATATAACCGCGTTCACATGACAAGCTCACCTTGCAAAATAAAGAACGTGAGATTGTATCAGCACTCTGAAACAGTCCCCGATGGTCGATCCTGTCGATGGGCCGAGTCGTCGCAGCTCACGGAAGTGTTTTACAGTAACCCAAACTGAAAGACACAGTGCGATGACCTCCCAAACAGTGTTGAGCACCCAAAACATTGAAAGCAGAAGCTGCCCGTTCCCTTCAAGTTCAAAAGCGCACATATGGATGCCAGAGAGTATCAGCTCCTCTGGTGTTTATCCAATGAGCCGCGTTCTTCAAGTCAACAAATAAAGCTTACCCTCTACAGTATTGTCGAGTCCTATTACCAGGATCACTCCATAGGGGATGTTTACAGCCAGGAAGATAATAACAAGGAACATAAGCATCTTTCTAGATCCCTGATACATGGCATGCAACCGAGCAATCATGATCACTTGCGTCGTGTGTTAGTCAGGTCAATATCACAGAGGTATTGCACCTGGGTGACTCACCGCCCAACATGGCAGTTACAACTAGATTCATCACATTCCCTGTGTAGTAAATGATAGTGCCTAGAACTCCCAATTAGTGAGCACCCTCGCACTAGAATCAGAGACTCCGACTTACACCTATTGAGTCATTATGTTGAGCCAAGTTCAATGGTTGGAATCTCACTCACCCCTACATATGAGTATATGTATTGTATGCGAATGAGATGGTTGCAGAATACTCACTGCATCTGTCAGCGATACTGATGGCATAACTTCTGTGTCCCGCAGGTCAGAAAATGGAACACAGGGCATATGAGACATACCCAGAAAATTGAGACTGATTGTCAGAGATGAGCGATTAGCACAGTGCAAAGTTGTTGATCTCGACACATACACAGAACACGGTATTCCAATATAGCGTATCTAAAACATTTTGGAGTCAGCACAAGTCGCCCACCACGCTAAAGCACAACACGAGGTACGAACACTCAAATACAGCACAGTCATGAGAGACCATCGTTGTCTCTGTCGTGAATTCATTGCATGCTCTTGTTTTCTTTTGATACGGGGCTCTTGCCACTCACCCAGATAAGTTCAATCTATAACACCGTTCTTAGCGAGTTGGCTGCTCCAGCGATAACATCGACGTACCTCTTGTCCGAGTGTTAAGGCTGGAAATCTCATGAGAATATCGGCGATTATCAGACGCTGTCCTGCTTACCCCAATCGCATATCACCACGACGCCAGCAGCAACTGCGAAAATGCATGTCAACGTTAGATCTGGACATCCTAATACGACGAACTTGTCCAATAGCTGAAAAAAATATTTGAACTGATATATAGCCACCAACTGGGATCATTTGAGATGTAAGTCATGTTTGAGGGATGGGTGAGCGAGTGGGGAATGTCAGTGGTGTATGACGATAGTGTTCCTGCTATATATACCACTGTTCAGCCCTTGTATCGCCACAATCAGCGTGATGGAGATAGAAATTCGATTTCGCCTCAAGATCCTTGATCAGGTGAAAGGGTGCGTAATCAAACAAAAAGCCGGGAATCAAAGTAGACTTTTATTTCCAACTCACTATTACGCACGGGACTACTTCAACACCAGGAAAGTTCCAGTCGTTCTCGATGTCGACAACTTATTTCCAACTCACTATTACGCACGGGACTACTTCAACACCAGGAAAGTTCCAGTCGTTCTCGATGTCGACAACTTATTTCCAACACGATTTTTTGCTTGTGTTTGCTGCGAGCTTGGAAAAATTGAAGAGTTCCCTATGAAATCATGTGGTCATCGATCTAACACAGGTCGAAGTGTGATTGATATACGTGAAACAAGTATTACACACTCTTCGGCATCGCTGGCTGAGCCCGAGGCGTAATATCCCCCCGATTACTCTTATGGAACAAGGGTCATCTTGCGGAAGTCAGACAATAAACCGTGACAGAGTGGGTCGAATATATCTCACCTCATCCGTCGCCTGGTACGCTCGAATCATTCGGCTATCATGATCATATCAGAATGATGAACGGAGCGATGGTAAGAATAGAGCAAATCCGATGCAAAGCTCACTATGTTCAATGCATCATGCACATCATGTCATGGTGATGTATTGTACTGCCAGATATATGCTGAAAATTTTACAAGGAAGACGATGAGCGACGCACCAGAAGCCTAATTTCTGATTGTACAGGCTCATCTCGATGGCATCGTGTTTCTGTAAGCATGTAACAGACTAAGATTGAACTCCCTCGTGTGCTGAAGTCAGACGGACCATCACAGGGTAGAAGCTGACCAAGATAACACAGCACGACGCAAGTAGGGAACGCCGATAACCGGAATAGCCGGAGCGGATCAGCGTAGCACGGAAGAGAATGAAGACCGTACTTACAATAGAATTCAGTCGAATTATTAATATCTACATCTTGTTCTATCTCCGAGATCCTCATGGACGGGTTCAAAATGGTCAGGTAGATTATTCGTCATAGTACAGACACACCATTGTTTCTTTTGAGATTACGAAAGATACGATATTATTCGATTCACAAGTAAGAATGAAAATATAGCTTAGAGGCACACGACGGTGGGCGCTAAGATTGCTTAATCATTCAAAAATATCCGCACGGGTTATATATACTTTGTATTACCGCCGGATTATGTAATCTCCGATATGGCTGACGTGTTCTCACCTATTACTATCACTGGCGGGGTTTTTCAAAGGTTTTCAATGTTTGAAGCGTAGCACACTCGTCAAGAGGTTGTTTTCTTCCGCTTCTTGACAGACCTGTGGGAAAAATCGTGCTCTATCACACCCAGGTGAAATCTGATTTTTTTGTGATGATGTTCGAGCGGCGGAAGGAATCCGGTTGTGCGATGTCAGTTTGGCAGGGACTGGATATGCTGTTTCAAAATTTGTCACAGCAATGTCACACTGGAGTTTTATAGCTCCGCAATGGTACGCTCGGCAGAATTTTGAATCTCGATATCTGAACGAATGTCGAATCAAAGGAAATCAAAGATTCTATGGATTCGTGCATGTACATTATATAGACCAGCTATCTACAGTAAGTAAATCTAAATGTATGTATGTGCATTAAGTGGAAAGGATATGATAGTAATAGATTGAAAGTGAGTATGTTCACAAAAGTGTATAATCAAAGACTGGATGTAGGATATATACCAACGAGGATTAAACTCACAGTCCAGGTCATTGTGCTGGTGAGTGCTAGTGATGACCTGGCCCATCGGGAGGCTGCTATAAGATACACCTCCCCTGTTGACGGGGTCTTACTCGATGTACAGTTTTTGAGCGGAGATTATAATTGATGCTGCACTATAGTCACAGTGCGGCATCCACTCTTTCAACAACTTCACTGATAACATGGTTCTGCCCTCACTCAATCATGATGTAGAAATCGCAGTGGTAAGGATCATTTGTATAAGGACAGAGATTGTTTTCACATAGTTTTTGTCCTGTTTGACAAAGTATATAGATTGTAGCATTGCAATCATTAACATTCAGTGGTGTGACGTATTTCAATGGATGATTTATTGTGAACACAACTGCTCGATGTTCTCTATAAAATCTTCACAGCTGTATTCTATAGACACTAGAGAACACTGGCTAAAATCGCAGAATATTTTTGTGCAGTGCGTAGCTTGCGATATGATGATCAGCGAATTTTGAAACCCAATACCCATTTTGAAAAACCCCGTCAGTGATAGTACTCCCACACATCGGGGTTATCGATATTTAGGAGATGTTTTTATGTCGTACCAAATGTGAAGAAAATATTTGAAATTTAAACCGACATAAAGATGGGGACATAACTTCAAATTATGGTAATGTTTTGGACGACATACAAAATTTCAAGCATTGGCAACCATATTCCCACCGACTATATGTCAACAACAATAAGAAATTTAATCCAATTCTCTGCGTGTGCTCAAATTTGAAGTTTAATTTAGACCTAAAATGGCAGACAAAACATGAAATTTGGGACATGACTATATGCCTGCTTATTTATCAAGTTTTGTCTGACAATTAGGACACCCTGAAAATTTGAAGTTTACACCGGTGGCAAAATGTGATGACAAAACTTCAAGTTTTGTCTGCAGACAAAATGAATCGCCCGATGTAGAGAATCATGCCTCTCATGGTGTGATATGGCAGGTTTCACTAGGAAGTATATAGCACGAACTCATAGCATCACTCTGTGTACTATCCACAGTGATTCCTATATGACGCGCAGCTTTCCCGCGCAACGCGCGCCATGCGCGCACCATTTCCCGCGCTTCGCGATGTATACGCGCGCACGCGTTTCCCGCGCTTGCGCGCCCTATAGCGCCAGCCATCTAGAAGCATCCATCCACTGTCCACCAAGCCCTCTAGTGCGTATATTTCCATTTCTTTTATTAGCATACCATTACACCTTTTATTTTTATCATGGTTTCTCACTCACATATATCTTTACATACCTACTCGGCAGCGCTTCGGCTCCGCATGACCGCGCTTAGGCGCGCTATATAAGCGCCAGCAGTACATACTATTACTTACCTTACTTTTCCCTTGAACTTACTAGTTATCACCCACTATTTACTTAGCAGTACATAGTAGAAGTCTAATTGTCTACACTTTGCATCTCTCTTTTCTTATATTGCATCATATTATCACATAAGTTTAGTCTCTCTTATTACCGCTTACGCGCGCGCGCTTTCCCGCGCTTCGCGCTAATACGCGCGCGCGTTCCCGCGCCTTCGTACCTTGCGCGCACCTGCACTTTCTCGCACTTCGCGTTCCTGCGCATACCTCTAGATCTTTGCAGTACTCACCTCCCCTTAAGGGTCGAACACACTTGTCTCCTCAAGTAACGCAGACTAGGCAACGCGCGACCTTTCAACATTTATAGATACAGTTAGGAACCTCATTTGTTCCTAGCAGTATTGTTGTTTCTACACCGATCATCGCCCGCCCATTGCCCGACCATTGCCCGCACATAACTCATTCGTCGCCTGCTTACCACCTGTTACAGCAACCCCATCATTTTCCCATCATCACCTGCAGGACTACACATGTACTATACTTCCTGATCCCCGTCTCACTTCTTGATCCCCGTCTTACTTCTAGCGCACCTCATGTCGACCATGAGGACTTCCCTTATCTCTGACTTCCTTTTCTTGTACTTCTACAACGCCTCATGGACTGGTCTGTGCACTCTTTCTTACGTATATAAACCCTAGCTACCCTCTTGTACATTTCCTAAACTTGAATCTACTCAGTTCTCCCCAATACTTGACTAGGACCTGAGGGTGCCTTTGATCTAGCTCTTTGCGAAGAGACTAGCCATTACTCGATCACCTCGCCAGAGTTCTACCTCTGGTCGTCGTTTACTTGATACCGTACATTTGACCCTCCTTTATTGGAGTTGTTACGGAAGAACTATCTGAGTTCGTAACAAAAGATTCAAGTCACCTGATACCCCAGCTATCTAGCGGGGCCCACCTTTGACCAGCACGTCTACTTCACGGAAGCAGAGACACTCCGCCCAAGAAGCCTTTGGGCCGAACCCATATCCCAGATCCCCAACTTTGACAGTTGGACAGAACCGACCCCAGACGCCACCAAGCCCCTTTGCATCTCTACTGAACCAACCAGGACCATCATCGATCCCTGGTGGAAGCAGAGTATCCATTGGAGACATTGCTACCCTACGAGCACCAGAACCACAGACTTTCGTCACAGACAGAGACGAAGAGATCCCTGACGCACCTGCACCAGAACAACCCAGATACAGAGCTAGATACGAAGCTCCCCCACCTGACCCAGACGAAGAACCTTTTGACGAAGAAGAAAAAGACCCAGACTCTGACGAAGACATGCCTAGACCAATCGAGAAAAAGATCGGTACTCCCCCTGACTTCAATGGAGAGAGAGACACCTCCTCCAGATTTATCCGACTCGTTCACCTATATCTCTCTATGAATGAGAAAATCTATGAAACAGACGCAGAGAAGATTGGCTTCACCCTCTCCTTCTTCAAGGAAGGTGCTGCAGCCACCTGGATGGAAGATTTTATCGACCATGCCATAGAGATCGACCTAGAAACCAAACAACCAAACGGCTATGGAACTTGGGCAAAGTTCTTGGATAGCTTCTCCGCCTCATTCGACCCCATCGACTCCGCAGGTACTGCGTTGTACAAACTGCATAGCCTTAAACAAGGCGCAGATGTCAACGAGTACATCAACACCTTCAAACAGCTTTGCAGCAAAGCTGGAATCATGAACTTCGCTGCAAAGAAAGATTATTTCCTTCGTGGCCTGAAACCCAAAGTCGTCCAGAAGATCTGCGACTCTGGAGATATCCCTGACACCTTTGACGGATTAGTCAGGAAGGTTGTCAACATGGAATCTGCATACCAGCTCCTGATGTCCCACCGATCCCACCACCCTTCCCAGAATAACCGGAAGATGACCCCACGATACACACCCACCAGATCCCACGATCCTAACGCCATGGACGTGGACCGCCTCACCCCTGAGGCAAGAGCCGAGTACATGAAGAAAGGCCTATGCTTTTTATGCCGCAAACCAGGACATCGTGCCAATGATCCTGAATTTCACCCCAAGAAGACCGGAGATGCCCGAAAGAACGATAAAGGAAAAAGACCGGTAAGGCGTGCTGAGCCTGATGATGAACAGACCTCAAGCAAGGTCGAAGATCTATCTGACGATGAAGATCTAGAAACCAAGAGAATGGATTTTTTAGAATGGGAGCCTACCACAGCGTTAGAACTCCCCTGTCTCGATGTACGTACCATCAAGAATGTAGGAAAGACCAGAGAATTTAGGGTGCCGGTCACCGTCTTATCCTCCGAACATCGAAGCAAATCGCTGGAAACCACTGCTGTCATTGACACTGGCGCAGTAGCAACATTCATACACTGGATGTTTGTCAGAAAACACAAGATCACCACGCACAAACTATCGAAACCAATCAAGATTCGCACTGCAGATGGAGAACTCTCCAAGCACACAGTCACACACTTCTGCCATCTCGCAATCAAGATTGACGACCGAGTCATGATAGGAAAGTTCAATGTCCTCAACATGAGTGACAAAGACATGATCCTCCTCGGGAAACCCTGGCTAAATGCCATGAACCCTAACATCAATTGGACCAATGACACCCTCCGATTACCATCTACTCCCCGATCCATTAGACTCGAAAACATTTACCGGAAGAAGTGGGGACTGCATATGGTCTACACAGATGGAAAACCCCATGGGACCAGCGCCAAACCCACCGTCTCAGAAGAACTCGAGACAGACGGTGACTATCCCCGCCAGAAACCCCTGCCAAAAGATGGCAAAAGAACCATAGAACGAATCAAACTCCGAGAAGAAGAAGTATGGCACGACTGCCTTGAAGAAATTCCCCCAGCAATTCCTGACCACATAGTTCCACCCCAGTATGATACTAACTGGGATGTCTGGGACGACGTCCCTACTGAACCTTGGGAAAAAGACTGCATTCTCGCCAAAAGGGTAGATGACCCTGCAACGTACACTCTCAACGACGATGAAGTATTAATCAAATATGCTGAAGATGGTTCTGAGGTAACCCTATATGAAAACCTCTCTTTCGACACCCCCCTCACTCGCGATGGCACATCCGCCACCGAGATCCACCGAATGGCATCCCTCACCCCTCTCAGGAATCAATGGATTCTGAGGAAAGCCGAAGAAGACGAATACCTGAAGACTAGTAACAAAGCCCAAGAATTCGCCCTCAAAGATGCTCAAGAAAAGAAGAAGAAAACTTTCGAAGAACTCGTCCCCCCTTACCTCCACGACTTCGCTGATATTTTCGCCAAAGACGGCCTAAATAAGCTTCCCCCCTCAAGACCTGGTGTTGACCACAGAATCGAGACCAAACCAGGCTTCATTCCGAAATCCGCGAAAACCTATCCTTTATCTCCAAAAGAAACTGATGCTGTAAAAGCCTTCTTAGATGAACACATTTCCAAGGACTTTATCCAGCCTTCGAAGTCACCTCAAGCAAGTGGCTTCTTCTTTGTAGGAAAGAAAGACGGTTCCCTCAGACCCTGCCAAGACTATCGTTACATTAACGAATGGACGATAAAGAACGCCTATCCACTTCCCTTGATTCCGCCTCTGATTGCAAAACTTCGCGATGCAAAATACTTCACCAAGATGGACGTCCGCTCTGGATATAACAACATCCTGATCCACCCTGATGACCGCTGGAAAGCGGCGTTCACTACCTCATTTGGACTCTTTGAACCGAAGGTCATGTTCTTTGGGCTGTGCAATTCACCAGCCACATTTCAAGCTTACATGAATCAGACCTTCCAGAAAGAAATCAACGAAGGATGGATGATTGTCTACATGGATGACATCCTCATATTCTCGAAATCCCTAGAAAAACACCGCAAAAGAACCCGCCGCGTCCTAGAAATCATCCGCAAAGAAACCCTCTTCCTGAAACCCGAAAAATGCCTGTTCGATGTCCAAGAAGTTGACTACCTTGGCATGATCATTCGCCCCGGCCAAGTAGCCATGGATCCCGCCAAACTCTCTGGAATCAAAGATTGGCAAACCGCCACCTCAGTTAAAGAAGTCCGATCGTTCCTCGGATTCTGCAACTTTTACCGCCACTTCATCTCCCATTATTCCGACCTCGCGCGTCCCTTGATCGACTTAACCAAGAAGGACACCAAGTTCGACTGGACACCACCCTGCACCGAATCCTTTGAGAAGCTGAAGAAATGCTTCCTCTCTGAACCCATTCTCCGAAACCCTGACCCTACCCGGCAATTTGCCCTTGCCACTGATGCCTCCCTTGTCGCCACCGGAGCTGTCCTCCTTCAGACAGATGAAAATGGAGCATATCACCCGTGTGGCTATCTTTCCCAATCCTTCAACCCCACAGAACGAAACTACCAGGTATATGACCGGGAACTTCTTGCCATTATCCGTGCCCTGAAGGCATGGAGGCATTATCTAGAAGGAAACCCACACCCTGTGATAGTTTTCACCGATCACAAGAACCTCCTCTACTTCCGATCCGCACAGAATCTTACCCGTTGTCAAGCATGTTGGCAGCTAACCCTAAATGAATTTGACCTAGAACTTCATCATGTTGCAGGAAGCAAACTCGCTGCTCCTGATGCCCTCTCACGCCGCCCTGATCACTCCACCGAAGCCTCTGACAATACCGATGTCACGCTACTCCCCAACTCCTTATTCATCCGTATCCTCGACACAGACCTTGCTCAGTCCCTGAAGGACGCATCCTTGACCCTCTCCGACCCTGTCATCCTCGCCGCCCAACAAGCCCTTGATGGGCTGAACGCACCGCCTATGAAATCCGCACTCTCTGATTGGAAGATTGAAGATGGAACCCTATTCTATAAAAATCGTGCCTACGTCCCTCCTTCACTCCGTCACCGGATCCTCTCCCTTCACCATGATCACCCTACTGCAGGCCACCCAGGGCGCTTTAAGACCGAAGAACTCGTCAAGCGAGATTACTGGTGGCCAGGCATGGGAACCTTCATCCGAAAATACGTAGAAGGTTGCGCCCTTTGTCAGCAAATGAAATCCAACACGCACCCATCCTCCCCTCCCCTGAATCCCATTCCCTCCACTGCGCTTCGCCCCTTCTCGCAGATCTCCGTCGATCTGATCACTGACCTCCCTGAATCAGGAGGTTATGATTCTGTTATGGTCGTGGTAGACCATGGCCTTACGAAGGGGGTAATTCTCTGTCCATGCAAGAAAACCATCACCGCTGAAGGAGTTGCCCAACTCTTCTTCAAGAAAGTCTTCCTCCGCTTCGGTCTCTATGACAAGATTATTTCTGATAGAGGTCCCCAATTCGCTTCCAAACTTGCAAAAGAACTTGGAAGACTCCTCGACTATGAAGTCGCCCTTTCCACCGCTTACCATCCTCAGACTGACGGGCAAACTGAACGCCTGAATCAAGAACTCGAAACTTACCTCCGCATCTATTGCTGATCCACACCTTCTGAATGGGTCAAGCATCTCCCTATGGCTGAATTCGTCCATAACCACCGAAAACCCGAACCTCGCAACGCCTCTCCTTTCTTCCTCATGATGGGCTATGAACCCCGAGGAATTCCTTACGCCTTCCCTGATTCACCTATCCCTGCAGCAGAAGAACGAATCAAACACCTCCAGAAGATCCGAGAAGAAGCCTTATCCTGCCACAACCTTGCAATGCAACGCATGGCTGATCGGACATATGGAAAGAAGTTCGTACCCTGGAAACCTAAAGACAAGGTTTGGCTCTCTGCTGCGCATCTCATCACACACCTCCCCTCTAAGAAGCTCGCTCCAAAGCGATATGGACCCTTCGAAGTAGAAGAAGTCCTCTCCCCTATCACATTCAAGATCCGACTCCCCCCCTCCTGGAAATCACATCCTGTCTTCCACGCCTCTGAGTTATCCTCCTATCATGAAACAGAAATCCATGGACCCAACTACCCTGAACCACCCCCTGACCTCATCAACGGACAAGAAGAATATGAAATAGAAGCCGTTCTCGCCCATAAGGGAAATGTAAAAGGAAAACGATGCTTCCTCGTGTCATGGAAAGGGTACCCTAGTTCCGAAAACTCATGGCTTTCCGAAAAGGAACTTGCCAACGCCCAAGAAATCCTGAAAACCTATAAAGACCGCCTCAGACTCGCTAGACTCCTCATCTGACCACGCACAAACAATATGCCTTCCTCCAAGAAATCCTCCTCCTCTTCCGCCTCTTCCCTTGACATCCATCACTCTGACCTTGCTCTCTGCGAGAGACAGGCCCTTGTTGAAGCTGCTCTTCTTTCTCGATACTGTATCCTCCCTTTTGAATCATTTTTCTCTGAAGACCTTGATGCGCTTGCGCAAATGACCATTTTCCGTGCCGCAGACCTCACCATCGCCTATACCAACTCCATGACAATTGACGACGAAGCCAGACTCGTCATCATCCAGCAAGTCAAGGTTAAAAACCTTGTCCTTCGCCGCTTAATGGATAAAGGAATCGAGTCCGCCATGGCTCTTCCTGACTTTCCTAAACCAGAAGATTATTTACGTTCATCCTCCTATTCTATTTGCCTTTCCCCAGAACCCATCGAACAAACTGTACCTGCTTCCCCCTCTTCGTCAGAAGATGATACCCCCATTCCCACTCTACCACGCCCTCCAACCCCACCTCGCTCCCAACTCGCTGTCCGCTCCCTGGGATCCCCCCGCCGCAATCGTCAGAAAAGAAGAGAGACTATCTCATTCGGCATCGGACTCTCTCGTCCCATCAGCTATACTCCCACTCCTTCTGTCAAAGAAGAAGAAACTGAATATGTCTCCCAATCCATCCGCGCGCCTTCAGAAGAAACCTTTCGCGACCGCAATAGCGTCGACTACTCCACCATCACATGTCGTTACTGCAACGAAGAAGGCCACCGCCAGATCAAGTGTCCCAAGTACTTCTGCCGTGTCTGTCACAAGCACGAACCACGTCACCTCTCCTCTAATTGCCCTGACCTTAAAGGCAAACGCATCATCACCGCCAGACCCGGCACCCACGCCTTTCATTATCAACTTAGGCAATGGGAACAAGAAAGAGACAACGAGGCAGACGAGTATGAAGGTCAATTCGCTAAAGACGCTGATCTCGACCCGGAGCTCTACCATAATTGTGATTGAAGTCGGAGACTTCAGACGTTGACAGGGGGGTAATGTTACAGCAACCCCATCATTTTCCCATCATCACCTGCAGGACTACACATGTACTATACTTCCTGATCCCCGTCTCACTTCTTGATCCCCGTCTTACTTCTAGCGCACCTCATGTCGACCATGAGGACTTCCCTTATCTCTGACTTCCTTTTCTTGTACTTCTACAACGCCTCATGGACTGGTCTGTGCACTCTTTCTTACGTATATAAACCCTAGCTACCCTCTTGTACATTTCCTTAACTTGAATCTACTCAGTTCTCCCCAATACTTGACTAGGACCTGAGGGTGCCTTTGATCTAGCTCTTTGCGAAGAGACTAGCCATTACTCGATCACCTCGCCAGAGTTCTACCTCTGGTCGTCGTTTACTTGATACCGTACATTTGACCCTCCTTTATTGGAGTTGTTACGGAAGAACTATCTGAGTTCGTAACACCACCCGAACTCGTTACCTCGTGTATGACATTTGCAGATATGCGAGAATTCAAATATACACTGTTATTATCATGGATATCTAGTAATAACATATGACACCAATACAATACAATACAATACAATACAATACAATACAAAAGATACAATCGTCAGTATAAATCATTGAGAGGGTTTAGCTAAATCTGTCAATCGCGAGATAGGGATAAAATTACTGCATGAGAGTCTGAAACCGCCCACCATGCAAAGTGGCCAACTACCCACACCTTGACTTTTTCGAGACTACTCTGTAAGTTTGTTGAGTACAACTTGGCCGGAAAATCGGGATACATCGAGAAGGGGTCAATTGTACGGTTGTGAATATCCAGCGGGAGATGTCGCTGTACAGTGAACGACATTTCTCCTGTCGTCGTACCATAGATATATATGATACTAGCGGGGACAGGGGTCAACGATCTATCTCTGTCGGGATAGAACAGAATCTGGCTGTTTCCCACGTGCGTAGATGCCCTGCTGTAAATAATACCATCAAACTTGAGTGAGGCCCGTAATACTGCTTTTTGCCATCGGATAAGGGTATATAAATCCTCAGGCACTGCACTGGTCATTGCCGAGTCAGGCGCCTGGACGACATCATCCATAGGATCTTCAGCAAGCTCTTGGTGGGGATCTATAGCACCCTTTGGAGCATATACTTTATCGAAAAGGACCCTGCACTCTTGGATAGCAGGCAGACAGTCCGGTCGAGCAAGTCAATGGCAAAACCTAGTAGCCTTAATATACGAACAAAGCATTGTGTTCTCGAGCTCCCCTGACAAGATATCAGTCTACTGTTTTTGTTCCGTATAATAAGGGCTCACCAAATTTGTGATTTACGGGGAGATGTTGAAGTATTCCAATCAGACGCTCGAAGGGAAAACTCCACCACAAGTGGGCGGGCCCGAATAGGAGTAGATAGTCATATAAGTGGAAAGACGCATGGTGATTTTGGCGGAGAGAGAAGGTAGGATGGATCTCCTTCAACTTTCTGACATAACCAGAGATGTACGAGTGATACACTTTCGCTCGTCTTGCAGTCATGGTTCGTGCACATGCAATATACACCGCACCGACAAGTTTCATAGTGTGATCAAGAACAACTTTGAGGCAGACAGCGAGTTCATCAGAAGAATGTGAGGTACCAGCTCCCCACAAGCTCACAAGGGAAATAGGAAGGTAGACCATGATGAGTGATCGTCACTCATCAGCTTTAAGCGTCCCAGCAGATGCCTCTCCAAAATTACTAGGGACTGAACCAAGCCAAGTGGGGACAGATGTATCTCGAATGACGTCGCAAATATGTCCAAGCACTTTTGCTGTCCCAAACTGAGGTTCATCTTGGGGAGCAGCTAAAGGCTTTCCACGATGCTGTATATGAGTGTTAGGAAATTCAGGACAGCAAACATGATGGCGAAGAACTTACCCAGTCGAGGAGGACTTTAACATAATCTATCTTAAATGTTCTACCAGCTTTACTTGGCATACAACCCAGGGTATTGCAGACGAACTTCAATGGTTCCGTATTCTTGTGCAACAGAGAGTCCTTCAGCTTGTTATAACAAGCCTCTTCGTCGGAAATACTCATCTGGGAAACAAGGAGAGTCTGGATCGCAGATATCTGCGTCATTTCCTTCGACGTCATTGTCCCGGGAGGCACTTCGCCAAAATCATACGTAAATGCAGGAATGACAGAAGTCGATGCAGTTGACCTTGAAGTCAAACCAAGTAGATTACGAGTGTGGTGAGGGACTAAGCCTTCCAATAGGCAGTGCATCGGATCAACAACCAGTTGCCGAGAGGGGTCCCAGTATGGTAGATGCCAAAGCTCGGAATAATGCATGCCGTGAGCCTTGAACAATGTTTCACGTTCACCGGACGTGGCAGCGTCTCTCCACTGCTCCGGATATACTCGGAGTTCGTCTCTATTGCGAGGTTTCCAATTCTTGAAGTCTACTCTTCCATAAGTAGACTTGTGGTAGCAATCACATGCACTACAGTAAAAATGACTACTAACTCCGGCCAGAGAAGCGATATGTCGAGCAGCAGGAAGGTCACAAACAACCAGGGCAACGGCACTTCGAGTAACGCAGCCGTCAGGGTAACAGGCAGTTTTGGAGAATTTGACACCGCACTTCCATGCGTCTACTAAGTCGTTGATGAGCGGTCGGATGTAGTGGTTGAGATTTTCTAGTGATGGCTGCTTCGGACCTGGGATGATGCCTGCAACATACATGTTCTCCGGCTTGTATCTAATATCCAACAGTAGATTCAAGCACACCATGGAGATGATTCCACAGGATGTGCTAGCTCCGCGTATATTCAACCCTTCTGGATTGAAGAAGTCCACAAAAAGGGCGAAGGCATAGCGCCCTTCCTCTCCTCTGTCAACAAAAAGCAAGCCTGGCTCTGGGCCACCAAACTGACGGAGGAATTGAGATTCAAATGGATTTTTGACGAAGGGCGGATGAGGAGAGTTAATGGATTCCATGAGATCATCGCACGCCTGATCCATTACAGCCTCGATATCTCTACACGAGAGGAGACTAGCAAGATAATCTTTGAAGTCGTGGTACAAGGAAATCTTCTTGGGCCTGGGTTCTCCATCAGCGCTGACAAGTAAATCTTCGCCACATTCGGTCTCGGGAGTAGGACAATGTGTGCAACGTTTGGGGTATGTTGGGGTGGTTGAGCCTGGCGCATAAACCGGCGCGTAGGTGCAATGACAACTGCAAACGGCATACGGGATGGTTGTCCCGGTAAGGTGGAATTTTGCCTCCGCACTTTCTGATGTTAATGGGATCTGCTTGAGGATGTTTTCATGTGACGAGCTAAGACTACCGTCCGACTTCCGAAATGCAAGGAACAGTATGATGGTGATAATCTTCACAATCAAATCGCAGCTACTCCTGCTCATTCCCATGATAACCCTACATGCGATGCAAAGTAATAAGACGACTTGGCTGATTTCATCTGATCGATCAACTGAAACCTGAAAGGTATCTATTGTACAATAAGCAAAGAACCCGTGACACACATGCTCGTTGCTTACCGGTATTAATCTCGATGGGTACCAGCACATCGTCAGACGGCTTATGCCTGCTGATCTGGGCGGCCAAGTCATCAATCTGAGTGATGATTGCCTGCTTTCGCGCCATTATGACATCTGCCTGTCGACTGACATTCTCGACAGCTTTGCGAAGCAAAGGTACCTCGCGGCCAGCGTCATTAAGGTTACCAGAATCCAGTAGCAAGCGGAAGATCCGTTGAATTCGGGACTTGATGTTGTCAAGGACATCTAATGCCCTCATGGTTCGCCGATCGCATTCCTTCTTGGATACTTTCTCGCCAGCACCCTTGCGGGTTGACTTCAATGGTGGTGACAATGTTAACCGCCCGAGTTCATCCGCCAGAACACAGACATGAGATGGAGCGATGCTGCTGCCAGCGGTGGTGCATGCGGAAAGATTGGAGGTGATGGCCGCGGGCTCAGCATGTTCAGCCTTTACACGCTGGACATGAGCAGCGATTAAGTGTTCTGCCATCAACACTCCTTTTGGTGCGCCTGATTCATCGCATCCGCCCCTGGTAATACACTCCTGACACATGCATCATTTGAGCGATGGACGGGACGCAAGCATCAGGTAAATGACGACAGTATGTACCGTCGTCTATGGGTGATGGTTAAGTCTAGAAGAGTAAAGACCGGGATAACCATTTAAATACGATAAAAGAACAAGGACAAAGTGGGGGCGACTCACAACAACGTAAAATTTACAAGGAAAGCAAAGCGACAAAGTACAATGTGCCTACTTACATGGGCGCCGATAACGATAAACGAATGCGGATGAACATTCTGAGTATTTGCCAGAAGGAGCGTAGCCACACGGGAACGGAAATGGAATAAAGGTCCGGTGGAGGCAGGCGATGAAAGGATGGCATGACAGTACATACCATCATGCCAAATATTATTGATGATAGATGAGGCCCCAGCAGTCGAAGTCGGCTCCTCATAGAAATGGAAGAAACAGAGGCGAGCGACAACACGACAGTACATACCATCGTGCCAGGACAATAAAGGTGAATGATGACTATTACGCTGAGAGCAGTAAACTGCACTCACGTGACTAAAGCCTAACTTATGCAATCAACAAGCCTCAACACAACCACCTCCAAGTCCTTTTCGACTGATCAACTCTGAACGCTCGGTGGTATGTACTGCCGAGTCTGAGTCGAGTCCAAGTCTTCCTCCCACTACCCAGCGGTCTGTACTGCTGAGAAGTGTCGGGTTATTGTCCTCACCTGACCATTTTCGGCTCAGCTAAAACCCTGTGGTCGACGCAGTTACCGGGCGACGACAAGCAGTCCTTCAAGCACCTCAGTCAAGCGAATTTTTCTGGCAGTCAGTTGCCTGCTCACAACATATTTATATTCAGCTCCCAATTGTTTCGCGGGTTTTTGTTTACCTAGGTTCTTGATCTTTTGTTTTAGCGACTCCTGTATTACTACTTGTAGCACTATGTGCTCATCTTTTTGTAGTCACTTTGAATCTGATAATCCGACCTCTCCTAATATGATTCTACCCTTGACCTTCGATGTACTTTCCTTATGTTCCACATCACTCCTGGCGTGAACCGCCGTATGTACCGTCGCATGTCCTGTCATTGCCTACCTCCAAGTTCGATGGTCTCATCTCACACACGACAGTATGTACCGTCGTGTCATCAAGTCATCCTTTTGTTACCTGACACATTGATTATTGATTTACATCCTTTGGAGCATACATACAATACATACACTACACTACCGCAACCTGCATCCATTTGAATCTTTTGTCTGAGATTGATAACTTCTCGACCTGACGTTTGCTGAGGCCCATGAGCCATTCTTCGCTATACAAGGCTTTTGGCAATTCCTCAGCTGGTACCCTGGAGGTCTTCGGATTCCTGGCTGCGCGTATCCTTTTCATTGGCTTTGAGCCTTGGGGGGCGAATATATCGTCATCCGCAAGCCTCTGGTGATCGACGATATCCAATTCGCATTCTACCGCACGGCGCCATACCATGTTCTTGACCCGAAGGACTGTTTCAATATCATTCTCCAAATCACTCTCTTCCGAACTCATACCACATTCTCCCAACATCTTCACTAGTTGCTGAAGCCACTGCCACACTGGGAGGTCCTCTTCTTTATCATCGGTCTTCTGCTTAACGAGATGGTCAAGAACTGTTGCTCTACGGAGATATTTCTGAGACAGTATCAGTGCTAGAACTGTCTGGATATTGCGAGCATACATTTCTGCGACGTGTCGTTTGACGAGTCACCTTCAATAATTTGTCCTTCTTCGCGATTAACCTCTCCTCTACCTCCGCGGGAGTTTCCAGCACACCCTTTGCCGTGACCTTAGGCTGGGCACACGTCCAGACCGTACGCAGTCGCTTGTAGCAATCTCGAAGAATTTTCCTGAAATACGCCTCTGACCTGGCGAATGGCCACCTCTCTTCATCGCCCCTTCTCCATAATTCTCCAAGTAGCAGATCAATGATTCTACTATTCCAGGGGGTTTTGGACCCGTTCTTGGTATCGAACACGAGGTTTTTCAGATCAGGACCTGGGCCATCTTCATATTCATATGAATACACATCCTCACAACGAGCTGCCTCATGGGCTATGAAATCGGCATCTTGAGAAATGTTGAACATATCTTTGAAGAGACGCCGCACTTCTCCCTACTTCGCCGTAAGTGTGGGAGCTTCTATATGATGTTGGGCTTACCAGCAGGAAGTCTCTTTCATAGTTTGATTCGCTTGCCTTTTCACGCTGTACTTCTTCCTCCTCTGTCTTTCTCCTCCGGGGACTGCGCTTTTTGAGACGCGAAAATTCTTTGTTGACGAGAACGCGTCTCAGTGCAGCCTCCACACCTCTTGCGATTGTGTCCTCCATGCTGAGGCTGGCACGAGGCGATGGATTATGCTGCTCAGGTGGTGGTACATCTTCTTTGGATGATTCACAAGGGACTTCCTCGGTGTTCACCTACTTTTGTCAAATCTTGTATCGCAGCCAACAGCATCAGACCCTTACCTCTGCTACTATTGATACAAGGCGAGTCCTGCGTGATACTCCACGAGTTCTCTTTATCCTTCTAATCGCATCAAGGCATGGGGTACCTAACAACGGTTTTGCGGATGGTGCGGATGACTGCCCTGTGTCTCTCTGCAGAGGGGGGTCATTATCAATTTCTATATCATCGTCCTGTACCCTGTGACGCCTGGCAAATCATTGTTCCATCCTGGCCAGCTCGCTCTCTTTTTCCGCCTGGGGTGCATTCAAGCAGATTTCAGCATATTGCCTGTGAGTTTATGAAACAACATTCTCGCCTTCAACTTCTCAATTTCATGCTGTAGTCTCCTTTCCATCTCCGTGAAGATGGCACTCAATTGTTCTCGACACTACCTTGATCGTCATGAACCATTTTCTTGTTAAGTTGTTTAGCTCACCTCTTCTTCTTTCCTTTTCCTTAATTCTTCCTCTTGCCTGGCCAGTTTTTCACCCAGCTCTGCTTCTCACCGCCTTGATTCTTGTGTAAATCGCTCGCGAGTTTCCTCCAGGATTTTATGCATGCCAGCATCTATTGCCTCACGATTTGCCTGGCTGAGTGTTTCGCGACTTTCTCTGATATAATCTTCAGGTTGCTTCTGCTGTTGGGCGCGGTTCTCTTGCTGCTGAGCGTGGTTCTCCTGCCATGCCACAATGTCAACATGCATCGTCTGTCGAACACTGCAAAGGAATTACCTCGAGTTCTTGGTGGACCTTTTCTAGTTGCTCTTCCCGCTCTCTTAGAGCTGCTTCCCACTGCTTTTTTATATCGTTTTGCTACAGCCACTAGTCACATATTGGTAATTTGCAGTAAGATACTATGAACCATCTGCATTTCACGCCTCATAGTGTTGATCTGCTTCTCTTGACTGTATATGGTCTGGCACAATGTCTCTGAGTAGTCGACTTCTTTAATGCGACGCTTGTCCGATGTCTGTATAGACTGAGCTAGTTATTAACTTCTCTGTACTAGTCGTACCTTATCGACGACCTGCTTTTGTTGTACATGCAGCCTTTCCCTCTTGTCGAGAACCGTCCTTGTGGCGGGCGGGCTTGTGACATCCTCTACAGTCTTTTCAAGGTCCATCTGGTCTATCTCCCCGCTTGATCTAATTGGAGGTACCGTATTGACGATCATATTGGAAGGCTGACTTGTATCGTCTTCCATGGCATCGTCAAATAAGCCTACATCATTGTATGTTTGAACATCTTCCGGAAGAAAGCGCGTTCATACTGACATGGCAATAGGAATGGTGATTTAGGTTTGGACGTATATGTCTTTACTTTATATGCAGCCTTATCGCACGCTTTTCGGTCATGAGTCGGGATTGAGATTGAACAAGGAATATATTAGGTTTGGCTTTGAATAAATTTAAGTTCAAAAAGTCACAAGTCAACACTTATTGTTTATTGTCGTAGTTAATATCCTGGTTAATCAAGACAATAGCTATTGTCGTGTGCGGTGTGCTCAGTTCAAAGTCGTGTATGGTGGGTGTGTGCTTGGTGTGCTTGGTTCAAAGGGGAACTACTATAAAATCCAACTTTCATTGCCCACTTTCATTGCCCACTTTCATTGCCCACTTTCATTGCCCACTTTCATTGCCCATTCCCTTACGTTATCCTTAGCGCTGGTCGCCTTGTCACTTATTTTTGTCATTCCTTTGCTGCAATGGTCAACACTCGCGGATATATCTTCCCTACGTCGTTTGTAAGTTACCTCACCTCACTCCTGATCCTGACTGACAGCTGTATAAGACTCCAGAGCTCCATTTGCATTGTAGGCTGTATTCTGCGTCGGGGAGTAAACCTCGCCAGGTCACTATGTTGACGTGATGCTCCAATCGCTCGCGCAAAGCCCAATGCTTTCCCATTGTTGAGAGCCTCCTGAATTATGCTGCCATGCAGCCTTACGTGCATGATTGTTTTGTTACCCTACATGAAGGGAGACACATTTACCAGTTTTGCGTCTTCTTCAAGCGACACTGTCGTCTGGGAGTCAACCCCCTTCTTAGCAGCGTAGAACACATATTCCGAGGTGACGCAGTTGTGATGAGGGTTGGCGTTAGCAGTGGCTCTGCTGTGAATATGCGAGGCAGGGACAATGCGCTCGCTGACTTTATCATGCATCAGTGAGTTCAGTAGATGGTCATTCCTTGAGCCTCGTTGATCTGGTACCTGTCAGATTTACACGATACATTAAACATCATTTTCGAGCAAGGATCCCACGCACTCTCACGTTTGTGAAGCCACTAAGCACTTGGCTCAACCATCGGCTGGTTTCCAGCTTTCATGAGGTGGTAGTTTGATACTTGAAAGTGATTGTATAATGATTGTAGTAAATAATGAATGAGGTTCGCCCAGAGGGCGCTGTCATGAAGGATACGCAAACAACGAGGGACACTATAACAGTGACTACAGGATAACGCACACGACGGTACATACCGTCGTAGATGGCTGGTCGACGATCGGTGGGCCTGTGGGGTCAGAGTAGCAAGGTTGAATTTGGTAAAAGGGAGGGAGGTAGCTATTAAGAGAAATGATTTATGACAGTACATACTGTCATGTCAGGAATGACCCATCAACGGCTGAGTCGTAACTTGAGTTCAGGTCTTTCTACATGCATCCCTACGTCTATCACTCCGCTTAATTTTTGCTTGACGTGCCCTTATTTGAGACTAGGTCCCAACAAATATCATGCTGACATTTTCTACAGAGTAATTTACGATATTGATATAGGGGACAGGATGAATCAAGTGGCCTGTAGATTAGCATTAGCCCTGACCATCGCAATAATAAGAGAGCTCACAGGCGATGTATGTGTCTTCCTCTTGCTCTTGCCCAAAGCCATCCCTGCTTCCTTCTGCCTAGCATGTCCCGACATGTATTTCAGATGCATCATGATGATATCATTCACCGGCCAGCAACTACTGTAGTTGTCTAGGTCGGGGAAAGCATCAACAGCCTAATAGATCATGAGATTGTGGATGATTGCCATAGAAGGTGTACTGACTTTGTCGCGCACATATCTCAGGAGCGCAGGGCTTTGGGAAGAGGTGCACTTTGTGGTATCGAGATGTTCCTTGACAAGGTGGTGCATAAATTTCTTGAGGCGTTGATTTAGTAAGCAGCGGACCACAGTGAGAACATGTCACTAACCTTAAACTTCGTGTATGCCTTTGGACTCCAGTTTGAACTCTCCTGGAGCATGTATCCTCCCCGCCCCGGACGACCAGGTTCGCCAGGGGGCTTGGGTATCTTTGAGTCTTCTGATAGACTCGTGGCTGAAGTAGACGAGCCACTGTCTGACACCGAATCAATGGAGTCGGAAGAATCGGAAGATATGGGTGACCGAGAAGAAAACCGCTCCAATGAGACTCTCTTCGGGTACGGCGAGAAACAACGATTGGTCTTGGATGATGGCGCCGCAAGTTTGATCTCAGGCGTGCCCTTGAGGGCAGGAATAGGTGGGACGATGGTGCTAGCTTTGGCAGGGAGAATCTCGTCGGAGATGAGTATAGTTGGGTGATGAGTACTTCCAAATAACTCAAGCTGGTCGGTAAGCATGGGAGGAAACGGTGGTGGAGCACCAGGCTCTTGGTCGTAGAAGGGAGAGACAGGTATCGTTGTGTTGCGCATGACGGTGGCAATGTGAGCGGGTATGAACGAAGGTAACCTTCTAGCAAGATTTATGAGTATGGCACCACTTCGACTGCCATATTGGGTTGAAACAATAACCAATTACGGATCAACAAATACATTGTCCAGGACGGCGATGACAAAAAAGATGAGAATAGAAAGTACAATGGATTTTAATAGATGACTGTAATATAAGATTGGCCCTAAGTTGCTTATGAAAAAACCGAACACAAAAGTCAGCAAAATGATTGCCATGGAATCATGAACAAAAGTTTACTAAAACAAATAGAGTCATTATACAAATAGGCTGCGAGTTAATGAGCTGGCAATTACAATTGATAAGATTATACGCGACAATGTCTCTCTTTGCCTGGTCACTCTTCACAAAATCAACGCAACACTTCCAACATCGAGCGTGCCTCTCTACCTATGGCAGTTCTATCCATGCGCTTGCAATTTCCAATGATGGCCAAGCTCTTGCATGCAGTGGTAACTCACATGTGTTCTAATTATGGCAGGGTGCTAACAAACAAGTAGGCACTGAGGGCATTAAACTCTGGGATATCAGATCGCGAAAAGAACTCACATGCTCTCCCCCCTTAACTGCGAGTCGCGGGGTACAGTCAGCTGCGCTGTCTGGATCACCACAAGACTAGGCATGGCGGAAACACTTTGTTATGGAACCGGTTTAGGTTACGTGGCATTCTTGCGGCGTAGCCCAATAGATGTAAGAAAATCCTAGTTCATTGTTAGGCCTTCGCCTGACATCAACAGATGCATTTTCAGGAGATTTGTGTTAGGAGACTCGGATCGGGCTTTGAAATTACTTGCATGTCATGGGATCCGACGTCCTCCGATGCAGGTGCACGGATAGCAATCGGAAAGAGGGACAAAATAGTTCAGGTCCTTGTCCTCAACACAAATTTGCAACTGCAGGCTGAGTTTTCAGTGCGACTAGACAACACAGTACCTAAGTCTGTCGCATTTGCAGACGACCGAGGTGTCTATGTGTTTGGACTGTACGATGGTAATTTCATCAAGTTGAATGGCGACGACGGCACGGTGGTGAAGGAGTATACCTGTAAATCAGTGATGTCAGTCCACAGCTCACGATCAATATACAAATCACTAACATTCTGTCAGCGGTCACGCAGCCGTCAATCAGAAGAGAGGCGTGTTCATGGTGGACAACGTAGCAGACGGTTTTATGCTGTACCGACTGGACGGCAATGAGGAGCCAGTTCGAACATTCGTAACTGCTCCTCCGAGTGTGTCAGTACCCAAACAGGTGGCATTCGGAGCAGAAGGAAGATTGATTGTAGGAGGAAGCGACAATGGATCAGTGTATGTATTTGAAAGGAAGACAGGCAAGCTACTTGACACTCTTCGCCACTCCAATGGAGGCCTGGTGCAGACTATCGCTGTAGGTATTGAATTTTTGCCAAGGATAAGATATTGACAATCTTTTAAGACCCGAGATATTGATGGGCGCTGCACAGTCGCCACTGCATCACCAGCGATAGGCCGCAGCAAAGCCACAATTAACTTATGGATCCACGACTATAGCATAGGGAAGGTGACTCTTACCTCTAAAGATTCCTGGTCATTATTACATATGCTGAAGTGCATGTTTACGCGTCTGGTTCACTTAAGTGCCTTGGCGGTCATCGTCTCCTTTCTGATAACCAGCTACTCTGTGAGTCAATGGTTGGCTCGGCGACAATTGGCTTAACTGACATACCTGCAGGACACGGTGGTGACATGGTCAATAGACATCACCCAGCGCATGAGACCAATGCACATGTTCATCTTTCCCGCTAGCAACCCTCCACAAAGTGCAGTATTTGAAGAAGCACCATATATCCAAGAGGCGGTACATGACAAGAGCGACATCTTGATACTCCATGAACTGGCCGAAAAGCTCATGGAAGTCATTCGAGAAGCAAAAAGAGATGTGGGCGAGAATCTTCATCATGTAATAAAACACGACATCACTGCCAAAGTAGAAAGGGTCTTCCATCAGGCAGTGCAGGCAAGAAAGGACAACATCAGAGGAACTCGGAGAGGACAAGATGGTTCGGGGAAGGAGGTTATTCTCGTTTAGTAGATTTTGCGAATTGCTAGTTGCTATCCCGTAAATCCCTCCACAGCAACGTGGAGGAATGACTGAAGAACAAAATCCCCTGATGGGTGAAATGGCGTGTTGGGTGGGTAAAGCGCAAAAGTACTGAGGCACCCAAGGTACACCATAATTGGAGGTTTGAGGAAGTCCGCCGCGCTGAATTGGAGGTTGTCGCTAGCACATCATAGCAGTACAGACCGCTAGGTGGCATAATGGCAGTGGGTGGTAAAGCGCAAAAGTAACGAGGCACCCAAGGTACGCCCTATTAGAGGTTTGAGGAAGTCCGCCGCACTGAATTGGAGGTTGTCGCTAGCACATCCTAGCAGTACAGACCGCTAGGTGGCATAATGGCAGATGTCTGCTCGAAGAGTTAAGTATGAGACTCAGTCTAAATCAAAAGCCACTCACCACGTAGTTATCGCCTATTTCTCAGAAGCACAACGACAGTACAGACCCCTGGGTGATGCGGCCAGTCGAGCAAGGAGAAGAGAAGACAGTGGGAGCTAACACTCAGCAGTACATACCGCTGAGCTTTGGAGACTTGAAGCAAATGAAGACTTGGTTAGGTTAGGACATTTTGTTTGACTTTGTTTGACTTTGTTTTACCTATCCCATCCATTCTTACCTTGACACACATCTACATCTCCCCTGGCGCAACGGTTTGTACTGTCACGTTCGTATCAATCTCGTACACATATCCCTCTAGGTCCTTCTCTCCCACAGGTACTAGGGCGACAGTTTGTACTGTAGCATTTGCATCTATCTTGTATACACCTCCCCTCTAGGTCCTGGCGCAATGGTTTGTACTGTCGTGTTCGTGTCTACTTTGCATCCATCTCTCCAGACCCGCATAACACTCGGACCAATCTCATCCATCACCCGTACTCATCATGGCTCCTGACCTCTGCGTTTTCGTACATGAAGCGCAAATTTTCACATCCTTTAATACATCGCTTCCTGCTGTGATTCCCCCTATCCCTCGACCTTGGAATCCAGTATTAGAGTCGGATTGCTCTCCTGAAAATATCAAAGATGCTTTAACTACACAGTGTGCTTACGAATCGCGCCCATGGTTTCCTATTATTCCTCAAAATCCCGTTTTTGACGGTGCCATTTTCGGGTGCCTCAATCATTCCTACTACTCCATGCCCATCGAGGCGACACATGATGGTCGTTATATCTTATGCAAGGATGTCCGAGAAGCATGGCAGACCCTGGAGCAGAAGTTAAGTTGGTGTCAGGGACGTCTAGCAACAAACATGCATTTTCCTTGGTACGGCCAACCCCCACAAGCTCCAAGAGATTACGGGTACTTGAGGTCTCATGTCGATGTGAGCCTCGCAAAGAAAGTTGCTCTGAGGTCACGTGACGCATTCATTGGTATGAAGCTCCTTCTGTTGTGGCGCATTGCGGCTTATCATCGATATTATCAGGTCTCGCAACTCTCTGCACGTACTTCATCATGGCTCGTCAATATAGACCCCATGATGGTCCCCCTGGACCTCTTTACTGGCAAAAGACCCTCAATGTCCCATACCGTCTGCATGGGTGGTCGAACTCTCCCGCACATTTGTCGGGGATCTCACGGATGCTGTACCACGCACTGGTGCGATTATCAACAGTGCCTACGGTCTGGGCTGGGACACAGATGTGACCATGTTTGAACGCTTCAAAGTCCCAATCTGGGTATATTGGCCTTCTAATGTTGCACACCATATGGCCTGGAACAAATATATGCCCTCAGCAAGAGATATCACCGCAGCAAGTCAGCCTTCAAGTGGCTCTCATCGGGGCAATGATCAGTGGGGCATCGAGTCAGGATGGAGCACTCAGTTCGACAATAATACTTGGGGAGTTCAGTTCAATCAAAACCCGTCTAAGGATGACTCATGGGGAACCGATACGTGGGGCACGCAGCCTAACGATCTGGCACCAGCGTTCGTTGTTCAATCGCAGCCCGACCTCTCTCATTTTCCGCTTCCCAAAAAAAACAGCGGTCAGAAGCGTGGTGAGGATTTCCAGGCCTTCTTTGCCTGCCGGGCCATGAGGAACGAGGAGAGGGAGGTGAAGGAAACACCCTCTCAACAGCAGGCACGTCTAAGCTGTGAACGTTCTGCGTTGAATCATCACATACCTGGGAGGTCCAGCACGATTCAAGTGTTCGAATGGCGGCCCGATGATGATGATGATGATGATGATGATGATGATGATGATGAAGACGGATTTCTGTTGCATCACCCCGTCACGAAGGCTTGCGTAGCGGAAATATGGGGAGATTACAACAAGCAAACTAGGATATTCGACCCCTTCTCCAACCAGTGGGATTTGTGTCACGCCCTCGACCCGACTAGCATCCCTGATGGTGACGATCGGGAAGATGACGACAACATCATGCCTCCGTTCCCTATAACTGCTCCTTCTGTACTTCCACCTCCCACCCCTTCCAGTTTCTTGCAGGACATATACAAATACTTCGGCGATGAGGTTTCACTTGCATCGAGACATGCGAGCATTGAAGGACTCGTCCCTGTCTTACATTACCATTTCGGATATCGACCCATGGCAGCTATCTTGCCTGCTCTGAATGGACCCATGTCCATACGCCTGGAAGAATGGATCAAGAAAATGCAATGGGAACATATTCGGAAACTAGTCGGGGATTCAATAACTGAAACGGGTTCGATCGTAGACCCACAACGCCGAAGCATTACGAACTTTGTCGCGCTTTTGGTACACTTGAAGCAATCTGACTTGGGCAACCTGATACCTCCTGATATATGGGATTTAGGATCCAATCCGTCTTTACAAGTCTCACATGCTCATGTCTGGATTTCTTACACTGAGCTATCACAAAATTGGTTCTTTATAATCGAGCCCTGCCAGTCCCCTCACCATGCTGTTTGGACATTGGCTATTCCCGACCCCATCACTGCCGTGATGTGCCTGCGACGTAACTGGGGTTTGGACGTAAAGAAGATCGCACTTGCTCTCCTTCAAAGAGGTATGACATTTAAGACTCTGCAGTGTATGACTGTCGCACCCAACTTGCGACGCCCCCTTGCTGAGCTTCGTACCTACACGTTGGGACACCGACAATCCCCCTTCCACGCGATATACGCGGATTATGTCATATACGAGCAGCTGCGTCACGAGTTTATGAACCGGCCCCGAGCAAGAGCTGCTTTTCTTCATGGGGGACTGATATGGCGGTTGGCTTTGCACAGCCTCGGTTTTGATCATCTCCCATCTGTCCTTGATGGTATCTCGCCCGAAGCTGTTCATTTGGTCTCCTATTGTGCAGCAATGGTCAGACTAACTACGACGATGGGTTGTTGGAAGAAGAGATTGATTTTATGTGCGGGACATACTACGTGCACCAGGGTAAGCTTTCTCTTCCTTATACAGATCAATCGTAGCTGTACTAATACTCGCGCCATCTAGCTCAGGGCATGAATGTAGTAGTATCTTGGTGGCCTCGGCCACATGCTTGGAATGCATCGGGCTTAAATGTTGGTTTTTGGTCTGCTCGTTGCGAAGATTGGTTCCAAACCCGTCTGGACAATATCCGAGAAGAAGTTTCTCGTGAGCGACTTTCATGTACCAATGACGCCAATGGTCCAATGACCTCTACTCAATGGAAGCGCTCCCTCAAATTCAACCCTGGCACAATCAAGATGATGCAAAACGTTTCGGCAGCATGTTATGATTTCATGACGAGAGTGCCTGGTAAGAGTTGTTTAAATAAACCCCCTCATTCATACTGACAAGTTTTATTTAGTTTGGACTGAGACATAGTTCGTACTGTTGGGTGTATGTATTATAGCGTGGTTATGAAAATGTGCTACGCTAGCCAGTACTTAGTAGACATCCAAATAACAGTGTATATTTGAATTCTCGCATATCTGCAAATGTCATACACGAGGTAACGAGTTCGGGTGGTAAGCAGGCGACGAATGAGTTATGTGCGGGCAATGGTCGGGCGATGGGCGGGCGATGATCGGGCGATTCATTTTGTCTGCAGACAAAACTTGAAGTTTTGTCATCACATTTTGCCACCGGTGTAAACTTCAAATTTTCAGGATGTCCTAATTGTCAGACAAAACTTGATAAATAAGCAGGCATATAGTCATGTCCCAAATTTCATGTTTTGTCTGCCATTTTAGGTCTAAATTAAACTTCAAATTTGAGCACACGCAGAGAATTGGATTAAATTTCTTATTGTTGTTGACATATAGTCGGTGGGAATATGTTTGCCAATGCTTGAAATTTTGTATGTCGTCCAAAACATTACCATAATTTGAAGTTATGTCCCCATCTTTATGTCGGTTTAGATTTCAAATATTTTCTTCACATTTGGTACGACATAAAAACATCTCCTAAATATCGATAACCCCGATGTGCCACCTTTCCAATTCAGTAAAGCGGTACCTTAGATGTCTGTTCACCCTTATATTAAGTCAAAAAGCATTATTTGTGAGGACCAGCGGTCCAGACCAGCAAATCAAAATCACTTAGAACATTTAATATTGTTAGCCTTGGGTGGCACACGGGAAAGCTGACACAAGCACTATATTCGGTAATAGCACACCACCACCTGTTGCCGTCAACCTTGCGCTCATCATCACGCACGACAAGCTCAACAATACACTCAATGTTCCTACTTTTTGGCCATTTTCAGCATACCGCTTATTCTTACTACAATGGCATCAACAGCTTGATGTACAAGCAATGTGGCATATCATTGGCTTCCCAACATGCTTTAACTGTGTGTCAGTCACATGTCACCACCATCAAGGTACCTTGCCTTCAACCACCACCATCATCCATCCTGTGTTTCTGATGATGAAAAGCAACTTCAGCACACCTGGCATCTCACAAGCATCGCGAATATCTGTCAGAGGGAGGAGGAATAGGGTGGTCCGCAACCAGGACTGTGTCAAACGAGCAGCAGTGGCAACTGCTGAATGAGCAGCCCAGCTTCGAAGTAAGTTTTCTCTTTTCATTTCTATTGCTACCAGCTACTACTATCTACAGGCATGAATCTGCACCAGAGAGAACGGTGTCTTCAGGCCGAACATAGTGTCACCGCACCCTCATCTGACTTTGACTACAACAGAATCAACAATGAGATGGATCTTCCGAGTATCATCCCCCCCATTGGTGAGGAAGGTTTTGCAGTTAGTTATGGTGGCGGGGAGATGGAGCTTTATGAGGAACTGGGCCATGCCTTATCATGCCAATGGTGTGTAATTAGCTATTTTTCCTACTACTTTTCTCTGATGGGACTATCTAAAATTCGTATTGATGATCATGACCGTCATGACCGTACAGCCAGACTTGTATATGCATGGGCAGACCAATACGAAGCCCTTGTTGATGCATATCTCCAGTTTTGTCACCAAAATCCTTTGTTAGCATCCCTCGACACAAGTATCCCAGCTTCTGAAGACACCTTTTCAATATGCATTGTTGACATCTTCAGTGAGTGTAATGTTATCTTCGCTGTGTGTATCTATCTCATGTTTTCTTAGAACAACAGCAAGGTGTCTTTAGTCATTGCTTGCCACACATTAATGTGTCTCTCATGACACGTGGGTGTATAGGCTCATTGCCATTGCAGCCAACTGTGGCCATTACCATACAAGCACGTGAGGCTTATCGTCAAACACATTGTGTTTGCCCGAGGCTCAGTATTCATGCAGAGGCGAAGAAGTTATATCACTTGCACGGCGTGAGTACATACATTCATTTAGTACATTAAAACTGATGGAATGAGTCTTCTGATTCTAGGTTCGTTATGGTCGGTATTTAGCCGGACGATTTCGCATTGCCTATGACATATATCTGGAACTTCTGCGGCGAGTGTCTCTTCATGTCTCACAAGCCCTTGGACACACTGGTCCTAATTGGCATGCACGCAATTTGTGTCCCTATTGCCACTACAAAGTCCAGGATGAACCCAAGCCAAGGTTTCCCTTTGAGATCACACTGGACGGTAATAACTCGGTGAAGTTTGTAGACCCTGCATTACATGGAGGAAGAGAGTGCCAAGACCGTCGCAATGGACGCTCAGACATATGGATTGATGAAGAATATGTTGATCGATTCAAGGATGAAGTCAAGAATGCTCGACGCTCCCATCATCGAAACACCTTGACCCCTGCTGATATTGTGGATCCCGATGATCCCTGGATACATTGTGAGAATGAAGACCAGGATTTGAATGAACCAGTCAACATTTGTGTTGACCAATGGTGTAATGCCGCACCCAAGGCCCGCAAGAGCATGTTCTCTGTTTTCCGGAAGTCTGGTATTTTTGTTGCAGTGTGCTGTCATGGATTCCTTTTGTCCATATGCGACATGGTCCACAGTGGCGAGCTGTAAGTTTGAGTCTAGCTTCAAAATACTAATCTACTGACAGTTTCTCAGGATGAAATATCCGCTGGCGACAATCAACAAATTAATGGACATTTTTGCCGAGCGGTTCCTTTATGGCTATGATATCAAATGCGCGTTCCATTCCATCCTTCAACGCTCATCCTTAGGACCTGCTGTACGAGATCTTGGTATTGAGGGTGTTGTGCCTGGATTCCATGGACACGCTCATAACCGTCTCTGTCAAGTTCAACATCACTCTAAGTTCATGCTTGGTGCTGGCAAAGAGGACTTCGAGACTTGTGAACGAACGTTCTCAGAGTCAAACACCCTGGCACCTGAAATTCGGAACTCAACGGAGTTTCACAGGCATCAAGCCCTTGACGAGCATTTTTGTTTCGCTGATCAAGTATGCTGCTCTCAGTACATTCATTGCCACTGATCCTGTTGCCTGATACATACTGATGATAATTATTAGGCACTTTCATTTATTGCAATTATGTGCAGGCATTAGAATGTATCCAAGCGCATGATGAGTTCCTCCGCCTATTTGATCTCGCACCCGAAGATTTCGAGTCCGATTTGAATGATGAACGAGACTATCTTCAGAAGGCTGGTCGATGGTGACTTGGAGATAGTGTGGAGGTTGAGTATGTGAAGGCACTGAACAAGTTTGATGTGGCGCAGTAAGATCAAATTTTACTTGAATTGAATAATTGACATTTTTTTAGGTCTCAGTGGGAGACCGCTCAACACGAATTTAATCAACTCGACCTGCATGTCATACCAGATGGATTCACAAACAAGGATATTGCCAACATCCGCCGCCACCGCACCACAGCCCAGAACAAGATGGAGCTAAAAGGTCAAGTAGTTGATAATTTCGAAACTCGCATGGGGATCGAGGAGAGATGGATGACGACTCACCCTGAACATGTGAGAGCGCAATCACGTATTGCTAACGTGCAGTACCATAAAGCCCTTGATGACGTGGAGCATCTCGTAGTAATACGGTTGCTTGAACTTATGAAGCTTCAAATGAGCAGTTTGGGTAAGCTCTCAATATTACTGGATCACGCTCTAACATATGTTTTTCAGGTTATAAGCTATGAACACAGATTGCAAAAGCTCTGAAGACTCGTGCGACTGCAATCCGGAATGCACTGAACCGGTACAACAAGTACGCAGCTCAACTCGACCCCCCCCCTCCCCCAACCACCAATCACTTGGGAACAGGTAGTTGAATTCTCACAGCTCGCCGAATTTGATCTCCTTCGAGATACGGATAATCAGCTGCAAGATAAACATTGGGCGATTCCTCATAATCGCCAAGCCTCTGCAAAATACTTTGGCCTGCAACGATGCAAGGAGGAGATTGTGCGCTGCAACGTTGAGATCACACGACTTCGCACAAAGATTCAAGATGATACCCTCAATTTCCCAGTAGTAATTGCGCAACTTCATTTATCTGATCCGCCTCTTGCAGGGGAAGTTCAGCGCCACTGGGATCATATCTGCTCTGTGAATGCTTTTCACTTGTCCCGCATTGCGCAGATAGAGGCACTTCCAAGATATTCTGGCAGCAGAGCTGCAGGAACACAAGTTGGTCGCATAGACAGCACTCCGTCACAAGACCAACCCGAGGCTGATATCAATGACCGAAATGTAGATGATGATGCATATGATGATCCTGATGGCGAGCAGCAGACTTTGATGGAAGACATTTTTGAGCAGCTTCATGATGGACCGGTAGACACAAATGAGGTATAGCTTAGCTTACAATTACATTGCATGTCGAGGTAGAACATTGTGTATACAAGATGTGCTTTTATCATGGTGAAACTATAATAGGGTGACATTAATGTACCTTTTGGATTATTTCGTTTCTTAGTCGTGGATAACCCTCAAATGCGAGATAAAAATGAGATACAATGCAGGCAGTATATTACATGTGGGTCTATGCAGAATACTCTGACTTGGCTGTGAATTGCTTGAGAAAATGTGACAGACTACAAAAAGCCTGGACTCACTCTTGTGCTTTTTAGCATCGCTGACCTTACATGCAGCTTTAGTGAGATCTTCTTGAACGATGTATTCTCTTTGCGGAAGTGAGTGAAAAGTGCTTGTCATGACAAACTTACTCATGTAAATTGGTAAATTGCCGTAATATGTAGACGTACTGCACACTCAGTGTTCAGCCGCTGCGTTGTTTTACATCCTGCCATGAACTGGTCGACAAGTGCCTTCAATCAGCCACCCACTATGGATGGCATAAGTACTCTACTCGAAACACTCTCTCGCCCTATAGAACTTGCTAACATTACAGACATGTCAGATCACTGGCTCTCAGCTATAATTGCCATGTCAGCGCATGGAGCTCACAGCGACAATGATCATCTTCGATCAGACCAAGGCTTCCATCCTTTAACAGCAAAACACTTCCTGAGCAACACATTCGAGGGCATGACGAACATCGATAAACAAGCAGCCTTACAAGAGAGAGCTAACCATCTGTTTCGAGTGTGAAAATTGATATACAACCTGGTATGTTGTGTCTTCATTTACCTGTTCATCATTCAATGATTTTGTTTCAGTGCACCGTTCTTGACCACCTGTCTGGTGGTGTTACTCTCTGCCTACACCACCCAGGCACAACAGCACCATTAACAGATCTGCAACCTCAAGATCTTTCTGTGTCACTTTATCTCAATCCGAGGCTGCTTGCCAATCCCTTACAATGTCATCAGCCGATTGCAGAAATCACGCAGATGTTTGTTGAGGGGTGTGCTCTACCGGTGGCACAATCTTTCCGGGAAGCTCGTCTCGCACATGGATGAAAACAGGAGCTGAGACGCAGCTCATCAGACATCCCAGACTATGATTCCCTTCCCCTTGTTCCATTACCTTCCAGCGGCACTTGCTCCTCTGATTTCAATATTCTAGGAAGGCCTTTTGGCTGCCTTGAGTGTGTCATTTCCACTCAACAAACAACCAACTCAATGCTACCTTTCTTGTCTACCTCTACCTCTTCTGCAACTCCAACAATTCAGTGGACAAATCAGCAGATAACATTATCTAGGCACGCTCCATCAAGAGATCGCGCTCTTGATCTTGATCTTGTAAGTGCGATCATCTTAAAGTTTATGTGTGTTAATGTCGGTTTTTAGGATGACCGGCTCCAACGCCTCATGCTCGGGGACAGTTCACGTCCTTACCCGATTCCTCCATTGGCTTATGAGGCTATGTGTGTGAGGGTTGACCCTGATTTCCCTTTTGAACCTCCTACTCCTCCTGTTACTCCAGCTCATTCAATGTCCACTGTTACTCCAGCTCGTCCAATGTTCACTACTACACCTACAGTCACCTACAGTCACTCCAGCTCGTTCGACATCCAGGACAGTTCATGTGGCTCGGACATCATCGAAGCCATCGCAGTCACATGTGTCTTTAGGCATTTCACCACTGCCATTACGCATGTCTTCAGGTGTTTCACCACTGCCGTCACGCATGTCTTCAGGTGTCTCACCACTGCCGTCACGCACGCCTTTGGGCACTTCATCAGCAAGCTCACCAACTCGTTCGAGGTCTATGTATTCAATTCCAGGGGAACTTCTTCTGCCATTCGGACCAAACACTCATGCTGCACTGGAGGAATTGGGTTACAGTAACACCCTTCATACTACCTGCCATGAGGTTTTCAATTCATGTGTTCCTGATAGGTGGGCTTCCGAGCTAGCCAAGAGGGGCAATATTAGCTCTAAGCCTGAAGCTCTTCAAATATCAGCTGCAATGTGGGAGGACTGGAATGTGTTGGGTGGCACTGTCGGGAAGTGATCACTTCACTTGGTTTTTGTCGCAATGTAATACTTCGCTAACATGAATGAATGTTCCTTTCTGAGATTCCCTTCCTCTTCCACTATGGTTCGAGCAGTATTCCTGAGTAGCAAGCGGCGCATCATAGGCCGCAACCATGCACACAGGAAGGGTCCAAAATTGTCTCGAGAAGCAAGACAAGCTTTGACGGCCTGACAGCGTGAAAAACAGGCAGATGAGGATGCTGCAGTGGATGACATACTTACATATATTGATGAACAGGCCACAGATTTGGCTCGTCGTTTTGGCAGAAGCCATTGACGTTACCTGGAAAAGCTTTACATTGGCTCGGCCTTACGGAGAAAGCGGTGCAACAAGACAAATGCATGGTCTGCCTTTCTCCATTTTAAAAGCAGAAAATTCAATGCCGGTACGTTCTCTGATGCTACAGAATAGACTCAACTGATTCATTGCCAATAGACAAAGACATAGGCCAACGAGCCAACCTTCATGCCATCACTAAGGAGACAAGCAAATATCACCAACTTACACTCGAGCAGCGTGCCGAAATGGTGGAGGAATTCAAAAAAATCAAAACGTCAGGACTGAGCAAGCTGGTGAACATAACATCTTGTACTCGTCTTGCAGAGGTAAATCATAGCTTTGCAGCCATGGTCAGCGAGGTCAGTCCTAAATGTTCTTAGCTCACAGTTCAAAATCTGACTTGTCTCGGCACAGGCTGAAGCGCTGAAGGAACATGCGGGCACAGAAACATTAATTGTCACTGTGCGAAGTTCATCTAACCTCAATATGCTACCAAAAGAACACCTTACGAGCGACATAGTATCTCACTTTGTTTGTACACTTCTGTGGGAAGATCCAATGAAACTTGGCATTAAGATGGAATCCACCATGCTTGCTGGACTTGCGCCACGAAATGGTAAAACTCTCAGTTTGCTAAATACTTTCTTGTTATTAATGCCAATTTCTCTCTCCCTCTTTAGTTCTGTCTATGAATTATTCAGACCGCAAGTTGGCTGCCAAGCAAGGCATACAAAACGGTGGACTAGGGGTCCCAAGGGAGCAGGGCTAGGGACAAGGCAGCACTTAGGCTTAGTCAAGGTCCGAAGGCAGCATTCAGGCTTAGTCAAGGTTCAGACGAAGCTTAGTCAGCAGTAGAGCACATGTTCGGAGCGGGTTGTAGTGTCATCATCATCATTCTGCCACACATCGCCACGAGTCACTTAGTCCTAGTTCATTGTGGTGAACAGAGCGAATTCAGCTCAACACAAATTCATTTCAGCTATCAGCATTAGCCACAGCCTCAGCCATAGTACCCGCTCTTAATCGACCAATGAGAAAACGCGGAACCTTCGAAGCAGAACCATCAAATAGCTTTTCAGAAAAGCCGAACAGATAAAAGACAACTTAATTACGTCGTGTTACGTCCAAAAGACCAAGCTAGACGGCAGGTGTTCCCAGAACACCTGCATACATCACAAAAAGGGCTGTGTCTCCCTTTGTTTATTTTATGTGGATTCCCATCGGAAACTGATGTCTAACGGCTTAAGACCCAGATCAAAATCAGGCCTCGCAGTAACAAACGTCCACCAAAAAATCAACTGGTCGAACTGGTCACCAGACATATCCGCAGACTCTTCTCCCTTAGACACGCCAGAACGTCCTCTCAGCCCAACCTTGCACGAGCCTGAAGAACAGAACTATAGCCAATTCTTTGAAACCGAAGTCCCCGAACTAGACGTCCCCATTCTAGACTTCGAGCTACCGCTCTACATTCAGATACCAAAACCCCGCGAGAAAACAGATCACCTCACTCCTCTCAGCCCTCTCACAGAACTAACAGACTACGATATCGACTCTTTCTTCGAACTAGCAAAAACCAAAGCCATTATGCCAACAGAAGCACCTCAAATCTTGCACGGCGATGGACGCGCTTCAGAAAACCCAGCTGATTTTTTAAAGTCATTCAACAGAGCCATGAGAAACAATCCATCGTGACGAACACAGACAAGTTAGACGCTTTCGGTGATTACCTCGGCACGGGATCAGAAGCAGAAGTGTGGTTCAAAGCACTTCTGCAAACATCGCAGAAACCGGGATGGCCAGCATTCGTGGCAGAGTTCGAATCACGATGGCCACCAATAGTTATAGCGGAGAAAACCAAGGCAGAGTACGAGAAAGAGCTACTAGAGCACCTGTTACCAGATGCAGTGGTTGGAACAAAAACCACCGTCTACGACAAAGAGTGCTGGACGCACGTGGCATGGGCAGCCAAAGCGCTCCAACTCGCAACGAGTGCAGGCATAGCATCAAGCACTTCGATGATTTGGCAAGTACGCGGACGTTTGCCAAGCGTCATCAAGGACCTACTGAAAGATGAAGAATACAAGGATTGGGCAGCGTTCACAAAGGAAGTTACGGACCTGAAAAGTACCCGTCTTCTGGAAAAGAAGGATCAGCACACGAAACGAGAACGAGAAGTTGCATCTCTACGCGCAGACTTAGCTCGCACCAACAGCGCACCCCAACTTCAAACCCCATCACCTCCCTTCAGAACCAGTTCGCTCGAATGTCGGTTAATACGCAGCAAAGAACCCAAGCAGCTTCGAACCCACCCACCTACACCAGAGCCCCAGCGCAACAAGTCCAACGTAACTCGCAAGCAACATATAGTCGTCAGCCAGCTCAACCACAACAACCATTAGCTATCACGGAAGACGTCAGAACAGCAGTACGACAAGCAATCTCCAGCCTCGCTCACCACCCAGACACTAACGCCGGACGAGCAGCCTACTTGGCTCAGATGAGCCAGTGGAACGCGAGGTGGGGAGAGAATACTCGCGTCACACCAGAGTCAGGCCACCCAGTAAAGCCAGGCACCGCAGCAATATGCTTGGGCGAATGTTTTAGTTGCGGGACCCATGGGCACAGCAGCAAGAATTGCATATTACCAACGGACGACCCTGCAAGACTCCCTAGGAAGGAGTCCGTTTGGAGAGCACTCGCTCACAAATGTCTAGGCGCAGTTAATCGAACGTCAGTGGTCCAAATCTCACTAGTGTATGATCTTGCAACATCTTTCGTAGAAGTAGAAGAAGAAGAGGGAAAAGGGTATCATGCCGACCCGAAGCAGGATAGAGACCCAAGACGAAGAGAGGGTCCTCATACGCATGGAGGCGTCGTGCGAGGACAGAATGTTGGAACCAAGCCCCCAGTCCCCCCTTGAACCTTTAGCTATATCTACTAGCGCACCTGTACCATCCGCTACAAGCACAGCAAGCATTGTTGACCTGTATGCAGCGGGACATGTTTTACTCAACAAAGCTCAAGCAGAAACAGGAGAAGCGGTCCCATTCTTACATCAAATCAAATTAGAAGGACCAAAAGGGGAACTGGTTCGGGTTCAAGCATTATTCGACGACGGCGCTATGGTAGCCGCAATGTGTTCATCAATATTCGCAAAAGTCAAACACAGGCTAGACAATATCCTCCCGTCTGCAAGAAGACTTCGTATGGCCAATGGAACAATAATCAACTCCGAAGCCAGGTGGTCAGGAACGATCGAACTCAACGGTGTTCGCGCAGAGGGACAATTCGAAGTCTTCGATAGTGCAGGAGGATGGGCATTTCTATTCGGTAAACCAACGCTGATAGCATTCAAGGCCGTCCACGACTATACCACAGACTCAATCACGGTATCAGACGCAGTACGATCAACAGCACTGCAGAACGCAATACTGTCTCCAAGCGCACTGAACCAAACGGAAGAAGACAGCAGCCTGACAATGGACATCAAGCAACGAGAAATAGCAACGGGGGGTACTATCCAATCACCCCCCTCGAGGCAAGTTTCACCGAAGTCCCAGAACTTAACGTCGAAGAAAACTGACCACGTACCTGAGAAATTGCACGCCCCAATCGCAAAACCATCAGAAATGCCAATGGGTCAATGGAAACCCCCAGTACTCAATCTCAAATGCCAGGACCAGAAACACTTGAGGCAGATATGGAAGAGAGTAGAAAGCACGACAATCAGAACGAAGGAGCCGCAGGAGAACCTAGTGACAGCACCGAAGTCAATCAACGTCATAACACCAGCAGACGCCTTAGAATCGACAGATCAACTATTGGGCGACTTACCAGAACCAGACGCACCATCAGCAAACTCCTCAATTCACACCAGACAAACAAATCCGTTCAACCCCGCAAGAGTTGCAGAGATAATGCGCCAAATCACTCTCGGAAACGACCTCTCGGAAGACAAACGGGCGGAGTTAGAAGAGTTTGTAAAAGAAAACGCAGACACATTTGCGCTATCTTTAAGTGAAGTCACGTCGATCCCAGGAGCACAAGTCAATCTGAACGTCCCAGAAACCGCTAAGTTTAATCTTTGTATACATCAACGCCCACTCACCCCAGAACAATCCAGATTCTACAATGAAAGGGCAGATGAAATGCTGAAAGCAGGCTTAATAGAAAAGGCCCCGCCAGAACTAATTAAGTGTGTAGCTACTACGGTAATCACTCAGAAAGCACACGAAACGGGAGGCCTACCATGGGACGAACTGAAAAGACGGGTAAATGAGCAGTGCGACACGGCGGGGATGAATCCAGCATTCGAACTCCCAGAGCAGGAAGTACAACCTCAAAACCCCAAAGACACGATCAGTACGAAACCAAGGAAGTGGCGGATATGCCAAAACTTCGCCCAACTCAACAAAGTCACGGAAATAGCCCCAATGCCGCAAGGCAACATCCTGGCTAAGCAACAACGTCTCAGTGGTCATCGTTACCTTTCAGTATTCGACTTTGCATCTGGATTCTATGCAATTGAAGTCCCAGAACAATGGCGCCCCTATCTAGCTTTCTACGTCGAGGGCCGAGGGTATTTCTGGTATAAGTGCATGCCAATGGGTATCACGGGAGTGCCCACCATATTCTGCGATACCCTAGCAGAAAGGTTGTATGAATTTCTCGTTTCTTATTATATGGAACTTTTTATGGACGATGGAGCATGCGCAGCTAACACTTTTCAGGAAATGATGGTCAAGTTAAGAGCTATATTCGCTAAGTTCAGAGAATGTAAATTCTCGATAGCGCCAAGCAAAACACGCTTTTGCGTCTCGGAGACAGAGTTCGCAGGAGGAACAGTCGGAAGAGACAGCGTCAAACCAGACCTAACCAAACTCACAGCAATCGTTGACTGGCCACAGCCGGACAATGCGTTAAGTCTAGTTTCTTTTCTCGGGCTTACAGGCTTCTACAGAACTCTTATACAGGCATATGCGAAACGCGAGGGACCGCTCCGAGATCTCTTACTAAAAGTCCCACTCGACAGTTTACAGAACAAAACAGCATATCGAAGAACAATGTCCAACTTCAAATTAGCACCGCATTGGAAAGAGGAACAGACTCACGCCTTTTTAGATCTTAAAACTGCAATCACCTCAAGACCAATACTCCAAGCTCCGCGCTACGACGGCTCACCATTTGTGGTAACGTCGGACGGGTGCATAGAGGGATTTGCGGCAGTTTTATCCCAAAGAGTCAGGACGGAGTCACCAATGGGAAAATGGAACGAATGAATGCACCCTATCGCTTTGCATCAAAAAGAACATCCACGACGGAGAAAAAGTATAAATCGTACTTACTTGAATTTGCAGCACTCAAATTCGGACTGGATAAGTTCTCGAGCGTCGTATGGGGATTCCCAGTCGAAATCGAAACTGACTGTAACGCCTTAAAGGATACATTACTCAATTCAAGTCTCAACGTGGCACACGCGCGTTGGCGTGAAAGTATATTGGCTTACAATATAGTGGACATACGACATGTACCTGGGAAGTTAAATGTCGTAGCAGACGGTCTTAGTCGCAAATGGGAAGGCACAGCACCAACACCTGGAGACGGAAGCGAATGGACGGTAAGTGAGAACTGGGAGGCACGCACAGGACTCGTAAACGACATAATGCATGTCGCGGAAGCTAACCCCACAGCTGAAAAACTCCAAGCACGCTTCACAAACGAGCCCGTATTCCAAGAGGTAATAGAGGCCATCTTCAATCTTGACGGAGACAAGAACCTTCGAGAAAAGAAGAGAGCACGCCACAGAGCCTCCCAGTACGTCGTAGAGAACGGAAAACTCTGGAGACTCAAAGGGAGCACGTCAACTCGGGCAAGGGCTAAAGTAGAGTGTATTACCAAAGAGGAAGCCGAAGAACTAGCAACTCGAGTCCATGCGGAAGGCGGCCACTGGGGCCGTGACACAATCAAGATTGCACTCTTAGACCGAATCTGTAGCCCAAAGCTCGACGCGTCAGTCCTAACAGCCATCAAAAACTGCGCTAAGTGTAAAAATTTCGGTCCAACGCATTTACACTCACTGTTAGATCCCATAACCAGACGCCACCCCTTCAAACTATTAGTAGGGGATTACCTTACCATGCCCAAAGGAAAAGGCGGTTATAGCATGCTCGGCGTTTACCTAGACACGTTCTCGCAACATGTCTGGGTGTTCAAGTACAAAACAGCCGGCAGTGCCAAAACCACCATCGATAGTCTAGCATCCATCTCCAACGCCTTTGTAGCGCCAGAGACATTCATGGCAGACGGCGGGAAACACTTCAATAACGACGCGGTGAGAGATTTTTGCACGTCCAGAGGATGTAAATCACATACAGTTGCAGCATATTCACCATGGGTGAATGGATTGGTGGAAGGAACCAACAAGCTCTTGTTACATGTCTTGAAGCGCCTATGCGCACCAGACCTGGGGGAGGACGAGACACAACCAGCATCTTGGGATAAACTCCCAAACTCCTGGCCAGAGCACCTAGACAATGCAGTTCATTCCCTGAACCACCGCCTACTCCCCGCACTCGAATTCTCACCTAAAGAGCTCCTACTAGGTCTAGTAGTCAACATGCCACCAACGCCCATAGAAGAAAGCACATCGGTTCTTAGGGGTGCAAGCGCCATCACTCAGATCGCGTACGCTGAGCAACAGCGCTTAGACGGGTATGAAGAAACTGTACGTCACGCCATCAGATGGAAGTCAGCCTTCGACAAAAAAGTACTGCAACGCGCACCCGGGGAAGTAATCTTTCATCCTGGCCAATTAGTCCAAGTTTACCGCAATGACCTAGATTACACGTTCAAGGCAGAACGCAAGCTTATTCCAAAATGGTCAATCCCTTGAAGAATCCAATCAAGAATATTAAACTCTTACAAACTCATCACTCTTGAAGGCAACCCCTTACCAGGAGAGTTCAGCGCCAGACGCCTATGCTTATTTACCCCACGCGAAGGCACCCAACTCGCAGCAAACCAGAGAGAGCACGAAAAAGAACTCCAAGAAGGCACAAACACGCAAGAGAGAGCAAGTGAAGAGACAAACGAAGAAGAGGAGGATGAAGACAAGAACCTGGAGGAAGAGGAGTGGCTAGTAGAGTCGGAGAACGAAAGTAGCGGCGACGAGGGCGGCGCCGGTTGTTTTTTAGAGGGGCCCATGGACTAGGGGTCCCAAGGGAGCAGGGCTAGGGACAAGGCAGCACTTAGGCTTAGTCAAGGTCCGAAGGCAGCATTCAGGCTTAGTCAAGGTTCAGACGAAGCTTAGTCAGCAGTAGAGCACATGTTCGGAGCGGGTTGTAGTGTCATCATCATCATTCTGCCACACATCGCCACGAGTCACTTAGTCCTAGTTCAACGGTCTAAATGAAAGTCTAGGTATAAATTTTGGTAGTCCTTGTCTATAGTCCGCTAATCTATTTAAATAGTTGAGGTTACCGAGAACGCAAACACCACACTAGAGTTTGTCCGCTATGAACGCATGGTCCAGGAGCATCTAGTCAAGCTGATCGGGTGGTGCCACAATGAATGGGGTAACCCCAGCAATCTGAAAGGTGGAGTTGGCCCGCTAGAGGCTCTTGCACAGGCAGTTTCTGATAAGAAGTGCAAGTTTATTCAAATTACAAGACAGGAAGCTGATGAGCATATGAAACACATCGAGGTGGGTGAGACTTTGACCCCGAACAAGGTAGATCAAGAACCGGAGGAGAGCCCCATCGATGACGACGATGCATATGAGGGCAACGACATTGGTGGTTCTGCTGACCAGACAGATCATCTTCCCCTCCCCACGCCATCTTCTCCTACAACACCCACTCGCAATAATGACTTAGGTTCAGCCCCTCGTACTAGCGAGATCACTGATGATCTTATTGATCCTGCCCTTCAAGGTAGTTATTTTAACTGTGTACATTATTACTACTGACTTTCTGCTATTTTCAGCCCCTCCTATTCCAAATGTCTCCATGCCATCTCCTCCACTCGCCACAACACCTAGCAGGTCACACATGGAACCGCGTCTACCCAACACTCAGCCGCTAATTGCACCATGTGCCACAAATAGAGCGCCATCGAAGCGGAAGAGGAAGCCCACTGAAAAAGCGGCACTCTATGCAGCATCGAGGAAGTCTCGTAAGTTGAAAGGAGGGGCAAAGAGTGCTGCGGTGGTAGATTCGGATGAGGAGAACGAGTGGGAGGACATGGATACAATTTATTTGCCCATTGTATAGGTCCTATATACTGTTTGAATGCATTATATTGAAAATAAAATTGTTATATAAAAAAACACGCCCAAAATGGAGCAGAACTGAGCTCGTTGTTGAGCTCGTTGTGCACAATGATGAGCGGAGCATTGACGGCAACAGGTGGTGGTGCACTATTACCGAATATAGTGCTTGTGTCAGCTTTCCCGCGTGCCACTCAAGGCTAACAATATTAAATGTTCTAAGTAACCTTGATTTGCTGGTCTGGACCGCTGGTCCTCACAAATAATGCTTTTTGACTTAATATAAGGGTGAGCAGACATCTCAGGTACCACTTTACTAAATTGGAAAGGTGGGAGTAATAGGTGGCGTAGAAGGGCCATGAGCGAGGAGACTATTGGCCTTCTAGGCACGCATTGAACCAATTCTGTCAATTCGATCAATCTAGATAAATAAAAACCTGAATAAGAAAATCGGTGATCTAATTCCCGATATCGGTTTTCGTTCGTCCTAATGTGCGTCTTCCAGGACAATTCCAGGATTTGTATCATCATCTGTGCCTTATCTAGTCTGGCATCTATTCTAGGTTGTGCTTCTATGCCATCGATTCACCTTGCGTCTCTATCGATAGTACCTGCAGGAATAGCTGTTCTCCTCAACATTCCTGCAAAATACCTTCGAAGAGTGATCACCCGCCTACCTAGCTAGGACTGTGATCTATATTTATATCTCGTTCGGTGCTTTACTCTGATAGTCGCGCTTAGCGAGGGCTCCAACAGAATATCACAGTCGATGCCTCATCAGGAGTTTGATAGGTACGCTGGAGGTCTTCTGGAACTTCTGATTTTCTTATTCTCCGCTCATCACTCAGCAGACGCCATATCCTTGTCATGCTCATTCGCGAGAGACACGTGCAGTCAAGCCATGAGTCCACGTGATTCATCATTTCATTCTCCGTAGCCTGTTGAATGGGAAAAAATGCATCTGAGCACTGATGAGTTATCAGCCATCTGGCTTCACGAGTCGCAGTATTTATATGTCCGGACAGTGGAACACCAACATGCAGAATCAGCGGTCAAGGTACTTTTACTGATTCTCGTTGTATTTCAACAAAGGACTAGATTGGTTACTAGACGTTCCGGATAATTTGCCCTTACCACCTGATTCAAGCGCGGGTACTTCATTCCAGTAGCGATACAACAAGAAATAGCTTTGCCTAAACCTTTCAAATACACCATATGTTAAATAAATACCACGACGGATCCTCCACCAAATTTCGCTTCCCTGCAGGCCACTCGGCAAGCATGTCCTTACACAGTACTGCTAGTTGATACATGTACATGCTCCTGGGAAACAATCGAATTCATGCTAGTTTCTGCTTCGGATCATGCCACGAGTTTGGCGTGGTATTCTCGAACGCTAAGGATGAGGCGTGGTCCCAGCACAAACATCTGCACGACCGATAAAATTTGACGAGCACCTGCGAGTGTCTCAGCTCCAATAGAATCTGAATTCTACAGAAATGATGAGCAGTGGTTGCACGCAGATATCAGCAACAGGTCAGCGCACCAAGAGTTCTGGAGAGAGACCAATAAGCTGGAAGCAAGAGACACCAGCAACGCTAACATGTGCGGAACTTGAGCAGAGAAATATAACCGCATTCACATCACAAACTCACCTTGCAAAATATAGAACATGAGATTGTATCAGGACTCTGAAACAGTCCCCGATAGTCGATCCTGTCGATGGGCCGAATCGTCGCAGCTCACGGAAGTGTTTCACTGCAATCCAGACTGAAAGAGACAATGCGATGACCTCCCAAACAGTGTTGAGCACCCAAAACATTGAAAGCAGAAGCTGCCCGTTCCCTTCAAGTTCAAACGCGCACATATGGATGCCAGAGAGTATCAGCTCCTCTGGTGTGTATCCAATGAGCCGCGTTCTTCAAGTCAACAAATAAAGCTTACCCTCTACAGTATTGTCGAGTCCAATTACCAGGATCACTCCGTAGGGGATGTTTACAGCCAGGAAGATAATAACAAGCAAGATAAGCATCTTTCTAGATCCCTGATACATGGCATGCAACCGAGCAATCATGATCACTTGCGTCGTGTGTTAGTCAGGTCAATATCACAGAGGTATTGCACCTGGGTGACTCACCGCCCAACATGGCAATTACAACTAGATTTATCACACTCTCTGTGTAGTACGTGATAGTGCCTAAAACTCCCAATTAGTGAAAATCCTCGCACTAGAATCAGAGACTCCGACTTACACCTATTGAGTCATTATGTTGAGTTAAGTTCAATTGTTGGAATCTCACTCACCCCTACATATGAGTGTATTGATTGGATGCGAATGAGATGGTTGCAGAATACTCACTGCATCTGTCAGCGATACCGATGGCATAGTTGCTGTGTCCCGCTGGTCAGAAAAATGGAACACAGTGCATATAAGACATACCCAGAAGATAAACACTAGTTGTCAGAGATGTGCTATTAGCACACTGCAAAGTTATTGATATTGACACATACACAGAATATGGTATTCCAATATAGCGTATCTGGAACATTGGGGAGTCAGCACAAGTTGCCCACCACGCTAAAGTACAACACAAGGTACGAACAATCAAAAACAGCACAGTCATGAGAGACCAACGTTGTCTCTGTCGCGCATTCATTACATGCTCTTGTTTTCTTCTGATATGGGACTCTCGTCACTCACCCATATGAGTTCAATCTATGACACCATTGTTAGCGAGTTGGCTGCTCCGGCGATAACATCGACGTACCTCTTGTCCGAGTGTTAAGACTGGAAATATCATGAGAATATCAGCGATTTTAGAATACTGTCCTGCTCACCCCAATCGTATATCACCACGACGCCAGTAGCCACTGCGAAACTGCATGTCAACGTTAGATCTGAACATCCTAATACGACGAACCTGTCCAATAGCTGAAAAAAAATTCTGAACTGATATATGGCCAGTCACTGGGATCATTTGAGACGGAAGTGATATTTGAGACGTAAGTCATGTTCGAGGGGTGAGCGAGTGGGGAATGTCAGTGGTGTATGACGATAGCGTTCGTGCTAGATATACCACTGTTCTGCACTACTATCGCCAAAATCAGGATAGTGGAGAATATTTGATCCTGCTTCAAGACCCTTGGTCGGGTGAAACGCAAAATCTGAAAGGGTGCGAAATCAAACAAAAAGCCGGTAATCAAAGTAGATTTTGATTTCCAAATCACTATTACGTACGGGAATACTTTAACACCAGGAAAGTTCCAGTCGGACGTGATGTCGACAACTTATTTCCAACACGGTTTTCGCGTGTGTTTGCTGCAAGCTTGGAAAAATTGAAGAGTTCCCTATGAAATCATGTAGTCATCGATCTAACACAGGTCGAAGTGTGATTGATATACGTGAAACGAGTATTACACACTCTTCGGCATCGCTGGCTGGGCCTGAGGCGTAATAGCCCCCCGATTACTCTTATAGAACAAGGACTTGCGGAAATCAGACAATCAACCGTGACAGAGTGGGTCTAATATATCTCACCTCATCTGTCGCCTGGTACGCTCGAATCATTCGGCTATCATGATCATATCATAATGATAAACGGAGCGATGGTACTCATAGAGCAAATCCGATGCAAAGCTTACTATGTTCAATGCATCATGCGCTTGATGTCATGGTGATGTATTTTACTGCCAGATATATGCTGAAAATTTCACAAGGGAGACGATAAGTGACGCACCAGAAGCCTAATTTCTGATTGTACAGGCTCATCCCGATGGCATCGTGTTTCAGCAAACACTTATCCTATAAGAGTAAGACCCGTCGTTCCCATGTAGGTCCATCCTGCGTTGGCACAGATCAGTGCCATCCTGTGTTAAATACATGAAAGCTAGTATGATATAGATACCCGTGGCAACACCAAATTACGGCAATGAATTAAGGCTTGAGAATCGCTGTCGATGGAGAAACGGAAACAAAGGTCGAAGTTCGAAGGCGCTTTGAAGGTTGTAGGATGTGTAGGGGCCCTAGTTGTTATAAATACAAAACAGTTGCGGTGGTTTGCAAACAAAAGTCCACAGAAAATCTCAGCGTTTTAAGGCAGGATGCTGAAGATGCACACGATATTGGGCACAATGAATTAATAATACAAGGGTTTGAATTCGCGCACCAAACATACTACAGCTACCTTCAAATCGATAGACCAGAATCCATTTTTGTTCATTCACCGCTTTTGTTTAGTTGTGGAGCCGGCCAAACAACAGGGTCCCGCCTATTACGATACTTTGTCGGTGAGATACCCCAGAATGGCACTGAACTGCGCAGCTTTCTCATTCAACAGTCTTCGCCGTTCGGACGCCATTCTCACTATGGTTGGAAATCGCCGCCACATTCCAGCAGCCATAAAGCAACAATGGGTCACTATGTCTGCCCAAATGAAACCCAAGGCCATAGCACGAGTCACTAATATGAGCCACCGCACTATCACATATCAGTATGATTGAGATGATTCTTGCACTCGCTCGATGGACAGGTCTTATATAGGTTGGCCATTGGAGATTGGGGAACAGTATCGGTCAGATCATCCTGACATCATCAAGTAAAACATTTGAGAAGATGAGAAAGGTGTCACACTAATGACCAGGTTGCTAGCCCTGAGTGGAGCATGCAGGTACTAATGTTGAGCTCATGCTGGCATGATCCGAAGTAACAGAGACAATGTTGAACATACCATGATGAGTTGGTGATAGATAGTTGTACTGGTATTACCAGCAGTGAGCTCAGAGGGGTGTCAGACACAGCATCAAACGAACCGCATACCATATCATAGACGTTGCGCAGTTCAAGGCCATTCTGGGGTATCTCACCGACAAAGTATCGTAATAGGCGGGACCCTGTTGTTTGGCCGGCTCCACAACTAAACAAAAGCGGTGAATGAACAAAAATGGATTCTGGTCTATCGATTTGAAGGTAGCTGTAATACGAAAGAGGCGGCTCCATGTGTTCGGTGCGGCCAATTGTCTAAATTTAAAGCCCGCGGCGCTACCTTCGTCATTTGCGCAGTCAAAAAATGAACACAGCTCTGCAAGCAACGTGTTGAAATTCAAAGGCCGTTCCGGAACTCAGCCTCATCTGTACCACTCCCTCTTGTTTCATCGGTTATGGAAGACGAAAATTGACCTGTGCGTGAAGTTCGTCGGTCAATATTAATATCCGATAATGCCTGTTGTTATGCACCCGCGCTAATATGCGCATTCGAATGTCAGACGGACTCTGCACCTCCCAGAGAAATTGACATTGACATTGGAGGCGGCTTATTTAGGGCGTCTGGTATTGGCTAGCTGTAAGTTAAGTTATCTACCCCATTCCACTACTCTCGACGACATATGCTAGGCTGACCATCGATACAGCAACGCTCACGTGTCCGCTGTCCTCAAGCATTAATAAAATTGCTCAGTTATCGATTCGCGTCTGGACCTAGGCTTTATTTACCCCGACCCCACCTGAGAACGATACGCCTATCTATCACTCAAACTACGTATTTCAATGCTGAAGGTAAGCATTTCTGTGGGCATTCATCTAGGATATGTTCTTACTACCTGCAACACACTTGTTTTCCTCTCTTGATCCACCTACATGGACAGCCCAGATGGATGGTGATATCCCTGAAGAACCATCGCTTTATCAGCCGTCTCGGCTTCCGCAAATCTTCGTTCTCGTTTTCAAAAACAGAATATCCCCCTCGTATTCCATTTGCCCGAGTCCACCAACTGGTCTAGATGGATGAGCGAGGCCGTTGGGAGACCAGGTGTCTGAACCGATATGCTACTGACGGTGACAGTGATTAATGACAATGGTGTCAACAATTGGGTCCATGTCATTACCTGGTTCGATGCTTCACGCTGACAGACGTGCAACTTTCTCTATGGGTATCAACAGATCACAAGGACCCGAAAAAAGCTAATGCAAGATTCTACGATCACTGAAACTTCCTTTTCTTCGTTGTTTGTCCTCAGACAGACGATAATCAAGAAATTTCTTATTTTGGGGTTATCAACTGTCTGAGCTCATACGCTACTTTTATTTTCCTAGCTCACAGAACTTTCACATCGTGTTCACATACCTGGCCCAAATGATTGCAGAAGAGGATAGCAGGACCGATGTACTATTGACCGCATCTGTGTTTCTACAGCCACTATCGCTTCTCACGTTTTTTGTACTCAGACACTTGGTGCAGTGGTGATACTTGTTCAGGTGCGCTTTACTCCCCGGTCAGGCGTCCATGTCAGGAGTCAGTACACCTCATCTCCTTGTCATGTGGATACGTGATAGATGATTAGTCGAGCTGTAAGCCCCTTAAACCCATGATACTCCATATCGCTGAATCATGCTCGAACTCAGGCGATTATTATCGACGACATGGCTTGCTGACAGTGGTCAGCTTTGAGTTGGTTCAATCACATGGTCGACGCTCACCTCCAGGGCATCGACACCTTACTTCGACCCTTCACGCATGATCTGGTGCTCTTTCTCTGGCCCAGATTGATGACATCCAGGCATTCTGGCCGATCTGACTGATTATCAGCCTGACACACTCAGGTCACTTCTTCTTTTGCTCTGCTCGGACACACGATAGAGCCAGCACAAGCTGATCAAAGTACGTATGTCAGAATATCGTGGTGGGCGCCTTACTGATACCTCTCAGGTGCACTTGATGGCTTTCGGCTTGAAGCCCCGAATCTCTTCTAGGCAACGCTACTTCTACTATAGAGTTATTGGTATACATATTTCACGGTCCAATTTTCACGGTACAGTGATGTTTGCCTGTATAATTTGATGAGTGAAGAAGTCCGTTCTAATAGAATTCGCGATCGTCTTGAACCAAATATGTGTGTTCTGTCAATTCGGTCGATCTAGATAAATGAAAATGGAATATCAAAATCGGCGATCTAATTCCCGATAATATACTTTGTGTCGTCGTCCTAATGTGCGTATTCCAGGATTTGTGTCATTCAATGCCTTATCTAGACCGACATCTAGATATCTATTCGAGGCCATCATTTTTTCATCCATCGTGCTCCCCGCTATTCCTGGAATAGCCGCTCTCTGGAACTTTTCTTTATTCTCCTCATAATCATCCTGAGTTGGTTTATGCGGTCACCGACAATATTAATCACAACCCGCTTTCTTTATTGGTCGTCAAGACATCAATGGTACCCTTCAATGTTTCCTGCAACACATATTTTGATCAATCTTGCCCGTTTTCCCCGTTCTCTACATCCTATCAGACACTTCATTCAAGTGATCAATTGCATTTGCTTGCCGTTCGGCGCTTTACTCTAATGGTCGTGCTTAGAAAGGACTCCGACAGAATATCTTGGTCGATGCCTCATGAGTAGTTTGATAAGTACGCTTGAGACCTTCTGACTTGAAGTTCCGATTCTCTAATTCTCCACTCCATGCTCAGAAGACTTCGTCTCCTTGCCGTGCTCATCCACGGACATCTGGACAGCCGCTAGTCACACCAGGAGTCTGCACAATTCATTCGTTTTCATTCTCCGTAGCCCAGATAAAGGAAATCGCATCTGAGCACCGATGAGTTGTCAGCTATCTGGCTTCACGCTTTGCAGTCACTTTGATCTGTATGTTCAGACAACGGAACTCCACAAATGCGCAGAATCTGCTGCCAGGACACTTTCACGATTCTCGTTATTGTCTTTTAATATCGGCCATCAGGGACCAGGTCGGTTGCTAGACGTTCCGGATAGTTTCAGTTCGTTACTTGGTTCAAACGCGATTACTCGACAAGAAATAGGTTTGCTTATCAAACATACTTCGATACCTTACATGTTACATAGATATATATCTCGATGGACCTTCGACCAAATTTCTCGTCCCTGCAGACCACTCGGTAAGTATTTGCCTACACAATACTGCTAGTTGATACGTGCACACACTCCTGGAAAACAATCGAAATCATGCTAGTTTCTATGTTGGAGTCTGCCACGAGTTTGGCGTGGTATCCTCGAACGCAAAGGATAAGGCGTGGTCCCAACACAAACATTTGCACGACCAGTAAAATTGGAAAAGCACCATAGAGTATCTGAACTTCAATAGAATATGAATTCTACAGAAATGATGAGTAGTGGTTACACACGAATGTCAGCAACAGGTCAGCGCACCTGGAGTTCTGGAGAGATATAAGCAAGCTGCAGGAAAGAGACGCAAGCAAAGCTAACACACGCGGAACTTGAGCAGAACAATATAACTGTGTTCACATTACAAGCTCACCTTGCAAAATAGAAAACGTGGGATTGTATCAGCACTATGAAAGAGTCCCCGATAGTCGATCGTGTTGATGGGCCGAGTCGTCGCAGGCCACGAAAGTGTTTCACAGCAACCCAAACTGAAAGACACAGTGCGAGGACCTCCCAAACAGTGTTGAGCATCCAAACCATTGAAAACAGAAGCTGCTCGTCGCCTTCCATTCCATAACCGCACATATACGTGCCAGAGAGTATCAACTCCTCTGGGGTTTGTTCAATGAACTGTGTTCGTCGACTCAACAAGTGAAACTTACCTCCTACAACGTACTTGAGGTCTATTGCCGTGATTACTACACAGGCGATGTTTAGCGCCATGAAGATGATAACAAGGAAGATTAGCATCGTTGTAGATCCCTGGTACATAGCATGCAACCGAGCAATCATGATGACTTGCATCATGTGTCATTCGGGTCAATATCACCGAAGTATTGAAGCTGGGCGACTCACCGCCCAACATGGCAGCTATGACCACATTTGTCCCATTCTGTGCGTATTCCATAATTATGCCTGAAACACTCAATTAGTGAGTACCATCGTACTAGGATCAAACACTCATACTCACACCTATCGAGTCACTATATTGAGCCAAGTCAATGAATGGTTGGAATCAAACTCACTCCTAAAATATGAGTGCATTCATTGCATAGGAATGAGATGGTTATTTAATACTCACTGCATCTGTCAGCCGGACCAATGGTATACTTGCTTTGGGCTGCCGGTCAAAAAGAAATCAGACACAGTGCGTATGAGACATGCGCAGAACGCTGATGCTGGCAATGAAAGATGGGGTATCAATACAGCATCAACTTATTGGCCACAATGACGTACGCAGAATATGGTATTCCAATGTAGCGTATCTAGAACATCATGAAGTCAGAACAAGAATACCGTTATAGCACAACATGAGGTACGAACAACCAAATACAGCACAGTCATGAGCGACCAGCGTTGCCTCTATCGCTAATTCATCAAACTGTCCTGTTTTTCTTCTGATACGACTCTTGTTACTCACCCAGATCAGTTCAATCTATGAAACCTCACTTAGCGAGTTTTCCGCTCCGGAGTCCGCCGTTGACATCGACGTACCTCTTGACCGAGTGTTAAGACTGGAAATATCATGAGAATATGAGTCATTTTCAAGTTAGAAGACTGTCCCACTCACCCCAATCATATACCACCACGACACCCGCAGCAACTGCGAAACCACCAGCTCATGTTCAATAAATATAGACATTTTGCTGTAACGAACCTTTCCAATAGCTGAGAAACATCGAAAATTTGATTAGCGGCCAGAAAGTGGAGTCATTTGAAACTATAGTCATGTTTGAGGGGTACCGGTGAGCGGTGAGTGCTGAGCGGGGAGTATTGGCAGTACTAGTGTCGGTCGTACTAGATATACCATCTTTCACTGAAAATAGGCTTCACTCATGCCACCATGATGATGTAACATTTCTGTGATCTCATCAACATTCCTTGACGCCTGGACACACGATCAGTATGGTTACCTCCACACATAGAGGTACAGATGCACAGGTTTGTATTGATCCTTGATGCGCACTAAGAGGCCTAGGATGTTGAGTCATCGAAAAGAGGTTCACGTACGGGTGTCAGACGTCAAGCGCCCGCCAGAGGTTATAATTGATTAGCTCCCAGTAGCCCACTACACACAAGGGAAGCAGCCATTCCCTTTTCGTGGCCTGCACTTGCGCATTGTAATGGGCACTCTGCGGCTGTATAAGTCTAGATGAGTGACGCAGCCTGACTGACCGTGTGCGCTACTATCTATGTTAGTAAGTACTAAGTTGGTCCGATCCTGACCAGCTCAGGCTCAGGGCGTCCAGGCCCACACAACATTGACGTATGCAAGACATGTAGTGCACACTGTGATGATGGTGGCCTGGGTTGACCTGTTGAAAAAACTCGACATTATTTTAAATGCCTCTGAATATAGTACACGCAGTCTCCTACGCTAATCCACACTCCTTCTCAACGTCTGCAAGAACTTGAGCCCATTTTCCCCCATTCCAAGAACTGATCCTGGCCCACTCATCCTCCTTCAGGACTCGTTTGAACCACAGCAACCAGCAAGCCACGATGATGTCTGCATACGAAAAAGTGTCGCCCATGAACCACTTTCCGTCTGTCTTCTGGTACCATTCGTACGCAGTATTGTGCCCCTTCTCTAGTAGGGCCCAGTCTTCATCGTAATTCGCATCCCAAGGCAGCGGGACGTCCATCGAACGGATTTTGATAAAGAACTTTGCACTGACGGGACTCAATATTTCTGTGGAGCGTACGAAGATAAACTTTACAGCAGGTATAATGAGTTGGATATGGGCAGAGTCGAACTCGCGTATCAGGGATTCTGAGTTGTTAGGAAAAATAGGCTTCTCTGGATATGTCTTTTCAAGGTAGGAGGCGATTTCGAGGGAGTCGGTGATGAGGGCACCGGTGTTAGGGTCGCTGAGGACGGGAACGGTGCAAAAATCCGAGCCGTCTGAGCGTTTGTTTGGCTTTGCACCGATGGCCCTCATAGCGATCGAGATGTCTGAGTATTCGACCCAGACGGTCACGAATGGAAGACCCTTGTAGCTCAAAATGAACCTGAGGCGTAGAGTAGACTTTGATCAGATATCAAAGTGACATACATCGACATGAATTACTGACCTCGGCTTTGCAGGGTTGGGTGACCAGCTATTGCCTGGTAGGTTGGAGAGGGTGTCGTACAAGACAAGTGTCTGCGTCATGGAGTACTAAGACGTGGGGTTTGAAGTGCTGCGGCCAATCTTGAAACTCTTTTTAAAGGCTGAGCGGCTTCATTGGTAAGCATCTTGGTTAGCATCCTTGAACACCGGGACTGTACCTGTGTATAGAGGCAACTGTGCAGCGTGTATTATGGGCGATGTACCGCCGCAGTTGGAAAGTTAGCAGCCAGTGGTGTCATCGGAAGCTGTGTTGGAGTGGTTGACCGCGTTATGGTGAGTATGAATCAGAAATGCAACCTTGAAGGCGCATTACTTACTCCACATGACAAATGAATAATAACAGTACTAGTGTTTTCAGGCGCGCACCGAACATAGTATGAAAGATATGGGGCCTCCATTCAGCAACGGTGAATGTCAAAGATCTGGCCAGTCTGAGGCGGAGTGTGGGGCGTTAGGCAACGTCTGGGGCCTCCTTTTCGAAATTTTAATCAAAGTCCGCAGCGCTGCGCTACCTTCGGCGTTTGCGGAGTCAAAAAATGAGCCAAGCTTACAAGCAATAGGCCCCCGGAAGCTTCAGCTAATGTACCCCCGCAAAATAGCATTTTTGAGGGCCAAATATCGCAAAATCTCTGCCCGGATATAGCATTTTTGAGGCACCGAGGACGAAAGGCCTATCCGGCTATTACATTTTTCACGTCCTTCGGGGCAGGTTTATAGGACACTTGTCCAGCGGTGAACCCTATACGCATCCTGAATGCATGATTTTTTCTGATAGCAACTTGATGCATCTGACGACGACGACGACCGAAATTCCTCGGATGGCACCAACCTTCCAATGTTTTCGCGTACTCTCAAGACATTCGAGCTCCACACTCATGCACCTATACAGCAACTCATTTACCACCTCAATGGAAACCCATTCGCACAGCAGCTCCACAATCATCTCACCTTGACCGCTGAAGCAGGTGCTCGCTGGGCAGCTCTCTCTCGACCATCCGTCAAACGTGTTATTCTGAAATTGCCGCCTACCATCAAGATTCCAGCGAGGGGGACATGAGAGACCGAGAAATAGTGGTTGATCTATTCTAGTAAACTTAGTACGTTTGATTGAGATACTATGTGCCTCTATGGTCGCCGCTGTTGTCACCGGTGAGCAGCGTGCTGCAGCGTGTCACCATCTGTCACGCATTAGCGGGAGATCACACCATGTCACACCACGTGATCTTTTGACCTCTGCCCGGAATAGCATTTTTGAGGCCAAAAGTTTCGCATTTTTGAGGCCGATTTTAGCTGGTTGGGCGGGTGGACCTTGGCAGGAGCTTCCGGGGGCCTCAAGCAATGCCGTTCTGGAATTCACACCTGTGCCAATTTCTCTTGTTACCTCGCTCGCGGATCGGTCATGGAGAATTGACCTGCACGTGAAGCTGGATGGACGGGCACTATGCCTAAAATCGTATTTGGTCTGCCTACATAGTACTTGAGCATATATATGAGACTAAAGCGTTGCTCCTGTGACAGACCCTCCAGACACATTCTTCCTTGCGCTCAGGGACATTCTACTACCGCTCTGAAGGCCACCCTTTCTCATGCTTGGACGCATTATAGTGAGTTTTTTTCCTCTGTCATCTACCTGATCAAAGACGCTACTTGTCCTTTCCAGGTCCTTCACTCTCTATTTGTTCGTCCGGGTGACCATGCTGTGATAACCTCTTCACTTACGTTTACTCTTGGAATATCGCTACTCCAGGGCCGAGGTGATTGATATTTAATATCAACGGGTGTGTTATATTTATATATGCATCTCATTTGGTGTTTTACTCTTACAGTGATGCGACTCGGCAGGATGGAAATAGATCGTTGCAGGGCTTCCCAGGTACGCCTTGAACCAGACATGTGCGAGTCTGATTCCCTCGAACTAGATTCTAGATAAATAAAAAACATGGAATCCTGACGAAATCGGCGATCAAATTCCCGATCGCATACTTTCGTTGTCGTTCGTGTCGTTGACTGTTCTAGGTCATCGATCATCCTTCTTTCATCGATCGTGCTTCTATTCAGTGCGTTTCCCCCATTCTATCAGGCACTTCATTCAAGTACCCATTTGCTTACCCTAGCTATATCGGAGAGCCACTGTGATCCATGCCAATGTTGGGTGTGTGTGCATGTCTGTATCTCGTTCGATGCTTTACTCCGATGGTCGTGCTTAGGGAGTGTCCCAACAGACTATCGCAGTCGATGCCTCATTAGTAGTTTGATAGGTACGCTCGAGGCTTTCTGACATTTGATGATTATCCACTCCCCACTCAGCAAACTACATATCCTTGTCATGCTCATTCGCGAGAGATGTGCAGTCAAGCCATGAGTCTACGTGATTAATCCATTTTATTCTCTGTAACCCATCGGATGGAGGCAATTGCATCTGAGAACCGATGCATCTGGCTTCACGATTCGCAGTGTCTATATGTCCAGACAGGGGAACATCAACGTGTAGAATCAGCTGTCAAGCACTTCTACTGATTCTCGTTGTATTTCAACATCGGTCATCAAGGATCAGTTTGGTTGTTAGTCGTTCCGGATAATTTCACATTACCACTTAGTCTAAGCGCAGGTACTTCATTCCAGTTGTGATACAACATTGCCTGGACCTTGTAAATATACCCCAAAACCCTATATGCTAAATAAATACCACGATGGACCCTCCACTGAATTTCTCCTCCCTGTAGACCGGTTGGCAAGCATTTCCCCTACTCAGTACTGCTAGTGGATATATGTACACGCTCCTGGAAGACAATCGAATTCATGCTAGTTTCTGCGTCGGAGTATGCCACAAGTTTGGCGTGGTATTCTCGAACGCTCAGGATGAGGCGTGGTCCCAGCACAAACATCTGCACGACCAATAAAATTTGAAGAGCACCTCGGAGTATCGAAACTCCAATAGAATTAGAATTTGAATGCTACAAGAATGATGAGCAATGTTGACGCGCAGATGTTGGCGACAGGTTGGCGCACCAAGATTTCTGGAGAGAAAATAGTGAGCTGGAGGCAAGAGACACCGGTAAAACTAACATATATGGAACTTGAGCAGAAAATATGACCACGTTCACATTAAAAGCTCACCTTGCAAAATAAAGAACGTGCGATTGTATCAGCACTCTGAAACAGTCCCCGACGGTCGATCCTGTTGATGTGCCGAGTCGTCGCAGCTCACGGAAGTGTTTTACAGCAACCCAGACTGAAAGGCACAGTGCTAGGACCTCCCAAACAGTGTTGAGCCTCCAAATGATCGAAATAAGCCAGTTGTTCCCTTCAGATAAATCGCACACATATGTGCCAGAGAGTATCAACTCCTCTGGTGTTTGTCCAATGAGCCGTGTTCTTCAAGTCGATAAGGAAAGCTTACCTGCTATATCACGTGATATTGCCACCATGACTCCGCAGGCGATGTTGACAGCCAGGAAGATAGTAACAAGGAATATAAGCATTTTTCGAGATCCCTGATACATGGCATGCAACCGAGCGATCACAGTGACTTGCATCATGTGTCAGTCAGGTCAATATCACAGAGGTATTGCACCTGGGTGACTCACCGCCCAACATGGCAGACAAGGCCACAATTGTCCCGCCGTATGCGTAGTACGTGATAGTGCCTAAAACTCCCAATTAGTGAACGCCCTCGCACTAGTATCAAAGACTCCGACTTACACCTAGTATTGAGTCATTATGTTGAGGAAAGTTCAATGGTTGGAATCTCACTCACCCCTACATATGAGCATATTGATTGGATGGGATTGAGATGGTTGCAGAATACTCACTGAACCTGTCAGCGATACCGATGGCATAGTGTCTGTGTCTCGCCGGTCAGAAAAATGGAACACAGTGCATATGAGACATACCCAGAAGATTGAGACTAGTTGTCAGAGATGAGCTATTAGCACAGTAACAAGTGGTTGATCTCGAGACATACGCAGAAAACGGGATTCCAATATAGCGTATCTGGAACATTTTGGAGTCAGCACAAGTTGCCCACCATGCTAAAGTACAACACAAGTACGAACAATCAAATACAGCACCGTCATGAGAGACCAGCGTTGTCTCTGTCGCGAATTCATTTCATGCTCTTGGTTGCTTCTGAGATGGGACTCTTGTCACTCACCCAGATGAGTTCAATCTATGACACCATTCTTAGTGAGATAGTTGCTCCGGCGATAACATCGACGCACCTCTTGTCCGAGTGTTAACACTGGAAATATCATGAGACTATCAACGATTTTCGAACACTGTCTTGCTCACCCCAATCGTATACCACCACGACGCCTGCGGCAACTGCAAAACCGCAAGTCAACGTTAAATGTAGACATTTTGATGCAACAAACCTCCCCAATAGCTGACAAAAATATCGAAATTGATTAACGGCCACCAACTGGGATCATCTGAGACGAAGGCCATGTTCGAGGGATGGGTGAGCGGGTGCAGAATGTTAGTGGTGTATGATGACAGCTTCGTGCTAGATATACCACCGTTCGGCGTTTCTATCGTCAAAATCAGCATAATGGAGATGTATATTTAATCCTGCTTCAAGACCCTTGATCCGGTGAAACGGTTAGAAATCGAACAAAAAGAAGCCCTGGATAATCAAAGTAGAATTTGATTTACAAACCAGTATAACGCATGCGACTACTCGCACACTAGAAAATTTCCAGTGGTTAGTGATATCGCAAACTTATTTCAAATGCCATTTTAGAGGTGTTCCATATGAAACTATGTAGCCATCGATCTAACGGTGATGTGATCGCAATGAGTCTATCTGTGTTCTATTAGCCTCGCTGGCCAAGCTCGAGACTCGCTATCAACTCCCCTGATTGCTTTCTGTAACAAGGTCGCATTATGTGGTGTGGGGAAAATCAGAGAAGAAACACAGGAGCGCACTCTATTCCGTGGGTCCGATCGTGCGCTTGATGCGACGCGGTGATTCATTGCACTGGCGGATACATCGTGGCTCATGCTGTGTGATTGGTACCTGTTGAGTATAAGACACCGTACATACTAGGTGGACAGAGGAATCGAACATTGGAGACAAGAAGCCTCATCAGGAAAACACTCAAAATGCCATAGCCCTGGTGACAGCTATATAGAGCTATATAGCCGCTGTAGCACTATATAGGCACCCCTCAAGCTACTGTAGCCACTGTAGCACTATATAGGCACCCTTCAAGCTACTGTAGTCGCAGTAGCGCTATATAGGCACCCTTCAAGCTACATACGGCTATATAGTACTATATAGCCAAAGTCACCGCTACAGGAGTCAGCTGGAGAAATATTTGCTACAGGTCACTCCAGGCAGCTACAGCGCTCGTGTGATATTAACCTGTCTACAAACTACTTATGACAGACACACCGAACATCTCGCCATCAATGAACTCGTTAAAATAAAAATCACTCGCCACCTCATATCCGTTTCCACTTCTCAACCTCGCATCCACTGAATGGCCCATCTTTGGTATTAGGTGGCACGGTCGCACCATTTCGTCGACATGGATTACTGCCGCATTGCGGCGGAGTTGGCGTGTCGAGCGGGAGACCTGTCGCATTTGAGAGGGGGGATCTGGAGGTCTGAATGGCGTAAACCATTCGATATAAGCGAGGGTCCTGTTGTAAGTGCCGAATTGACGAGGGAGGGAGAATATAGTGCGAACCTGAGCGACTTGCACACCTGCAGGAGATCACGCATTAGATATCATGATCCTCGAGCATCCAGAAACATCTTACCATCAAGAGTGCGCAAGCGTGAAGACTGAGGCCTGTCTGATATAAGTGCCATATCAAAACAAGCCGGACGACCAGGATTCCGCCCTGATGCAGCAACTTCGGGCGTTGCTCTAACATGCCACCGTTTAGGTGTATCGCTGACTCGTCGATCCGGCGGCGCTATGATGACCACATGACGATAAACGTCAAAGCGGTCATAAAGGCTAGGTATGATGGTGTTGTGCGGGAGGTTCTTGCGAAGGAAAGTTTGGAGAGCAGTGAGGAAATCAGTGGCGCCATAGGCTGTCGTAATCCTTGCAACAGTTTGGTGAGGATATGCTGGAACCTTCGCAACGATGTGCCGGGTCACTTGAACTTCTTCGGCAGCGGCCAATGGCGATATCAGTGCTGTGTTAGACTTGGGAGAGTCTGTTTCTTCAGACTCGGAGTCTGAGTCCGAGTCAAATGTATGATGCTCTCCGCGACCTGCCAAGAGAGGTTGTTGCGATATCCAATCGAGGTACGCACCACGCAAAAACACAGCTTCCTGCCGCTGAAGCCACAAAGCCATTTGTTCCTCATAATCACGTTTGTTACTTGCACGGTAAGCGTCCTTCGCGAAGTCGATATGCAAGCGTTCGGGAAGCTCAGTATTAAAGCCATCAGCGGCACCAAACAACGTGATTGAATCAACATAGTGAGTTAATTGGTGTAACTTCGGTATGTTGAAATGCTGTCGAATGGCGAGTTCCTGCAGGACATCTTTGTTGGCGTGAAAGACTCCCAGGGCAGTCTGTAGGGCTTTGAGCGTGTCCATGGTGTGAGTTTGCAGCTGCGCGTAATAGGAAAAGTCAATAATTGAACGCGCAACTACCAAGACACGGCTGACAGGCCACAACATCAACAAACACGGTCTTCAAAGAGTCGTCAAACACGGACCTAGGCACCGCTCCGGTGAGTAACCCAACAAACACTCGTTGCATTTCTTTATGCTCAGTTCCGGTCCATTGTTTAACAGCCGATATACCTTTCTTGAAGTGACGGAGCCCCGGATAATCCGGCATCGCCTTAAATCGCGCATCCATCTCTTCCTCGCCGACAATGTCAACACACCACTTCACAAGATGGTCCTTGAATACTCCTTTGTGGAGTTGATGCAAAAGATCGGGAGTGAATGCCAGGAAGATGTTGGAATGAGGCAAATCGGCCCAGAAAGGTTTATAAATGGCACGTAGACCGTTTTCCTCAAATTCCAGAGGATGCTGACCTAACTTACGCCTTTCCAGAGTATCTTTCGTTGACTCTGGGTCACGATTCACAGAGGTGAGTCCATCACCTCGCTCATTTGCTGATACCAGACACTTTGGACAGCGATTCTCCTTGGAACAAGATACCAAGCACTGCTCCGGGAAATCGGCGACATACGCAGCCAGTATGGGGTGGACATGCCGAATCTGCGAGTCCGCACAGACCATTTCAACACCGTCTCGTCCCGCGGCTATGAGAGGGTGGAGGAGTAGACTCATGCAATGATGAAACAGCCTGTATCCGGCCAGGGAGCGTGCATCCGAGGTGAAGCAGTCCAACTTCCCTGCAGGTAAGTAACCGATGAGGACAGTTGCTCGTGCTGATGCTTGACGCCTTTTTGCTTTGGATATGTTGCCGATAGACATGTACACCGGCCACGCAGACTTGTCCCCTCGGAACTGCGACAAGCAGGTCTTGTCTGACGATAGAATGATTGGTGCTATAGTCGCACCTTTGGGCAAGGCTTTCTGGATACAAGGTCAGTCCATTTTTGTATTGTTCCCTCTTAAATTTCTTACTTGTGTCTCACCCCACCAGTCTGCCGTCCACATCTCATTGATCACTCTGCGTTGCCCCGCAGCATCTGCATATGCTCTGGCAGGTGAGTACACAATATCCTCCTTGAACAAAGGGTTGCCGATAAGCTCTTTGACACACTCCAAAGGATCACGGCTCCAAAGTTCGACGTCCTCTTGCAATGGTACCCCGTTCTCATCATCATGGTTACCGCGCACGGTAACCTTCCTGCAGCTCCAATCTGGTCCATGCGGTAGTTGGTCGACCCTCTGCAAGAACGAGCGGTTGTTATGAAAGGAGACTTTAGTGCGATTTTGTGTCTGGTCACCATGTCAATATTGTGAGTTTAGTCAACTTTTTCAACGTACTATTGGTAACTTCAAGAACTCATCAGTCCGGTTCTGACCAAGGTTTTTTACGAGCCACTGGGCCAAATCCCATTCTTCGCTGGTGAGTTATATATATTTAGTTCCCCTTGCCACCAGCACATTCGAACACTTACGCATCTTCAAAAGGTGACCATGTTTCCTCGCCCTCTTCCTCTTGATATCTTCTACATCTTTCAAATTTTGTCTCCCCGCCACGCAGAGCCCAGCCCGCATCCAGTTGAGGTTCCAAATAATGCCAGGAGGAACTACCGTCCTCGTCCTTGACATCCTCGACGGTGACACGACGACTTTTGTTAGGAGCAGGGTTATTGTCCATATCGGCAGATGGGTGGGCATGAACATGGCCTGCATCATTGTGGGAGAAGTCGACAGGTGCTTCTTGTGCGTCTAAATTCCCAGCCTCGTTATCCTCAATCATTGTTACCCACTGACGTCGACATTCAGGATGGCTTGTGATGTGTCTCTTGAGACCTCCATGTGTGGTTATTACCTTTCCACAGAACACGCAGGAAGGCATGGTTCGTCCGTTGTTACCATAACTCGCCCATACACTCACAAGCACCCATTTTTTCAGGAACATTTCATTTCGACGCCACAACATGCGATTGTAGAGTTCACGCATCGCATGTCTTCTCTTTGGCTCGTTTAAACAATTTCTAACTTTCTCCCTTTGCAAATGTAGAGTTCACGCATCGCATGTCTTCTCTTTGGCTCGTTTCAACAATTTCTAACTTTCTCCCTTTGCAAATGTAGAGTTCACGCATCGCATGTCTTCTCTTTTACCTTTTTTTCTTCTTAGCTTTTCCTTCTTGGCCCTGGTTACTACTACCACCATCCTTTCTATTTGGTTTTCTATCTTTCTCCCTTCGCAAATGTAGAGTTCACGCATCGCATGTCTTCTCTTTGGCTTGTTTCTACGATTTCTCTCGTCCTCGTCTTGTCTATTTCTCCCTTTGCAAATGTAGAGTTCACGCATTCTTTGGCTTGTTTTTCTTCTTGGCCTTGGTTACTACTGCCATCATCTCCATTCATTCCGGTGCGGCACCTTTCATTCCCGACTGACAATTGACATAACTGACTAAACTAGGGTAGTGATACCATGAGCCGCAAGTAGGAGTTCCAACAGTTGGACTTTTCTCGCCTCTTCGCACCGCTTCTTCTCTGCACTCCAACGCTGTGTTATCGTCTCCCGCAAAAATGCTTGGTGAGTTACTGGGTCCTGGATGCGTTCTAGGAGCTGAACTTTACACGTCTCTTCACAGTGCCTTATCTCCGCATCCCAGCGTTCCAATATAAGTGTTCGAATGTAAGTTTGAGATGCTTGTATCGGTCCTGGTGTTTGACGAAACGGTGGCAATGGAAACAGAATCTCAAGAGGGGGCGGTCCCTCCCTAGCCTTAGCCTTAACCTGGCCTGGAGCACGAACGACCTGAAAAGGTCGGCTCGGAGGAGGTATGAGGCCAGTGTTCAATGGTAAGGAGGCTGGACTGAAACATTGTTTAGCATGAGGCCAATGTTGGATCTGCCGGCGAAGCAACTTACTGAGTGCTCATTTTGGGTAGGAGTTGAACGAAAAGCTGTTCCGCATCCCTTACTTATGCTGTTGTGTTGACACCGCTTGGACAGATGAAAAATTTACATTCAAATCAACAAAACTCTAAAATTTGTTTGTTGATTGCACGCCACGCCAGTGTTTATAAAGGGTACGTCTGTCTATGTTGTCGCCATTGCTACTTACCCTTAATTATGCCTGCAAAAGCAAGCTCAAAGAAGGCTTCTAAAAAGTCTATTTCCAAGGCTCAGGATGAGCTATGTGCTGAGATGGAATCGACTGCGGGACGCACCGCAAGTGGTCGCAAACGCCGACCGACTGAAAGAGAGACCTACAGATGTAAGTACAATGCAGCAAGTTGATGTTCTAATACGACTGACTCCCTTTTGCTCAACAGTACTAGAAGCTCGTCAAGGTGAAAACCGCCAACATGACTTCAATGCAACAATGGAGAAACGCAAATTAAAGGTACTGCGTGCTGCATACCAAAAAAATCCGGAGGAGTTCCACGACGAGCCTGCGGAGCTCCTCAGTGATATGGACATCGAAGAAGAAAAAATGGTACATGTCTCATTTTTGCAGTGCTGCTTCGCTCACTATGTCATTGTAGTTCTTGCATCGCTATGTACCTACAAAGGTAACTAAGCCGCAGGCGCTCATGTACAGTACGAGCAAAACTCCTCCCGCTGTCTTGGCCCCAAAGTCTTTCAGTAAGGACCGCTTCAGCACTGCCTCAGCTCCAACGCCCATCAGTAAGTCTCCCAAAGGTACTGTGTCTTAGGTTATACAGTATGACTGCAATACTAACACGGCACTTTTGTCAGCTTCTGCAATTGTCACGTCCTCCAGTGAGGACGGCGAGCATGCTGATGACAATGAGGATGAACACAAATTGACCGACATTGAATCTGTTTGCAGCGCTCATCACACTGGAGACCTTCGCCACAAAGCGGTGGTCGATGATATTTCACCACGGGTTGTCAGGACCAAGCACCAACTGCAGGACAGTGACGAAGAAACCAAGCCGCTAAAATTCCATAAAGCTTCGGACAGATCACGCCAACGATTAAAGGCCGGCGATTTCGATAAGGTCACACAGGATTTGCTGGCCATTGCCGTGTCTATCTATCGCTGTCTAGTCGTGACACGGGAACCTTTTCCTCAGACTCTTATCAGCGAGACACTACTAGCCAAGGAGGCCTGGCGAGAGGCATCTAAATTGGCAGAGCTTACGATTCAACTAACTCCTTCGTTGGTCAAATTGGTAAGGAGTCACTTGGTAATGTCCTCATGCTTATCCTATTGATGATATATATTATCTAGATGACGAGGCGCACTTCACAAGTGCGCGGGGAGCTCAAAAGTAAGATGCGCACACTTACAGCATCATTCTTTGGCTTCCGCACAAGCCAATCTATAGCGGCTATGACACACAATCGCGACCTAGCTGAATCTCTGAAGGATGGGACGTGTTTCGTTTTCAAGGTGCGTAGCTGATTCTGACATGGCCTGTTGTCAGTTGATCTGACTGGCAGAGTGATAGGACTGGGAGAAGAGAAGCGGGATTTACAAGACTGCGTTGATACAGTCAGCGGTGAACGACATGTGGTTTGCGAACCGCAATGATGAGGGTGTGATTTACAATAAATATTTCGACCCTTTACCAGTTGAACTTCTCGCACTTATTCTCACAGCGGTGCGTGGCTTCAGATGTTGATGCTGTAGCATAGTAGCTGACTCCTGCGGTCTGACAGATCGAATGTTGCCTTGACGAGTGGATAACTGGGGTGAAGGAAGACATAAAATTCTCGTCAACAGCTTATACTCCGGTCTACCTGGTCCATCTCAGCTCATTACAGCGGTTCGACGAGCGCACCTCGCATTACAGACTACTCGAGAAAATTGGTGTCGATATCCTTGACGTTGCTCGGTATGTTGGTGGCCACTTGCATTGATTATCCTGCAAACTAATGCGGATGGCAAGGTTCCATGCTGGGGTGAATTCACTGGCAGCACACGCAACTTCCGTCGGCTTCACAGATGAGATATTTGACGACGCAATTCAAGAGTTTGAAGCTGAGGCTAGAGAAGCCCGAGAGGAGCGCCAGGGAAGTGTGCCACCGGGTAGTCTTTGATGCTGCTCCTTGTAGTACTGTACAGATACTGTCTGTTATACTGTAATTCTATTCTGTTTCGTCGATTTCAGCTGGTAGCGTGGATTGGCACCTGTAGCTCAAAAAAGCGAAGCTAGTAAGTCCTACCAGTGCTAGCTATTGCACTGTGTAGCTGCCTGTAGCTTGCTACGACGAGCTACCAGTGACTCTCATAGCGCTATATATTGACCTGTGTGGCTATATAGCCGCATGTAGAAGGGACTTGACAAACGGGACTACAGGTACTACAGCGACTATATAGCCACCTGTAGTCACATGTTATTTTCCTGATGCTGTAACAGCCAAAAGGCCCGATTTCTGATTATACAGCCTCGGTCAGTGGCCATTGTATTTCGGTGATGTTTTGCAGTGCAGACTTGAGCAGGAGCCGGTAAAGGTTGCGAGCTAGAAGCGAGATCTATCAAATAAACCAAGAGTGCCATTGTTTGACCTTCATCATGCTCAGCAAATTCATGGACAGGCTACGAAAGTCGCATCGTAGTCGGATGCTTCCTGATGCCCAGTGAAAATCGACAAGAATGAGGCAGATAGGTAGCGATACACGTCTAAGTACCAAATGATATAGATAGAAATCTAAATAATTCGAGATGGAAAAATGCAAATTGTAAAATTAAATGCAAAGTCCAAACTTGCGAGAAATTTGCAGTGTATTTGCTGCAAATGTTGCAAACGACACTTTGCAAATTGCAAAGCTACGCCTAGAATAACATTGCGATTGCGCATATACGCTTCCTTGATCGTGATCACACAGCTACATGAATTCTATAACCTCCGAGAGCCTCGAGGCTGGCATACATCGACTTGCAAACGGTACTGATACTTACATATGCGATTGTGATGCCTGTCTTCGGAAGAACAAAGGCAAGCCCAAGTGTGTACCCCGAACTACTTACTTCCGGCACAAACCCAACAGACTCGCTAGACTTTTCCCCCCACCACTTCCTGCACAAACTCCAGCTCCTATACCGGCGCCATCGTCTAGCAAGCGTCCTCTGGATGCTTCTGATCACCCTGAACAGCCACCCATATCGAAGCACAAGGATGATCGGATTGATGGCGCAGAAGACGGTGTGTTCATAACCCTGTGATCAATATCAATTTGCTGATATGAATAATAAGATTTTGATATACCTAAGGCTGCTGACAATATTCCAGGCCCTGACGCACTCGATGGAGCTTTCGATCACCTCGAGGACACCAATTTTGGTGATATGGGACCCGAGGACAGGGAGGAGGAAGAGGAAGCTCGTGTTGAGGAAGCGCAAGCTCGTGTTGAGGACACCAATTTTGGTGATACGGGACCCGAGGACAGGGAGGAGGAAGAGGAAGCTCGTGTTGAGGACAATATACCTGAGAACTTCGATCAAGACATGCCCCCGGATGACGTCGATCTCGAGGGTGCGGACACTGACTTGGGAACCATGGGCTGGACGGACGAGGACTTGGACGAGCTACAGCAGATGGCATGCCTTGAAGATGCCCAGGATTCAATGGCATTCATTACTGCTCTCCGAAAAGCATCCCTAGACGACACACACTCTAAACTACCTCCAGACGCACTAGACAGACTTCGAAACCCTCCCCGCGAACTCCCCGATATGTCAGATCCTGATCTTATCCTTTCATTAAAATATTACTTTGCAAATACAACAATCGCTGCTTACAATCTTATCCGCGAGGCCACGATCGAACGGCACCCCGAAGATGATGTATATAGTCATTACCGGGTTAAGCAAGCTGTCTGTGAACTTAGTGGTGTCGTCCCGATCGTTAATGACATGTGTACCAACACATGTCTCGCATTCACAGGTCCGTACGCCGAGCTCGATCATTGTCCTCGATGTGGAGAAGATCGATGGGACGCCAAAAAAAGCTCACCTCACAAGAAGGTAGCTCGGAAAACGTTTGACACATTTCCTGTTGGACCGCAGCTCCAGGCCCTATGGCGCCATCCAGACCAGGCAAAGAAGATGCGATGGCGCCAGGAGTACACCAACAAGATCATTGACGAATTGAAGACAACCGACGGCATTCCGGAGGTATATGAAGATGTTCTTCATGGGAAGCAATATCTGGACGCGTGCCAATCTGGCAAAATTAAAGATGGTGATGCGGTTCTTATGTTCTCGATCGATGGTGCCCAGCTCTATGAATCCAAACAATCCGACTGTTGGATATATATTTGGGTAATTTTCGATCATGCGCCAGACGTCCGGTACAAGAAGAAGTACATACTCCCGGGCGGTATCATTCCTGGCCCCAAAAAACCCAAAAATCTAGATTCTTTCATTTTCCCCGGCCTACACCATCTTCGTGCAATTCAGACAGAAGGGCTTCCAATTTGGGATGGCGCGAAGAAGGCTCTATTTCAATCTAATCCCTTTCTCTTTGTTGCAACAGCTGACGGCCCCGGCATAGCATTTCTTACTGGCCTCGTGGGTCACCATGGCAGATTCGCATGTCGTCTCTATTGCGGACTCCCAGGGAGACACAAACCAGGTGCACCTACGTACTATCCTGCCCTACGTCAACCTGAAGGTACTGATCAACCTGATCACCCCGACTTCTTCATTGATCGGCTTCCCCTTCCCGGATCATTTGATTATGAACGGAACCTCAAGCGTGTGATCCGCTGTTCCAACATGGCCGAATACGAGCTTGCATGCCTCGAGACAGGCATTACGAAACCAAGCATCTTCTGCGGCTTCGACACTGACCGTATTTTGCTGGTGCCGTTGTGCTTTGGCTCTGACATCATGCACATCGCTGCCATCAATACCGGCGATCTCCTTCTACCCCTCTGGAGAGGAACCTTTAGAGCCAAGACTACGGATGATAAATCCACGTGGGCCTGGGCTGTTCTGACGAAGGCGACTTGGAAGGCACATGGATCTCTGATCACAGATGCAACACCCTTTCTGCCGGGTTCGTTTGATCGACCTCCTCGTAACCCTGCAGAGAAGATCAATAGTGGGTATAAGGCCTGGGAATGGCTTCTCTACCTGTATGGGATGGCACCGGCCACACTCTACGGCATCCTTCCTGAGCCCTATTGGTCGCATTTCTGTCGTCTTGCCCGGGGACTACGTATAATGCAACAATACCATATATCTAGATCAGATCTCATTGAAGGCCACCATCACCTTCTTAACTTCGCGGATGAATTTGAAGAGCTCTACTACCAGCGCCGGATCGATCGACTTCATTTCGTTCGACCATGGCTCCACTCGATCACACATATCGCTGGTGAGACAGTCAACAAGGGACCACCTATCTGCTCATCACAATGGACTATGGAGCGAACTATTGGCAACCTAGCTCAAGAGATACGACTACACAACTCCTCTGTCTACGCTAATCTCTCTCAACGTGCTGCCCGTCGTTGTCAAGTCAACGCCATCAAGGCTATCATACCAACAATCGAACCATCAGATAATGCTTCCCCGAAGGGTTCGTTGGATATCGGCCAGGGATATTTACTGCTGCGGCGAAGAGAGAGAACAGCTCACGCAGTACGTCCCTGTGAGGCCCAAGTACTACTTCGCTACCTGTCCGACAACAATGTTCATGTTACCTCCGCCCCTCTCGTCACTCGATGGGCTCGTCTTCGCCTTCCAAATGGGCAAGTTGCACGGTCTGCATGGAAGGAAAATGCTATGTCCAAGCAACCAAGAATGGCACGCAATGTGAAGGTATGTTTTTCATGGTCACTCTATTAGTATTATACATTGACACGTACACTAAAGTTATTGATTGACGGCAAGACCACTGTTGCCGAAGTCTTATTTTATTTCAATATGATGCTTCACGACGAAGAGAAGACCTTTGCTTTCGTATCTGAATTCAGCCAGCCGCACACAGATCTATTCGAAAACTCGTCGCAAACGGTCTTTGCCTGTCGTTATCGCGGAGACGCTTCATTGAAACTTGTCGAGGTTCATACTATACAGTCTGTGGTGGCTATGATTCCTCATAATTTTCCGGGTATTGATGGCATTCTTTTCTACCTCGTGGAACGACCAGGGTTGGACATTATAAGAATGAGTGGTGCGGAAGAGGAGGGTATTCTTGACGAAGAATGAGTTCAATTACTTTTTTATACGAGATGCAAGCATGTTTATTTATCTGACTACTGCATCACTAAAGAGCTTCTTCAAGTTCTCGTTTCATTGCACGAACCACAAGAAAATTCTTGTCTGTACGTGATTGATCGTACCATGCTTCATCCTCCTCCTTCGACACGTACTTCCAGTAAATTGATCCAGGCGGTGGTGGGCTTGGCGTTGCAAATATAGACTTCATATTAGTTTTGGGCATGGAGAGAACTGGTCTGGTGATAGTGGACGAGTGTGCCATTGGCTCAGGTGGGTCGCTTTCAGGCTCGGTGACGCTTTCAGGATCGTTCACACAAGGAGGGGTGATGACTTGCTGCAGTGTTGGCTCAGGTGGGTCGCTTTCGGGCTCGGTGATGCTTTCAGGATTGTCCACACGAGGAGGGGTGATGACTTGCTGTGGTGTTGGCTCAGGTGGGTCGCTTTCAGGCTCGGTGATGCTTTCAGGATCATCCACACGAGGAGGGGTGAAGACTTGCTGCAGTGTTGGCTCGGGTGGGTCGCTTTCGGGCTCGTCAGGCCAGGGAGGCATAGTATTTGGGTGATGCCTTCAATATAGGTTGTTGAACCAAGATATAATCATATAATAGTGACTCACAACAGTTGCTGTCTGATCAAGTGTTCTTTCTCTGGATGCGCATGCCAGTATGCTGGGTTGACAAACATATCATCCGAGGGTGTCATCTTCGGTGTGCTGGAACGACTGTCTGAAAAAGATATGCTAAGATACATTAGTGATAACAGTGTTAGAAGTGATGGAGAACATACCTAGTATCAGCATCGTAGCCATCATTATCCTGATCAAAAGACATATCTAAAACTTGTTGAGTGGATGTAGGATGAATTGATGATACTATAGAATGAATTGGACTTAGTCCGAAGTTTCCTTTCTTGACTTGTACCGCAGCGCCCCTTCTCATCATACCATCATAATGCCCGACACAACAACTTCACCGACAGGATACGCCAATCTCCTCATGTCTCAAATTTCTCCACAACATTCTTTTAATTCACAACTTAATTCCGGCGGCTCACATAATTTTCAAAATACCCGGCGTGATTGCGATACCAATAATACCGTGAGTTCTATGATAGAGAACTTGTTACATTAATGATATACACGTGTCAATAGTCTACCATGTTGCCCGAAGGGCTCTGGGCTCTTCTTGATCAGGGTCGTTTATCTCCCAATGATCCTGATGTCAACATGATCTCACAATTGAGGCGAGAGATATTGGAACTCCAGCACACAGTCGCCTTTCTCCAGTCGGAGAAAACACAACTCGTCAATGAAAACTTGTGTCTGAACACGAAATGCGAAACATTGCAGTAAGCTCCAGTCATATCATGCGCATATATGCGCACCGTGTTTGCTGATGCGATCAATGATGTCATGGTATATCTTCTCTCAGGACCATACTTGTTAACAGTCGAGGTTCTGCCAGCTCGACTGCATCAAGTTCTTCTTTGTCGGTTGCAAGTGACAGTACTGCGGATCGAAAACCTACTCTTTTGGACATCGCTCGTGAAGATTCTGATCATGACCTCAACGCAATCGATTTCCCACTGGTCAGATCATGGACGAAGAAAGACTGGCAGGAGAACATGCCGTCAAGTACATCAGCCAATCCTGGATCCTCTGGGAAAAAGCGAGGAGCCACATGCATGGCACGAGGCATCAATGTAGCATGTACCTACCTGCAAGACCAAGCTGGCCAGCCGGTGTCTGCACAACGGGCAAAAACCATCCGTCTTTTCATGCTGTCATGTTTTCGACAACTCGAATCTCAAGGTCTCGCGCCCGAATCCATCGGCCAAGCATCGCTCAAAGTCCTACATTGGCTTATTCACATGCTACGCAAACATTACATTGAACTCCGTCTATGCGCTGACAATTGGAAAGCTATGAAATTAATGATCGACAACTATTCCCAATGGTACAACTACCACGTCGTCAAGAAACAAACTAGCGGTCATGTCAAGTCCGAAGACATAGAGACTGCCGACGATGACAACAACATTACCCCTCCTTCTTCCTCACCATCTGCGACACCCGCTGTTACCCCTCCTTCTTCCTCACCATCTGCGACACCTGCTGTTACCCCCCCTTCCTCATCTTCTTCAACACCTGCGGCTACCCCTCCTTCCTCATCTTCAACTTCTCATAAACGAGTTAACGTTGATATCGACCCTGTTGCAGAACCAGCGTTGAAAAGACAACGAGTCGAAGTGGAGGACCTCTCACCTTCACCTCTTTTAACTGGCCCTGATAATGATTTGTATATTGCACCGGTAAGTCAAATTTTCCTTCCGTTTTACTTATTAATTGTTGTAGATTATGCCACCTGCCTCACCCCGCACTGAGAACGAAATCCCGCGACACGCATCACCAGAACGTGAACCAACCCCACCTCCCCGTACCGACAAAGGAAAAGAGAAGGAAGTGATTACTGTGGAGGTCAACAATCCTCTGTAAGTGATCGCTCTATTGCTCATTACATTCTACTGATACTATTCATTTAGTTCTAATCTTGTCTTCAAACCTCGCCCCAAGCCAATCCCAAAGAAAGCTCCTGCCTCCATCGACTCTGCCACTTCTGGAACGACTAGCGCCGAGCCGACTATCATCACCCCTCCATCCAATGACCCATCGGATACCAACACAGCTTCCCTCGCTGTCAAGATGGAACTCCTGGTAGCGACCCCCACGGAGCCCATTCCCGGTGCAATCAACTCGAAGGCCCAACCTGCAAAGAAGCGTCAACCGAGCACAAAGCCCATGCGTGTGAGCTCGAAGATCACGGCGCGGTAAGATTTATCTATTGCGGTCACAGCAAGTAAGGCTAACACTATTATTATTATAGGAATCTATGTGCCCTCGAATGGCAATCGAACGGCCATCAGAAAGAACCGGCAAGCGTCTTTGCAACCTACTGGAACGGTCTATCGAAGACTGACAAAGAGGTATGTCATTTTTGTATTGATGTCATCTATCTACTGACTAGCACTATTATTGAAGGTATACAAGCACAAAGCGGCTCTACAGGTGCGTGGTATTCATGATATCCGCGAGTGTCTTCATACTAACAATGATTTGCCTTATAGCTCGGCTCGGCTGGACCAACCGAAAGGAACGGCGCCGGCGATGATGCAGACGAGGAGTAGCGGATGGATACAAGGCGGGATGGCGGGCGCGGGATGGCGGGATGTCGGGATGGCGGAGGCGGGCGCGGGCGCAGCGATACCACTACCTAACCATAGCGATACCTATAGATACATCATTCCATGGCATTAGATACCTATTCATATCATCTAATTGGAACGTTTTCAGCACATGTTTGCATCTAAAACCCATCTAAAGCCAACTAAAATCGTATCGAAGCTCGTTTCGGTCTCTATCGTTTTTCGTCTCGAAAAGTCCCACTTTTCTAAAGAGGTCGAAACATAACGAAAAATTTCATTCCCTCATATTTTTTTCGATCTATATCTACACGTATCTACGTCATTCTTGTCAATTTTCACTGGGCCTGATGCATAGCCATCGTACAGATACATCGTTGCTTATTCCACCTGGACAGGATGCCAAAGATACAAATCCGAAATAATCACATGTCGCAACGTTAACATGCAGATAGGATCGCATCTTCACGCGGTGACGCGCACGGTGACCATTCTCCATAATCGCATGGAAAGCTTCAGCCTGTACGATGCAATCGCCATGACCCAAAAGACTTACCATACAAATGTTGCTGCGCCGTATATCCGCCCTTCTTGTGGTTCTCCGAGCGCTTCAAATGCACAGGTGTTTCCCATGGGTTTTGATGTTGATATTATGTCGTTCGAGAAGCTCGACTGTTGCAGTGGCTGTCTTGGCTCCGGAATTCCAGTGTAGGTTCATCCTGTGTTGGGGCAGATCAGTGGCATTGAGTGCTGGATAACATGAATCCATGATATATACCGACACAAAAGGCAGGCGTTGAAACGTTGAAACGTTGAAGCTTGAATATTTGAATATTGAATATTGAAGCTTGTCTAAACTTTAATCAAAGTCCGCGGCGATACCTTCGGCGTTTAATTTGCGGAGTCAAAATATGAACCAAGCCAATTGCAAAGCGATGCCGTTCCGGAACTTGCACACTCACTTGTTGCCTCACTCGCATCGCTCATGGAAGACGAGAATTGACCTGCGCGCGAAGCTCGATGGACAGGCACTATGCTATCGAAGCTAGAATGAATGACTAGCATGTGGTCTGCCTACATAGTACTTAAGTATATATATGAGACTCAAGTATTGCTCTTCCTCCAGACACATTCTTCCTCGCGCTCAGGAACATTCTACTGCCGCTTTGGAGGCCACCCTTTTTCCAGCTCGGACGCATCATAGTAAATTTTTTCTCTTCCATCAACTACCTTATCACAAACACGCTACTCTCCCTTTTTTTCCATTTCCAGCCCTTCGATAACCTCTTCAATGTCATGGTGTCATCGGCCATCTGGCTTTTATGAATCATGATCGTTATTTTTGCTCAGACAGATGATAAGTGCTTTCGTTCACTCTTTTTATCGACTGCCTAGGTTTCGACACACTACTCCAAGGACACTCCAAATTGTATTGATGTACGTATACCATCATCTTGTTCGACAATCTACACTGATGAACATGCTACTAGTAAGACTTCGACAGGCCGTATATGCCCAACCCACGATTCCGCAATCTCTGTCAGTTCTTGGTTCATTTTTTTATTCTCGCTTCATGCTCAGATATATGGTAATCCAGGGCATACATGAATGTGTCAAATTCAAGGATTATCAGCCATCTCAGTTTGGACACGTTACTTCTACTTTCCTTCGTCCGTGGAACAGTTGCATCGCGCCCCACCCGAACGACTCAGACGGATGATGACACAGTAGATGCGACAGCCATTGCGTCGCAAGCTATTCGAGCTTCCATAGATCGTGCGCACATTTTCTGCTACCAGTTTTTGTGTTCAAATAGCTGACAGACGATAATATTTGCAAGTGTGGAATGTGGTCCATCAGCTGTCGAGCTCAGATCCAGACACACTGCTCGTGTACTACCTCATTCGTGACATACTGTCGGTTTCTTTTTTAAAACTGATTACATTTGATATCGTTGAACATCGTTGCTTTATTTCAACGACCCGATAGTTGTAGCATCCGATAACACATCTAGTAAATATCGCGTGCTTTGTATACTCGAACAGATGAATGGAAAAGAATTCATAGACTTCTTTATATCACCTATCTGGACTCGGCAGATCGCAAGGATCCTGAATATTGATCGATATACGGTTTGGGCGGTGTGCTGTCCCGAGGAGTGGGACACTTGGTACTCTTCACAGAGTGACTGATCAACGTGTGTTTTTTCAAAATTCAGATTGTCGCAGTCACTTAGCTAGCGGTTGCTCCAGATCTCTCACAATTCAACTTCTTTTCATACATGCTTTCATTCCAATCTGATGCGACACACCACCATTGGTGCACATGAAGTCTGTTGTAAGACCCACGATGCGCTAAAGAGCCGCGCCACTGGTCAACGGACTTGAAGGCATGGGTGAGTTGTGTCTGCATACAAGATAAGAGCCATGAGCGAGGAAAAGTACTATTGGCTATTCAAGGGCTTCCCGGGTACGCCTTGAACCAGACATGTGCGAGTCTAATTCACTCAATCTAGATAAATAAAAAACTTGGAATCCTGACAAGATCGGCGATCGAAATTCTCGATCACATACTTTTGTTGTCGTTCGTGTCGTTGATCCATGTCGACGGTGTAGGTATTCATGTATGCATGTCTGTATCTCGTTCGCTAATGGGTTGTCGGCTATCTTGCTTCACGAGTCGCAGTATCTACATGTCCGGACAGTGAAACACCACACGCAGAATCAGCGGTCAAGGTACTTTTACTGATTCTCGTTGTATTTCAACAAAGGACCAGATTCAAGTTACTTACTAGACATTCCGGATAATTTGCCCTTACCACCTGGTTCAAGCGCGGGTACTTCATTCCAGTAGCGATACAACAAGAAATAGCTTTGCCTAGACCTTTCAAAAATACCATATGTCAAATAAATACCACGACGGATCCTCCACCAAATTTTGCTGCCCTGCAGGCCACTCGGCAAGCATATCCTTACACAGTACTGCTAGTTGATACATGTACATGCTCCTGGAAAACAATCGAATTCATGCTAGTTTCTGCGTCGGAGGATGCCACGAGTTTGGCGTGGTATTCTCGAACGCTAAGGATGAGGCGTGGTCCCAGCACAAACATCTGCACGACCGATAAAATTTCACGAGCAGTTTCGACTGTCTCAGCTCCAATAGAATCTGAATTCTACAAAAATGATGAGCAGTGGTTGCACGCAGATATCAGCAACAGGTCAGCGCACCAAGATTTCTGGAGAGAGATTAGCAAGCTGGAAGCAAGAGACACCAACAAAGCTAACATGTGCGGAACTTGAGCAGAAAAATATAACCGCGTTCACATTACAAACTCACCTTGCAAAATAAAGAACATGAGATTGTATCAGCACTCTGAAACAGTCCCCAATGGTCGATCCTGTCGATGGGCCGAGTCGTCGCAGCTCACGGAAGTGTTTCACAGCAATCCAGACTGAAAGAGACAATGCGAGGACCTCCCAAACAGTGTTGAGCACCCAAACCATTGAAATCAGAAGCAGCACGTTCCCTTCTAACTCAAAACTGCATAAATGCATGCCAGAGAGTATCAGCTCCTCTGGGGTATATCCAATGAGCCGCGTTCTTCAAGTCAACAAGTAAAGCTTACCCCCTACAATATTGTCGAGTGCTATTACCGTGATCATTCCGCAGGCGATGTTTACAGCCAGGAAGATAATATTAAGGAAGATAAGCGTCTTTCTAGATCCCTGATACATGGCATGCAACCGAGCAATCATGATGACTTGCATCGTGTGTCAGTCAGGTCAATATCACAGAAGTGTTGCACCCAGGCAACTTACCGCCCAACATGGCAGTCAAGACCACATTTGTGCCATTTACTGCAGAGTACATGATACCGCCTAAAACTCCCAATTAGTGAATACCCTCGCACTAGTATCAAAGACTCCTACTTACACCTATCGAGTCATTATGTTGAGTCAAGTTCAATGGTCGGAATTTTACTCACCCTTACATATGAGCGTATTGATTGGATGGGAATGAGATGCGTTGTACAATACTTACTGCGTCTGTCAGCGATACCGATCGCATATTTTCTGTGTCCCGCCGGTCAGAAAAATGAAATACAGCGCATATGAGACATACCCAGAAGACTGAGACTAGTTGTCAGAGATGAGCCATTATCACAGTGCAAAGTTGTGGGTCTCGAGACATACACGGAGTACGGAATTCCAATATAGCGTATCTAGAACATTTTGGAGTCAGCACAAGTTGCCCACCACGCTACAGCACAACATAAGTACGAACAATCAAATACAGCACGGTCATCAGAGACCATCGTTGTCTCTGTCGCGAATTCATTGCATGCTCTTGTTTTCTGCTGATACGGGACTCTCGTCACTCACCCATATGAGTTCAATCTATGACACCATTGTTAGCGAGTTGGCTGCTCCGGCGATGACATCGACGTACCTCTTGTCCGAGTGCTAAGACTGGCAATATCATGAGAATATCAGCGATTTTCAGACACTGTCCTGCTTACCCCAATCGTATATCACCACGACGCCAGCGGCAACTGCGAAACGGCATGTCAACGTTAGATCTGGACATCTTAATACGACGAACTTGTCCAATAGCCGAAAAAAATAGTTGAACTGATATATGGCCACAAACTGGGATCATTTGAGATGTAAGTCATGTTCGAGGGATGGGTGAGCGAGCGGGGAATGTCAGTGGTGTATGACGATAGCGTTCGTGTTATATATACCACTGTTCAGCTCTTGTATCGCCACGATCAGCGTGATGGAGATGGACATTCGACTTCGCCTCAAGACCCTTGATCAGGTGAAAGGATACGAAATCAAACAAACAGCCGATAATCAAAGTAGATTTTGATTTCCAAATCACTATTACGCACTGGACTACTTCAACACCAGGAAAGTTCCAGTCGTTCTTGATGTCGACAACTTATCTCCAACGCGGTTTTTTGCTTGTGTTAGCTGCGAGCCAGCGAGCTCGGAAAAATCAAAGGGTTCCCTATGAAATCATGTAGTCATCGATCTAACACAGGTCGAAGTGTGATTGATATACGTGAAACAAGTATTACACACTCTTCGGCATCGCTGGCTGAGCCCGAGGCATGACAGCCTACCAATTACTCTTATGGAACAAGGGTGATCTTGCGGAAATCAGACAATAAACCGTGACAGAGTGAGTCGAATATATCTCACCTCATCCGTCGCCTGGTACGCTTGAATCATTCGGCTATCATGATCATATCAAAATGATAAACGGAGCGATGGTAATCATAGAGCAAATCCGATGCAAAGCTTACTATGTACAATGCATCATGCGCTTGATGTCATGGTGATGTATTTTACTACCAGATATATGCTGAAAATTTCACAAGGGAGACGATAAGCAATGCACCAGAAGCCTAATTTCTGATTGTACAGGCTCATCTCGATGGCATCATGTTTCAGCAAACACTTATCCTGTAAGAGCGAGACCCGTCGTTCCCATGTAGCGTTGGCACAGATCAGTGCCATCCAGTGTTAAATACATGAAAGCTATGATATAGTTACCCGTGGCAACACCAAATTACGGCGACGAATTAAGGCTTGAGAATCGCTGTCGATGGAGAAACGGAAACAAAGGTCGAAGTTCGAAGGCGCTTTGAAGGTTGTAGGAGGTGTAGGGGCCCTAGTTGTTATAAATACAAAACAGTTGCGGTGCTTTGCAAACAAAAGTCCAGAGGAGATCTCAGCGTTTTAAGGCAGGATGCTGAAGATGCACACGATATTGGGCACAATGAATTAAGCGCACCAAACATACTAATACGAAAGAGGCGTTTCCATGTGTTCGGTGTGGCCAACGTCAAGGCTTGTCTAAATTTAAAGCCCGCCTACGCTGCGCTACCTTCGGCGTTTGCGGAGTCAAAAAATGAACCAAGCTTACAGCTCTGCAAGCAATGCCATTCTGGAATACACACCTGTGCCAATTTCTCTTGTTACCTCGCTCGCCGATCAGTTATGGAAGACGAGAATTGACCTGCACGCGAAGCTGGATGGACGGGCACTATGCCTAAAATCGTATTTGGTCTGCCTACATAGTACTTGAGCATATATATGAGACTAAAGTGTTGCTCCTGTGACAGACCCTCCAGACACATTCTTCCTCGCACTCGGGGACATTCTACTATCGCTCTGAAGGCCACCCTTTCTCACACCTGAGACACAGCCGGAAAAGTTCTGTAAACAGATGTGATGCATATCCTGAGAAAAATCGTGCATATATCAACCTATTTGTCTACTGTGCGGATAATGGACAGTTTCGGAATGAAATCTCGAATATGAATCACGCTCAAATTCCATCGATTAAATTCAGACTAAGTTTGGACGACATAGGGACAATTTGTTTCACAATCTGCTTATGTTGTATATTAACTTAATTTCCAAAATTCAATTACAAATATTAGGATGTATCCAAGGTTGCAATTGTTTGTGCATATTTCACGTGACATTTTCGAGGCAAGATGGAGGATCAAATCACATATCAGACTTAAGGTCCGCCTGACTGACAAGCCCAAAAACAAATTAAATAAATGATGATCATTTGCCAATGTGACAAATTTGTTTACAATTTGTGAATATGTCGAATATATGTACGAGTACCCCACTGAGAGGTCCACTGAGAGGTCCACTCCGTTCAATAGGTGACCGCTCCTCGATTCAATAGTAAAACAATGGTGAAACGAAACTAGAGTATCTATTGATTATAAAAGGAATATTGAGCTTCAGTGATTTAAATTCGGCAATTAATGAATATTTGCAAAATTCGTTCTAGTGAATACAGCCGCTATTAGCTACAGACTGAACATTATTATAGCTGCTATGGAGTGTACATATGCAATGGGAGATGGGGGTGGGGCGATGAGATACTTATCGAGTCTATAGATGAAGCAATAATATACACAGATACATTACGAGCCTGCGCAATGATCGTGAGTCTCCGTCTTCGTCTTCGTGTATGGTGGCGGCTAGAGATATATTTGAGGACTGCGTGGAAGAGCATCGCGAGGAGGTGGCACTGTCGGGAGAGAGGTAGAAAGAGCGCAAAGAGTTATCGGGGATATGCAGAGGGAGCCAGGGAGAATGCAAAAATGGGGCTGTAGACAGTAGGGTACTTCAACCTAGAACAAGTTCATTAGTCACATAAGTTGGGATGACAGAAACTGAACATACTCCGTGAAGTCACCCGTCAATACTCAAGTCACGACTTGCACCAGAGAGGACCACTTGGGAGGAGTGAGACTCATCACTTGAAGGGGACGGAGATAACGATGCGGCTCTTGAGGGTTTTTCTGAATACGAGATCGTGATAGAGATCGTAGGTGAAGGCGATCCTCGGACAAAAACGACGCGTTAGACGCGTCGATGATCTCCCACTTTAGCACGCAAAGTGAGTTCAGTAAGATTCAACGCGCTAGAGAATGACTCACCTCTTAGCGGGACGTGCGACATCAACGGCATACGACGCACGGACGCACATTGGGTATATGCGGCTGGCGGGAAGACACATAATGGTTAGTCATAGCGTCAGAATAGTTGCGTGGGGACTCACAGCGATGCTGCGCCAACGCAAGTAATAAAATTGAGACTATACTAAGTACAATACTACTTGATACTAAGACTATACTAATTGTAAGACTACTGAGATGTAGACGTGACGAGATGATGGAAAAAGAAAAGACTACCAAGTAAGGTTTGGAGGATTAAGTAGTGAATTGCATAATCAAACTCCGCCGGAAATACCCGAAGCGGCTGAGTGGCTGTCGCCTGAGTGGTTGAGCGGCTGTCGGCAATTTCCGTCGGAGTTTCAACTGAGTCGGAATTCACTACTTAGCGGTGAATCCCTTGTTATGGCGCTTTCTTTTCCCCCTATCACAGTCGTACATGTACATACTCTAATCCAAAATCCGTAGACTTTACTAGTAGTGTTACATTAAAACCTGTATACTTGTTGTAGATCCTCATTCACGCGCTGAATGAGGTGGTCTAGCTTGTTCCACAGTGCTATTGTTCACAGTTGGTCCGATTTATTTTACATTGATTGATAATGGTCCACTGTGAGGTGTTTATGTTATCCAAAAGTCCACAAAATGAGATTCACTACAAATAGGCTCGTCGAATGCAATAATTCCCTTTTGCTTTCTCTCCCCTACATACACTACATACTACTATACGTAGCTCAGAACGCAATACCTACAGATGTCAAAACGAGCAGCGACTACCGCAATCGCTCCAGAAGGGCGCATCAAGCACGTCAAATATACTGATGCGAGAAAGTACCTCGATACAGAGGCAGACGTCGATTCGGAGGGCGGGGAAAACGAGGATACGGTGGATGAAGACGATGGTAAGTCGTTGTATTTTATCTCCGTTTCCAGGAGTCTCATTTTCCTGTGTAGAGTCCTTCATAGATGACCGCGCTTCTGGGCATGGTCAAGCAGCAGCATCGTCGGACCCTCTGCAAGACGAAGCATCATGGGACATCTTCGAGGAGTACCTTACCTCGGAGATGAGCTTTCCCCAACTTGAAGCTAAACTTGCCTCACACCTAGGCTCTCGCTATCATGAAGAGGACTGGGCGGAAGCGACGCGTACATTATTCTCGGCCGACGAAGACAATGCCCAGGCTTTGGCAAATCTTCGCGCCGTCAAGGCTCGGCACGTCTTGCCAGCGAAAGTTGCCTCACCCTTGAGGGGGTCATTTCACCAATCTGCATCTGCCTGGTTAGATAAGGTAGCAGATATCGAGAACAGGTTGACCTCAAGCTCCGGGCTGCCACAACCAGTTCCTTCATCCAGCGAGATCGCACGCCAGACTATCAAGCGATTCATTCAAGACGAAATCGGCTCTAGCCATGCATACTACCTCCTGGACGTAGAATTTGCAGACAACCCGGCATCAATGGCTCACTGGGAGTCGGTATTGGATGCCATCGTGGATGCTGTCACTCGTGAGGAAAGGCTTAAGATATTTGACACTCGAGCATTCGACGTGGTCGATCGTATTTCAAGCGTAGCGCCTCCAGCAGTCTCGGACCAATCTCCTGAAGAAATAGGAGAATCCGAAAAGCCACAGTCAAGTATGCAAGACGACGGGATGGCGTCAGCGCATGACCTCTCGACATGGCTCATCACCGTGCCGTGTAAGTACATATTTCTTATCAATTTGTTACATCTAACACCGATTTTTAGTTTCGAAAACGTCTTATCTAGCCGCGCAGTTGAAAAGCAAGGGCTTCGAGGTATACACGCACTCAACGCTCCCAGGCCGTCTGTGCGTCAAGGCCGAAAATACCGTCGTCATAAGGAAGGCTTGGCCATCCAGTCACACAAACTGTTTTTTCGACGTTATTTGCCTTTCTCGGGAGGATCAGGTGCCCACCAGCAAACACGACTTGACGATCCCTGGCTGGTATCGCCCCAGACGTGGGCAATATCGGCATGACGTGGGATACGCACATGCGTATGATCCACAAACCGACACTATCACACTGTTACTTGCGTCGAGGGAAAGTTCAGGGCGGGAAGTCGGAAAGGACTCCCACTTGCCGCGCCTACACAATTCTTCTAACGACATCTCAAGCTTTGCGGGTCGAAACAAGACCTACATTCATGGCCTTCTGGCGCTTAAACTCAATAGAACTGCAGTTGTCGAGATTCCGATTCCCGCTCCAGAGAGCATTGTACTTCACCAGGAGTCAAGATGCAATCCAGCGTTAGTGCAATCTACATTGCACGCGTATGCCGCGCAACATTGGATGGAAGGTGATTTGGTAAGAGTTAGAGCGGGGGAGATGATTGGGTGCACAGCGAAGATTCAATGCGTTGACATGTGCACCCGGTCGGCATCAGCGTATCTGGAGGAATCGGTGCATGTTGAGAAAATCTCACATGAGCCGATCATGTTCGCCATCTCCGATCTCGAAAGGAAATTCCGTGTGGGGGACAGTGTCCGTGTGCTCGACGGCAGTTTAGTGGCCTCACACCTGAACGGAAAAACTGGGATGGTCGTTCAAGTCGACGAGAACACAATTGATGTACTCGACCAGTCATCCGAATTCGAAGTAAGTGATTCATCAACTGTCGTATTATCACTATTAAGGTTTCTTTCAGTTCACCGTTGCATCCGATTCGTTGGCGACGTTCGTTGGGGTCATGAGCAAACAGGCTTCCGCAAATGTATCACACGAGCTTGACACCCCGATGAAAGGTGATCACGTTGTGGTAACCGAGGGCTTCTATATACGCGAATTTGGGGTAATCTCCAAGGTCGATACGAAAAGCCAGACACTTGCATTCTTTTCGGAATCGATACATCAACACATTTGGGTCCCGATAAGGGTAACGGCCTTCAATCCCAACCCGACTGCCCTTCACCATACCCACGAGCGCGGATACGACGTTGTAGCTGGTGATATCGTTCAAGTTGTTAGAGGTAACCCATTCAAAGCATGGGGGACGGTAGTGCGAGTGAATTTGGATGAGAAAACATTGACATTCAAAGACAAGCGACTAAAAGAGGTTAGTTCTCATCGATTTTATCAATCTAAGTTTGTTACTAACGATCATAGTTTACCACCTCCATAACGCATGTCGCGAGAATTGGCGGGCGGGCGGATCGTGACCCTATGCGGCACCTTCTTGGCAAGGAGGTGTTCATTATCAAGGGCCCTATGAAATCCTTCAGAGGGACCTTGCATTCGCTCTCGCAGGACACATGCGTGGTTGCAATTCAAGGTCGGAAGCAAGAATTCTCTCGAGCTCACGTTGTCAGGTAATAAATCACCTTACTCACTTTAATTTGCTCCCTGCTCACGCATACACGCAGCTGGAAGGGTGTTCTCCTCACTGGTGTTTACTTGGCTCCGCATCAGCTAGGAGAATTTCTCAAATTAGCTCGAGGTTCCTTTATCCAGCCCCCGCATATCACACCACCTCAAACCCCTCGCTATTCTCCTTGTGATGTGCCACATGTCGATCAGACCGTTCCTGATACACAAGTGTCGGTGTGGGACACCCCCATCGACTCGATAGATCAGTATCCACCATCCGCAGCCGTCAACGATGACGTTTGGTCATTTAACGAGGCTGATAGGGAAGAACGCCTATTGCATCCTTCCAGTGCGAGTACTTCCTCTTCTGGTGCGCTTCATTATATTTCACGCCTGGTCCGTATTCACTCATTGATTGCAGCAGACAATCTCACTGCAGCTTTACACAATCCCCTGATCACTCAGTTGTGCTATAATTGGCACATGAAAATGCGTATAGCAAATCCATCATCTGATTGGGGATCTTACCTTAACCAGATCGTCGACACTGTGGCCCCGGACCCATTTCTCCTCGAGAAAGGATCGGCGAAAGATGGTGAAATCTTCATCAAGTATTCCTCCAGAACAAAAAACAAGGGGATGAAGGAGGATCCGATTCCCATCAAATATCTTTTACCGGAACCACCGACGGGAAAAAACAAGAAGTTCACCTTGATACGAGGCGACCTCATGGGGAGCATTCATACAACGATGACTGCCAGGAAGGACCAGGAAGATATAACCACAATGGAAGGGAAGAAATTTGCTCGCGCTGATACGTGCATGATTATCAGCAAAACTTAGACTTTGAAATGTTACCTATCGAAATAGCTAGCCTTACATACATATGAAACAAATCGTGAAGTAGCGCTTTGTTATGGAGAGCGAGAGTGATCAGCTTCGCTAAGCCAGTTTGTTTGGTTTTCACCTGTCAGACCCCCTTGACCTCTATGTTTTAATGTTATGCTGCTAACTGCACACTAGGCGCCGTCGCCGGCAATGACATTGCCTTATTTGCAGCACGTGATGTGAGTTCTACATCTCACCGCCGGTTCTTTTCGTCATCTCTCAATAATTCAGAACACTCAAGTTTTGGCGCACGCCGGGATGACAGTACCAGCTGGCCATCCTGGGCCACTAAACGCGCTGGTGATTGTAAGTTCTCTCGTGTCTTTCACAAGGACTGATATTCACTGCTGCACCAATGAACCAGTGAAAACGCCATCCATAGCTCACTTGCCAAATAAGACACTTGCGCTTTCTCTCGCCCCTTTTTAGCCTATCTCTCAGCCCTTACTCGCGCATTCAAATTCAGTGCTTGCGGTTTTTGGTGCTGCTGGCAGGTTCCAGGTACGCCTACTATGGTACCCGGGCTGGAAAGCTTTCCCTACTCATATAGGCTCCAATGTAACAGCACAACTTCGCGACATTGAACGGTCCCGTCTTCGTTTTTTGATGATCACATGAGGACATCACTCCAGATTAATTCTACACTGTCTTACATGTACATGGAAACATGGAAATGCGGGCTGCCGTCATAGTTCTTAACTTCCGCTCACATGACAATCCCCGCCATCAATGTTTCTAGCCATCACTCAGCACTAGTGCCCTCTTCGGCATAACGTATATCTGCATCTTCATCATTCGGCTTCGTCGTTTCCGGTCTGCACCACAGTCTTTTGTCTCCCCTCTTGTACAGTGAGTGACGTCTGGGGATTCATGCTCAACATCGATTACGAAGCTCTGGATCCAAGGGCCGTAGTCACTACTAATATTCAGTCACGATGGCCTGCAAACTGGCATGTAGCTACTCGCACAACGGGTTGTTGGCTGAAAAACAAATTCATGCTACCTTGCTTCATAAGCAGCAATTTACTAGTCCTGCTTTCCATACTTTGTCGCTACAGTAACGTATCGTTGGGCATCATTGGGTCATCTTCATATCTCATTGATTACCACACATTAAGACAAAATAATCACATTGGTGAATTCGGGTCGACGGAACTTGCCGACAACCGCTCAACCACTCAGGCGGCCACTCAGCCGCTTCGGCTATCTCCGGCGGAGCTTGATTATCCCATTCACTACATAATGCTCCAAACCTTACTTTGTAGTCTTTCTTTTTTCCATCGTCTTCTCTCGTCTATCTTGGTAGTGGGTGACTATCCGTAGGCTGAAATAATGTGGAATAAAATAAGATAGAATAAAAAAGACCATATAAGGAAGTCGTGCCGCGATGCCGCTGTTCATTTGCGTCGGATGTTCAAAACATATTATTTTGAGGCTCTTACAAACTCTAAATCTAGAAGGGGGGGGGGCCCCCCCCCTTACAGATTAATCCGGATTATAAACGACGGATTAAATCCGTTTTGAGCCACTACGCCTAAGATATCTGCTGACTAATCCAAGACTTGAGGTCCGCCTGACACATGTTCAGCATGGCGAAGGTCGCCACCTGGGCCAAACATTTTCCAATATACGCAGTCCCATCCCTGAGCTCCCTGGCGAAGTTTTCAGCTGAAATTTCAAGATTGCTATCAGCAGACGACGCCAACACGTACCACTGCGACCGGCCAGGGTGCGGGGTGAGCAGTGCCGACACCATTCTCTCCCTATAAGTCTAGACTTGCGAAAACAACTCGTTCCCCAAGCTACTGCGACTGTTTTTTTACATTAAAGACTTGTTTTCCTGTGTATACTAACGTATTCCTGCGACCACCACAGGGTCATTCTACTAACTACGAACATCTAGTTTTGACTGAATTATTTTAATCCAGATGTGTTACGGTTGTGTTTTTTGTACATATTAAATTTTGCAGATATCTTTCAAAGTCCGTTATAATCTATTCCGCATTATTTTGCCTACGGATAGTCACCCAGTCTTAGTACAGTCTTAATATAGTTTTGATGTATAGTCTCAATCTCAATATTGTCATTGCTTACGTTTGCGCAGCTGTTCGCCCAAACTGTGAGTCCAACTGCAACCACTCTGACGCTATGATTGACTATTTTGGTCATCCCACCAGCAATTGATGCGCGCCTGATCGGTGTCGCGCACTTCCTTGCTGTTCATGGTGGTAAGCTGATTTACCCAAGTTCCAGTAGTGAATTCTTGTTTTGTTATTTTCCTTCTCTTCCTAACGGAATTTTGCATTTATGATCAGTTACTATCAGTTAGTGACTATTTGTGATATGATTTTGGGTATTCTAGCGGAGCTTCCTGCTGAGTCTGATTCCCACTCACTACTTATCGAGTCAACACACTTAGCTTACTATTTTTTTTGGTTTCTTTCTCTCCCACTATGTACGTGGACTGACTTAGTAAAAATATAATCAACTTACACATAATAGTTGTACATAATATCATTCGCCAAAACGGCATAGGGCTCTAATCTGGGATCCGGTATGATGGCGCTCTAAGACCATGACGAAAAACTAATGTCTACACAGATCTTGATCGTGAGCGGCTGCACTCTTCCCACTACCATGGCAAGCACTTCAACATCTTTCATTTTGCCAACATTCAACGCATCAAGTACATTCACCTCACCCCCCCACCACCCGTCACGCATGGACAAACACTTGGACAAAGGTCTTGAAGGTAACGTCCTATGGGAAGAACTTGATCTCACCGCCAACACTCCATCTCTCATGAGTCAAATCATCCCGAAATCTAGTCTCGATATATCGACTATCGAGAAAATCTCCTACACAACTGGAGAGCCTATACTTGTCGGTCAGAAGTGGAAATTTGAGAAGAATAGATCACGGGGGGGGCAGAAAGTGAAGAAGTGGAGGCAGCTGCAGGATGACACCGAAATGGATATCCTGAGGATATATGATGAGGCTTCCTCGTCCGCGTCCGTCTCCCCTCCCACCAGTTTTGAGAGTAGGGGATCCAAACAATGCTACCCAACAAGTCCTGCGAGAAAACGATCTCCGCGAGCGCACTCACGAGACTCAAAATGGTCACTTCTGTTCAACGCCATCTATACCTCCATGCGCATCTCATATCTGACTTACTCTGAACGTTCGCCTGTCTTCCCTTTCGAACCTGGATACCCCGAACACCTGTATCGACAGTGGTCGCCAGAGTTCTGCCCTGCTCCCATTTCGGACATGACCAACGACCAAAGGCCTGGCTTAGTCCTTCTTGATCGCAACGTTCAACCCAAAAGCTGGGCACATGTCCTCACATGCGTCGATATCACTGAGTCTGATCTTGGCGCAGACCATAGCATACCGTTGTTCAAGGGAATAGTCACGAAAGGTTATCTTATGATGAGAGAACAACCCTGGCGTCGGTTCGTCATCCTATTCAGCCTAGCAGCAAACCGTCTTCGCGCCCATTACATGGATCGCTCAGGCCTCATTATCACACGTCCCATCCTAATCACAGCAAATCCAACTCGTCTTGTCGACATGTTAAACACCATGTCGCTGGGAAACAGCAAAGTCTATGGGATGGACCCTACCATGCACATGTGCGACGAGTCTTGCAAGAATATGCAATGCGAAGTGGGGGATCAGGCGATCGGCTGGATAGAAGACAGGCAGAGGCGGAAATTGTTGATCATCGCCGTTTTGTGGAGAAGCCAGGGTCTTTTCTCTCGCGGAACTGTTTGCTATCGCGTTCGGGATAAAGACGGAGCGGAATATGCATTGAAGGATTGCTGGGTGGATGAGGCAAAGAAGGATCACGAAGAAAAGGTTCTTGAGATTGTCCGAGGCATTCCTAATGTCGTTACTCTCGTTGCTGCTTGGGATGTCCAGTACGAGGGAGAGTCCGACTCCACATTGCGCATCCGTAAACGACACGGCGGCAAATTCAGTCCAGGCTTTCGGTGTAAATATCACCGACGCATGCTTTTGACTCCCTGTGGAGAGCCGCTGTCGACATTTTCGACCAAACGAGAACTCATAAGCGCTTTTCGGGACTTCGTAGTCGGTGGGTTCCTTCTTCTAATTCTTCTAATGTTTGAATTAAGCTTGATATTTGTATCCATTCTTAGCGCACAAGGCAATGATCGGGAGGAACGTCCTACACGGAGACCTTAGTCCCAACAACTTCATTATTCATGAAGGACGCGGCTTCTTCATCGATTTTGATCACGCCCAGATCATCGCGCCAGGCAGCACTAGTGTTCGTTCGAATGGTAGCGTGAGTCGAGGTTCGACGTTTAATATAACAAGATTGGCTGATCTCATTGTCCGAAGGGCACCGTGCCATACATGTCCATTCGCCTTCTCTATGCAATCTCTGCAATTGCAAGAGACAAGGGTCTGGGAAATATGACGGTTGAACAAACTGCCAGTGATGACCTCGAATCCCTGTTTTACATTTTCGTCGAATTCGTTACCTCATTCGACGGGCCAAAGGGCACTAGAACAGACCTGAAGAAGGCAGACCAGTGGGGTGAAGTCATTGAGGCCATGGGCGCCGCCGCCGCTCCGTACAAATCGGGGCTGGTGCTCGTGCCACGCCGCGACAACGAGCTGATGAATCGCACTACCACTTACTTTGGTGGCGTCAGAGATTTAGTTCAGGCATGGCGCTACAAACTCCTTGATGCTGATGCTGATCAGACGCGTGATGGTGTCACTCACGAGGAGATCGAGGAGATCCTCAAAGCATGGGTGTATCATGATGCAATTGATGAGCCCCGTCCTCCGGAAGAAGTTCCTCCAGCTTCATCGTTGGCATCCGAGTCAGCTGTTGGTTGTGCGAGTCGGAAGATGTTCCGGTGACGAGATCGCAATGTTCCTGTTTTTGTTAACTCTGACGGCGCCACCATTTTTCGCTCTGATAAACAATGTTTTCATTATACCAATCATAACTTCGCATTCTCAAATTTCTGGTTTACAAGGCTAGTATTACACATCACTTTACAGTAAGAGTAGTCCTACTGTTATGCAAGCTTGACGAGTGTTAAACTGAAAGTGCGAATTATCGCGTGACCCGGCTGGCTATCAAGCTCATAAGGTGAGATTCTAATTTCATGATACGAGGATATATCGGATTGGCTTCGAAGGCTTTGATGGGGCTTCTTCCAGAAGAATTAGGTTACACGATGCGGAACCACTTGCAACGATGTGTAATCCACAAGTATTTACTGAGTCTGATAAGAATACTGAGTCTAATAAGTAACTCCTTCCGTGGGTTTCATTGACGGACGTTGTTCAAAGAATGATAAGCATCCTACAGAACGGTCAGTAAACCTTAGATCCAAAAGACGCAGTTACTAACCAAGCACGGCACTTCAAAGTCCTTGCGAACGTCAAGAAGTGCCCGAATACCGCTTGAATTGACTTTGTACCAAGCGTCGTGATACCAATTATGAGGGAGCCGCGCGATTGCGATCGAATTTTGGGAGGTGCGTCTCGCCTCCATGTAGCGGGGGAGCGAGGTATTACCAACTGGAATTGACATATTTTCTTCGTACGTTGCGGGCGCATACGACTCAACGGTGTGAAGTAGATTAGTGATTGCTGGGCTGATCCACGGGAGAGCCACACGCCTCACGATCTTCGGTTTCACACCTATAGCAGTATCTGTTTCATCTCCGCTCATCCCATCAACATCCAACCGGTCAATGATGCGCTTGATCGTGTCCCATTTTTGGGGGTTGCGGTGGCGATTTTGTTCGACAATTTTTCGGCGTCTTTCGAGGGTCTGCAAGCATGTAGATGAGGCACAAATGAGAGAAATAGCAATACCACTTACCCCGTGTTTGCGCGTGTTAAGTCTATCTAGATGTTGCCTCCGAATGCTACGACAAGAATGCTCACGAGTAGCGTCCTCCCTATCTTGAACATCTGCAAATGCTTCTATCTTGCGGTGCTCTCGATAGGCTTGTTGAGTTCGACGAAGCTTGTCGATGCAGAGCACGCGCAAGTTGTCGAGGTTCATCGTGTCGTCGTCGAAAGTGACTGATGGGTAGCTACCTGTCTGAATTCTTTGTTGAAAGTCTATCACCATCAAGTTGATCGCCTCCGTATTCCACAGAGAGGACCTCAAAGAGTCCTGCCAGTCGATGGCGATGTTGTCCAAACTTGGTGGATTTTCGTTATTGTCGGTGAAAGCCTGAACCGCTTGCGACGGAGGTGATTGTGGTAATGAACCAGTCTTGGACTGTAGAAGACGTTTGTCCCGTAGATAATTCCGAAATATGTGCTGAAATTGATATTAATCAACCCTTATTCACTTGGAACACTTCAAACGTACATGTAATTGATTCTTGATACCTCGCTTCCCTGGGTGCTTTCTGCGAGGAGAAGGCGTCAGATCGTCGTTACAATCAGGCTCGCTATCTTCCTCAGATGTATGATATTTCCGGGGGCGTGTAGGAGCAGGTGGAATGTTGTGAGAGCAGGTGGAGTGTATGCTTTTAATTTCACCCGCTATCAATTCAATGATTGTTGGTAGCATAGCGTCAACTGCACTCCTGAGGGCAGGCACAACTACCTTATCGGACAGTTGAGCAAATTGCTGGTTGACCATTTGTCCCAGATAGTTTTCTGTGATGGACGGCAGGGGAAGTGCTTTGTGTCGTCTAGAGCCTGTAGGAATATCAGACGTTGGTTTGGGATCCATGAGTGGAAATGGTGCGGCTGTTGGCATTTCTTCATCAATAAAATTTTCACGACTGGCATGGGAGGGCAGCTCGTCCACGGGAGCATCGTCCACGGGAGCAGCATCCACGGGAGCATCATCCATGGGAGCATCGTCCACGGGAGCAGCATCCACGGGAGCATCGTCCACGGGAGCAACATCCACGGGAGCATCGTCCATGGGAGCATCGTTTAGTGAAGTGTCTGGGGTGGTTACCTGGGCAGTTGCCGGAGAGGATGGATGAACAAGTGCAGTCGAAGTATCCAGGGAGGCCATTGGTATGGATGGATTACTAGTGGGCGTAAATGAAACAGTAGCAGGAGGGGACAGTGACTCGGTGTGCCCACGTGAAGAGCCGGCGAGTGCGGTGGACTGGAGGGAGGCGCTATTCGACTGAGGGGATAGAGGGGAATTGGAAACACGGTGCGGGGACCGGTTGGAATGCCCCTCATCTTCATTGTGTGAAGTGAACGAGTGATAGGGCCTGTATGGCCTGTATGCCAACGAAGTATTGAGCCTGTTCTCTATATTAGCGCGATGTTCTGGCACAGTTGGGCCTTGCGACACATGAGTCCCGCGAGTGATGAAACTGTGAAATATTGCAATCCCTAAGTCAGTGTTAATATATGCGCCTACTAGTTCAAACACATACTTGCGGGCGGTCTGTCCGATTACAGCAAGTGCTGAGGCAAGGTTTTGGGGATTTGGGTTGATCTCTGGATCATCACCCGGGGTGGAATTGCCTCCGCGTCGAGCCATTATGAGAGGTAGAAGATTTGGTCGGCCTGACGCGATGTAGCCTCATGATATACTCCTAACGCAATTGTATGACAAAATCTATTATACTACTTCGTCTACCTGACGACCTAAATGAAAGAAAACAAGTTCGAATGCAAAATGAAATAACAATAGGCTACTACGCAATCTGCAAGTGCTATAAGTCTACAAATATCGCAAAGGATTAACTACAGACTATAGTACTACAAAGATATACGACTGTGATAGGGGGAAAAGAAAGCGCCATAACAGGGGATTCACTACTAAGTAGTGAATTCCGAGTCAGTTGAAACTCCGACGGAAATTGCCGACAGCCGCTCAACCACTCAGGCGACAGCCACTCAGCCGCTTCGGGTATTTCCGGCGGAGTTTGATTATGCAATTCACTACTTAATCCTCCAAACCTTACTTGGTAGTCTTTTCTTTTTCCATCATCTCGTCACGTCTACATCTCGGTAGTCTTACAATGTAGTCTTACAATTAGTATAGTCTTAGTATAGTCTTAGTATTAAGTAGTATTGTCTTATTGTAGTTCTCAGTATAGTCTCAGTGTTATTACTTAGTTTGCGCATTCAATGCATCATTCTGGTAGTCCCTGCTCGCTGAAACAACAAAGCCGTCGTCACCCCAAATTGTGCGTCCAAACGCAACCAGTGACTCTGACGCTATGACTAACCATTATGCGTCATCCCGCCAGCAATTGATGCGCGCCTGATCGGGTATCATATCTCGATCAGGGCCAACGCCTCGAGAATCTTTCCTGGCAGTTTTGTCACTATTAGTTGACGCCGATTGTAAGTCTCTCTTTCGATGAGCTTGACGAGCTCAACACATTTCACATACAGTGCGCTTCTAATGCGCTTCGCCCCACTCAGCCCGCCGGCGGAGTCCAAATTCATCTCATTCACTACCTAAGCCTCGCTACCTTGTCCTTCTATCTATCGGTGAGTATCTTATGATAATCTGCACGCTGCGGAGCGTTAAAGTTGATTAAATTTAATGTAGTCCGTAGTCCTTTCGAGACAAGACCCGTCGTTGTGAATCGTGAGTACAAGGTAGTGACTTTGACTGGAACTAACTACATTCTGTCAGTATCAGGATTGCGCACATTGGCACATATATAAGGTCTAACTTATGACGATAACAACTTCGTCTTACCACGCTATGCCCAAAGCAACCAAATGGCGGTACTGTCGTCACTTCAAGCCGCTTATGATTCATTGCGAGTTTCCCCCTGAACGCAGTTACACTCCTCCCCCTTTAACGCAACACCGAGTATTTTCACGCGCCTCAGACCCATCATCTGATGCCGCAGAACGACCTACACCAGCGGCTCTGTTGCCTATCCCTCTGTCAGAGAAGATTCCGAAACCACGAGGAGAGGTCTCACGTATTAGTCGGGGAGGGTATAATTTACAGGAAGCGCTTGGCTGGCCTGCATCTGAATACGAAGAAACTCGCGTGCGTGTCCTTACAACTGTTGTAATATTGTCTGTTTAATTTTTTTTACATACAGGCTTTTGTTTCACAGCTGGCTCGCGAATACCTAAAAGTCAACAAGTCCTGGAGGCTCCAAGCGCAACCCAAAGTGGCCCTTGTGTATGCAGAGGTAGGTATTGGTCTGGTTAATATCATTAGTTACTCATCTCTGGTAGGCACAGAAACGATATCCTATCCTTGAACGTTATGATGGAGGTTGGGTTGTTGGTGACATGCTCCGTATATTTTTGAAAAACAGTTGTAGTCGTGATACTTAGAATACCAAGTACTCTCAGATTCATTAAACTCTAGACTTCAATGTCAGTCTACAAAATGTCCTGGCATTGCAGCGGGATATACTTTCTTTACATTAGGAATGACAGTATGCTGAAAGGTTAGTGAACTCACTTGTCTTATCGATGATACTTGGAACTGATGATTTTGTAGTAAGCGCAGTTCCAAGGGACTGTAGAACGCGTTTTGCTCCATGTGGAATAATATAATTGATCCCGTTGAAGATTCGTTGCGCAACCTCAAGTGAGATGAGGTACTCTTCTTGAATTCCCTATAACGACATTATTATTCATACAGGTGAATGCCAAGGATTTGCCTTATGCTGTTTTTCCTAGCATGGGCTTGATCCGAGCTCGCGTCAGGGAGGATGATCTCGTCAACATCCACGTCCAGCAATGCAGCTTGGAGCGCAATGTACATGCGCTCGCGTAATTGGTCAGTACCGGCATGCTTTTTTTTGCAGTGATGATCGATATGCTTGTTAATACCTTTGTGCAGGCCACGAACAAGTTTCCTTTTTTTGGCGACTGGTATTGGTACCGCCAGGCCTCAAAGGCGATCATCGGAATGACGGCCAAGGGTTCAATCTCCTTTGATTTACGGTAAGTTGTAGTATTGATAGGCAGCGGGGAGTTACTCACTTCGTAATTTGACATCACGCTGTCTACACAACCATACGTTCCACTCCTTGCATTGATAGACAGGTTGAGATCCATGTCTGATCCCATCTGCACGTCCTGCAAATATTCAGCGGGCAGGAATGATTAGTAATTGATTTATTTACTTCGTCCTCTCGTTGTCGAAGCTCACGCTCATAGGAGTCTATCGACGCCTTGATACCCCACTCCATTTCCTGCATGTCGTATGGGTTCATGGTTTTCCTATGGGAGCGCAGTGAAGGTCTGCCATACGGATTGAACCGCATATTGATAGTGCTGTATTTGCGAGAAGGTATGATGTTCGACGCCATGAGTTTCATGGCTCGAGTAACTTATTTCCTGATTTAAAAGTAGACCGGACATTGATATCGAACAATTGGCGTTACCGATTAAGTCATGGTCTTCCCCCGATCAAACTCCAAATTTTCACACTTCTGCCGTTTCCATAGCGGTCAACAGACAATTGGTCAATTGTCACTATGCCTTTTGTTTGCGAACGTCATTTTGTGTAGGCGCATGGTTAAATACGACCAATACCTTCTACATATCTCAATATTCGATCATGGATGTAAGTCCTTCAACTTTAGTTATGTTATATTTACGTTGATGAGAAAGTAGTTTTCTAGCAAATATACTCTCTCTCGCCACACTAAGGCAGTCAATGTATTGGCTGTGAGTCGGCATGGAGCATTGCTCCTTAGTGGAGGTAATTAATCTTAGCCTTTCTCTCACCTGACCTGTACTTAAAGCTGGATAGGCAATGATAGTCGCATAGTTGTATGGAACTTGCTGTCTGGTGAAATGATTCAAGAAATCTTTACACCAGCAGCCGGTTATATCAGCGCCATTACCTGGATGGACGTTGACGATGGTGGCGAAACAATGTTTGCATTCGGGGCTTCGGACGGCAACATTCAAGTATATGAAAGAAGCAACAATGTAAGTCATAGGGTATCGTTATCGCTCTCATTGATCACGGTCAATCACCTCAGGCGCTGTTCGGATTCCAGAGCACAACCACGAGCCACTCGGGCACGGTGGAGGCGCTTGCTTGGGATCCTGTTCATCGGCGTCTAGCGAGTGCCGCTGGTGGTCGCCCGCATCTTTGGACTCTGACACAAGACAGTAAGTTTCCTACACGTCAATTATTGTATGGTGTTGATTTTTTTGGTTAGAAAGCCTTGCGACCATCATCATCATCTCGCAGACTGAGAAACAGCCGTACATTGCCCGCACGGTTCACTTCCACGACAACGGTGCTTCCCTCCTAGTGTCATTTTTAGAAAGCGGTGAAATGTAGGCTGCCCATCTCATTTTATGTTATCTTACTGTAACTATTGTCTTCAGATTCTGTTATTCTATCGAACCTTGGGATCTAAAATGGTGCAAAAAGGTGCAGGGAAGAATGTAAGTGCCGTTTTGTTTCGCGCATCGAGTTATTCACTCATGCGTCATACATCCTGTAGCGGTAATGCTGTTCTCGAGGGCAACTTCCTCCTTGTGAGCAATCTCAAGGACGGGGTGGATAAATACACCATCCCTACCTTTCAGCGTGTCCAATCCTATAGCCACGTGATCCTCTGCAATGTTCCTCTGCAAATATCTGTTGCTCGGCAGGCGGGACTTATATTTGTTGGTGGTGATGATGGATTTGCTCGTGTATTTGATTACAACACAGGGATATATCGAGGACAGTTGGCTCACGGGAATCAGGGTGATCAGATCATACCTGTCACAGTAAGTCAGCCGAACTTGATGTATACGTGCCATGCTAACAATATTAGTCGCACGAAGGGCGGTCCGGGTGCACTGTTGTCACTGGCAGCTGCTTTAATGGGCATAGTAGCGTGAAGGTCTGGGAGGAGGGCGAATCGGTACGCTTAAATATCAGTGCGTTGGCGATATCTAATCACCTTCAGATCTCGATAGAGGACAAGGCGTCACCTCCGTCACCCTTTGCAGGAACTTCGCCAACCTTCCAACTTGTTCGCTTTGCTATTATCTGCGTGCTCGTAAACATCGCCATGCATGCCCTCTATTCAGGCACATTGTCAAATCTTTCCCAGCTGCTTTATGACAGTGCAGTTGATAGTATCTGGACCTCTTAGACGCATTGTCTGACTTGATTTTATAATGTACTGCGAGATCCGAGTACAACCAGTATTTAGTTGTACGCCAGTAAATTTAATCTTGCCCCTACTGCTTTTCATGCCAAGTGCAAAGATTGTAATATCCGCTGCCAACACCAGACAACCCCTATTTTTCCCCGTAGTCGAAGTATGTCACACTTGTGATCGGGCTTAGGCGCTTGTTGATGGTCTAGACTTATGCATTGTTACCTCTTCCAGGATAAACAATTGTTTCCTAGGATAGGACTGGTGAGTCGACCCATGATGTTATTGGACTTAGTGCGAATTCATATCAAAGACTCTAGGTTCATTCAATACACTGTCGCCTCGTCCAGAATGAACAATTGATTGTTAGCATACAGCTTGGGACTGGTTAGTGCGAATTCATATCAAAGACTCTAGGCTCATTCAATACACTGTCGCCTCGTCCAGAATGAACAATTGATTGTTAGCTTACAGCTTGGGACTGGTGAGTCAACCCATGATACTATTGTTCGACTATGATTCATCTTGAAGCGATACTCCTGTATCATATTCATGTTACATGATCAACTATTGATTGCTAGGATACGGTTTTGCATTATTGTTTGACTATGACTTCATATCTTTCAGCGATACTCTTGTATCATATTTTCTCAATTTTTTTGTTTAGCTCATTTCAGCAGGCGTAGGGTTATGTCTATTGTCTAATGTGTGAGGGAGCAACTTTCCACTTGCAATAAATATGTCGCATAATTCAGTATTGTTCACCATCATCTTCCAACCATGATTACCACCACACAGATTCTCAGATCTGTTCCATCTGTACGCCTCCTTTCACATGCGAAAATTGAATCGTTGTTGGCCCCAGTGATTCCAAAACGCAAGGCCCATGATGATTTCTCCAAAAGCTCGATGCCACCATGCGCGAAGAAGTGCAAATTCCCTGCGGCGCATTCGAAACGCAAAACAGATGAAGAAATCCCACAGGGCGCCCTCCTTCCCAGCTTCAAGAAGCTTTGCCGTACATATGCGGTTGCTGACCTTACAGTGAGTTTAACTTTTCCCTAGTCTTCTGCACACGCTTCATTCTCCTCAATCATAGGCCCACTCAATGAATGCACATCTGGCGCGTAGAGTTCCTCAAGAGCATTTGAAACGCAAAGCATACGGAGACACGCCAGATGATTCCCTCCCTCCCAGTTTCAAGAAGTGTACTTTCTCTCGTTCATATGTGATTGCCGACCTTGTGAGTTCAATCATTCGCCAGTCTTCCGCGCATACCTTATATTCATTTTCAGGCTTACTCAGCGACTGATGAGCGCAGCGTAGATCCCGTCCTTTGTGTGAGTCAATCTGAAACTTCGAGGGGTATTGTTAAACGAAATTCCTATCTTTCACAGGAGATGTCTGTAGCGTTAGCCTTGACCGTACGAGCCGCTTGCTCCCATTGGCCCTTTGCAAACGAGCTTGTATTGATGATCTTTCAATACCTGCCTGTGACAGACCTGAGGTCGATCACGCAGGTGTCCTGCCTTTCAAGGGACCTTGCTGCACCCCTATATCTGCGTTCCGTGGGCTTACATGTCAGGCAGACATGGTTGCGCGTCAACGCTCAGACCTGCCCAGCTCTTCCATTGTACACTCGAATGACTTCTTTCTGCGCCCCTCGGTTTCTGCGTTGCGACCTTCGCGGTACTGGTAACCATGATCTGACAGCACTCAAGATCTTCTTGCAGTCCTTGAAAGGAGTTCAAGATAAACATATCTCGTCAGTTATATGCTTCGACGCCCCCCCAGGAGCGGATCTGGCATCGTTGTTCCAGCTCGTCAAGGATTTAGGTTGTTCCAGTTTCAGATATTCAAGTACTGAAGCAGACCATCCGTGTACGGTTGTACCTGCTCCGTCAGACCCCGGCGCAGCATGTAGTCTCCGGCGATTGTCCGTAGACTCGCCTATGTTTTTCTCCCCATGCGTCGCCTCGCTCACCCTCGCAACGTTGCGGGATTCTCAATTAACCGACCTCTCACTCACTCACACTGGATTGAGCGCCATTCAGTGGGCCGCATTACTGCGGAACGTCCACCTCCCGCTGCTTCGAATGTTGACAGTCGACATCGAGTGCCCCCCCGACGTTCTCGCCGAATTTTTGATTCGCCATCAGAATGTTGACCACTTGTGGATTCAACCGGGGTCGACTCTTTCCCCGAAATTACAGGATTATTCCTCACAGAAGGTGTCAAGACAGCCATTGCAGCCCATTCCCAACCTGTGTCTATTACACCTGAATGTTCTTGGAGGTCCGCCTTGGTATCTCATTTCCCTGCTGGCCATAATCCATTCAGCCCCTTGTATTCCAAAGCTCAGCCTTCGGTTCGAGGAAGATTTCACTTCTAACTATTTGTCTGCTGTTCTAGACGTCGCCCGACATTTCGCAAGTATACAGGAACTGCAGTTGAGCTTTTTCGACGCCTCCCATACTGCCAGCCACTTTGAGGTCCCGTGCGATGAAGTCCGCACCGTAGCTTCGAAACAACTCACTATTTCTGTGCATGGTTCTGATCCGGATGTTCTCCTCGTAAGTTCCCTTTCATGGACATGCATACATAAGCACTCACCCTCGTGTAGTCCAGCTGCCGTCCTTGGCTCGAAGCCTTTCACAAGCTGGAAAACGTTGAACTGCAGGCCAAATGCACAAGTCCCGAGAAGCTCGGAGAGCTCTTTTCTTGTCCGGATAATTCTTTTCAGCTCAAGATCAGCAGTCTTTACTGGTAATCCATACATCTGATATCTAATCGCCATAGGACGGAGTACGGAGCTTTCTGAATTCTGATTGATATCTTCTTGATTGCGCACAGTAGTTTGAAAATGTTATTGTATTGATACTAGTGGTAGTACCGTTGTCTTGATTTTGTAAAAAAAGCTCAGTACATTAATTAATAGGAATGTTCACTGTCTTAGCACAATATTATCAAGTAAAGTTGCTGTACAATTTGAGCACAAATTTTATGCGCTTCGTTCGAATCATGATATTCTCGCCATCTCAACGTGCCGAGGAACGTTTTTCTACATTGATTTGTCAAATTTGCTGTGATATGACTATTCTACTCTGTCAAAAGGAAGTATTGTATGTATTAACGAACTTAAGGTCTCTTCACCGGGACAGTCTTCCGGTTCGAGCGACGAGGAATTGGGGGAGTTAAGATACTGTCTGGACTCAATGACGAAGCACGAGAAACCGGAGGGGGATCATTAGCAACGTCATGAGATATCCATTTCACCAGAATCTTCGCGATCTCGTCATGATTAATGCCACTCCCGGTACTTTCTTCAGACGCCTGGAGAAATTTGAGGCGCCACTCCTGAACGAGATACTTGAGGTCGCCAAAATAAGCCGTTGTGCGATCCATCAACTCGTTATGCTTGACAACAAGTAACAGCCCCGACTTGTAAGTAACAGCCCTGGGGCCTAGGTCCTCCAATAGACCGGCCCATTGTTCTGCCTTCGGGTATATTATCTTGCCACGCGGCCCATCAAATGTAGTCACAAATTCGACAAAGATGTAGAAGAGAGACTCCAGATCATCGCTGGCGGTCTGTCCCTTCATGACGATATCCTTGTCTGTCAAATTAGAAACCGAGTGGAGATAATGGAGAAGACGAATAGACATGTACGGCAAGGTGCCCTGCAAATAGCAGGATCAACAACCTCCACTAACTTAGCTTTCGAACTTGAACTCACAGTACCCCGTGCCCGATCACTATCGTTGCATTGCGTGATAATTTGGGCGTGGTCAAAATCGATGAAGAAGCCGCGTCCTTCATAGATAATTAAGTTGTTGGGACTAAGGTCTCCGTGTAGGACGTTCTTCTCGAACATCGCTTTCAGTGCTAAACATAATTGTAAGTATCAAGCTTCAAATTCAAACATTAGAAGAAGGAACCCACCGACTACGAAGTCCCGAAAAGCGCTTATGAGTTCTCGTTTGGTCGAAAATGTCGACAGCGGCTCTCCACAGGGAGTCAAAAGCATGCGTCGGTGATATTTACACCGAAAGCCTGGACTGAATTTGCCGCCGTGTCGTTTACGGATGCGCAATGTGGAGTCGGACTCTCCCTCGTACTGGACATCCCAAGCAGCAACGAGAGTAACGACATTAGGAATGCCTCGGACAATCTCAAGAACCTTTTCTTCGTGATCCTTCTTTGCCTCATCCACCCAGCAATCCTTCAATGCATATTCCACTCCGTCTTTATCCCGAACGCGATAGCAAACAGTTCCGCGAGAGAAAAGACCCTGGCTTCTCCACAAAACGGCGATGATCAACAATTTCCGCCTCTGCCTGTCTTCTATCCAGCTGATCGCCTGATCCCCCACTTCGCATTGCATATTCTTGCAAGACTCGTCGCACATGTGCATGGTAGGGTCCATCCCATAGACTTTGCTGTTTCCCAGCGACATGGTGTTTAACATGTCGACAAGACGAGTTGGATTTGCTGTGATTAGGATGGGACATGTGATAATGAGGCCTGAGCGATCCATGTAATGGGCGCGAAGACGGTTTGCTGCTAGGCTGAATAGGATGACGAACCGACGCCAGGGTTGTTCTCTCATCATAAGATAACCTTTCGTGATTACTCCCTTGAACAACGGTATGCCATGGTCTGCGCCAAGATCAGACTCAGTGATCTCGACGCATGTGAGGATGTGTCCCCAGCCTTTCGGTTGAATGCCGCGATCAAGAAGGACTATATCAGGCTTCTGGACATTGGTCGCATCCGGGACGGGAATATTGCAAAACTCCGGTGACCATTGCCGATGCGGGCGTTTGGGAGCTGCAGGCTCGAAAGGGTAGGCATGTGAGCGATCAGGGAACGTCGCCTTATACGCCATGCGCATGGCCAAATAAATGGTATTGAAGAGACGCGCCCATTTTTGCTCTGGTGTCCGCTTCGGGTTCGGGTTTCTGTTTGGATGATCAGGGTTATATCCCAGGGAGCCGCAGCTCTGATCACTTGTGTCAGCCGCGGCTGATGCAGAGGAACCTTCATTGGTGTCGGACGCGGAGGAACCCTCGCTAGTGTCAGACTCTGAAGAAGCATCACAATCTGTCTCCAACTCCTCCGCATCTGAATCAGTATCGTCTAGTGCTTGGTCTGTTTCTGTTTTTGCTTGTTCCAATGTTTGTCGAGTTGCCACTTGCAATCGATCAATATCGGCACTCCAGTCGTGTAAGTAATATCCCCAATCATTGATCGACGGATACTCGATTTTGGAATGATGAGATCCATGATAGAAGGAGTGGTGGATGGGAGATCAGATTCTTCCCAAAGGACGTTACCTAGAAGATCGTTACTCAAGAGATGGTTCATGCGTGGTTGTAGGCGACGAATAGGAAATGCGCTAGATGAGCTGACGGTTGGCAAGATCGCAGATGTAGAGGTGCTCGCCATGTTGATATCGCAGATATCGCATAAGAGGCTCTTGTCCACTTTTACGTTTTAAGCAGTGTATCGGACCGAATGACTGATCTAGGTTCAGGCTGCTCAGCGCTAGCGGCAAGCAAATACAAAAACAAATATACAATTAAGAAATGACCCAAAAGAACTCGCGGGATGAAACTGTGAAATAATGGAAATAGTCAGTGTTAATGTATGCGCCTAGTTCAATCACATACCTCTGCGGGCGGTCTGCCCGATAACAGCTAGTGCTGTGACAAGGTTTTGGGGATTTGGGTTGATCTCTGAGTCATCACCCGGGATAAAATTGCCTCCACGTCGAGTCATAATTAAAGGTAGAAGATTTACGCGATGTAACCTCATAATGTACTCCTAACGCAATTGTATGACGAATAACACTAGATACTACTACAATGATGTACTACTGTATATAATGTGAGACTGTACATGATGTGCGACTGCGATAGGGGGAAAAGAAAGCGCCATAACAAGGGATTCACTGCTAAGTAGTGAATTCCGAGTCAGTTGAAACTCCGACGGAAATTGCCGACAGCCGCTCAACCACTCAGGCGACAGCCACTCAGCCGCTTCGGGTATTTCGGCGGAGTTTGATTATGCAATTCACTACTTAATCCTCCAAACCTTACTTGGTAGTCTTTTCTTTTTCCATCATCTCGTCACGTCTACATCTCGGTAGTCTTACAATTAGTATAGTCTTAGTTTTAAGTAGTATTGTACTTAGTATAGTCTCAATTTTATTACTTGCGTTGGCGCAGCACAGCAATTGATGCGCGCCTGATCGGCGTCGCACTTCCTTGTTCATGGCGGTAAGCTCATTTACCCACTCAAGTTTCTCAAATGAAATCATAACCGGACCACTAGGCCTCGTTTATCAAGTACTATCAAACATACAGCTACGTTTACAGTACCTATCATCTACCAAAGTCCTACCAAGTAAGTTAGTATAGCAACAATTATGAATTCGCCGACAGCTCACCTTGTTCATTGGTTTAAGTACCAATCCAGACGTTCCCCACTGCATCGACGCAGCGTGGCAAAGTCCCTTTGTGCACACCGGAACGATATCCAGGTGGTTATTTGACTCATTACTCCATATCTGTGCGCCAAAGTCGCTGTAGGCTAGAAAGGGGTCCTCGTACCCCGCAGGCACTGGTAAGTAACCTCGGATTGCCATGTAGTAAACTCGATTATGATCTTGTCCTACAGAAAATATGTGTTCAATGATACCTGGCACACATTTTTCCGATATCTGCTCGAAGAACACGCAACTATCCAGAGCGGAATAGTTGTGGTTGCAATATTGCAATCCTCCTACGTTTAGCCGCTTATACTCCGTGATGCGGTCGCTTCCATGGGTGTGAGTAGCTGTCTTGTCCCAAGCGTGTCGGAGGTTATCGGACATAGGGGTCTTGATGATATTAGCGTCATCATGCGAGATATATCCCGTAGCTGCGCGTAGGATGCTGGTATCGGCACAAAATATTTCTTCTGCGAAAGGTGCGCAGCATCGTTGTAGAATCTCAGCTGCTTTGTTGACGACATAGGGTGCTCCAGGCTCTTGAAGCATCGCCTTCGCATTTGCAGTGGCGCAGAATGTCTCCAGCATAGTTCTTTCCATTTCCCCTGTATAACCTTGTTCAATTTTTCTCTTCGTATTTACTCTATACTCACCAATTTTGTGATTCGTAATGGTCTTCTGCAGGCCTCCGATTATCCTTTCAAAGGGGAACATCCACCAGCCATGCATGGGCCCGTATCTCAACAGGAACTCGTCTATGTGGAGGCATGCGTGGTGGTTGGGACGGAAAGAATGGCCTGGAAAGACGTCTCGAATGCATTCTAAGTAGGCCTTCATGTATTTCCTGTATTGCTGAGTGTGGTGTATAGATGTTACATGCGACGTTCCCCATCGTATTGCCATTGCGAGCAGCATAGTGCTGTGAGCCAACGTCTGCTTTCGTTCTTCCCCACCACTATTTACCCCCCAAAGTTTGATTAGGGTCACTGGCAAGTCAAATTCGATTGCGACCGCCATTGTTCTGCCTTGAGTTTGCCATGCTCTGCATCACCAAGGTTTTTTGGGGGCCCCCGGTGCCATGAAGGTCGCTTGATGCCCTTTAGTTCTGCTTGAATTCCGTTAATCTCCTCATCTGTCAGGGTTTCGGCAAATATGCCTTTCTGATCATTTTTTTCTTCTACGTCGGCCGCATACTCCTTCACCAATTCCTCCGCGACAAATGCTTCGGTATCCACTCGCATCCGATCTTCATCGTTCATTCGGACCCTGTAAGTGGGTTCGGCCTATTCATTTGTCAATTACGTTTCTTACTAGCAAAAATGGACAGCGCACCAAGAGTGCTTCGACCATCATCTTTTTAGTGTTACGAGCGTTGTTGGGCAATGTTATCCCTACTTCTTGGACGAGAGCTTGAAGGATAGGTAGCCGTAGACGGGTCATGGCGGAGGCGGTAGGGTTGGACTCTAAGATTGCTCTACCTTTGTCTAGTTCCTTTGGATTGGCAGGTTTTGTTTCTGGCTTTCTCATTGCCTTGCTCGCCTGTTTGTCTATGGTGATCACGTTTCTAAAATGATATTGCACCACCCCCAGGAAGAGGTTGTGCATGCCGTCGATGACAATGAACCGCACTGGATCCCAGTAAGGTAGTCGTAGAAGTTCAGACCACCTCACTCCGTGTCGCCCGAAGATCTTATTGCGTTCTGACTTTGTTTCCGCGTTTCTCCATTCTTCTGCAGCTGCCCTGTGTTCCTCGCTCGTACGTCGTTTCCACGTATTGTAGTCGAAGTTAGCAACGTCTGACTTCTTCTGCCAGCAAAGTCCACACATCTGATTCGCAGTGGGTCCAGCACGTCCTGCGAGTTTGCGAGCAGCCGGTAGATCATTGACGGCCACTGCAATAATAGACCTCGAAAGTCTCCCTTCAGCATGCTCAAGTGTCCTGGTAAACCACATCCCATCTTTCCAAGACGGCAGGAAGAAGTCGATTACTGGGCGAAGAAAATGATTGATCTCTTCGAGAGCTGGTTCTCTAGGTCCGGGGATAACGCCCACCAAGTACATGTTCTCGGATCTATATCGTAGACTGGGTGGGAGGTTCAGTAGCCCCATCGCAATTGACCCAACTGATTTTTTCTTCCCAGAGGTTTTGTTCCCGTGAGGGTTGAACCAATCTATCGAAAGACTCCACGCTAACCTTAGATCCCGTCTCTTCAACCCATCCATGAACGGTTTCCCGTCAGGACCTAGTATTTCCTGCATCACTGTGCCATCCTTGATATCCCACAGGTCATACTTGTCGTTCATCATCGTTCCGCGGTCCATGGCTTCTTCCATTCCAGGCCGACTAAGCAGGCTGGCAAGGAAAGTGTTGAAATCTTGAACAATGTATGGGCGTACGGGCACCCATGATTTTCGGCCTTCGCCCTTCGTACATTTCACCAACAGCTGACCGCACGGCATGCTACCTCGGTGCTTCGTAGAGGTGCAGCGTTCCGGGTACGGTGATTTGTTTTTCGTGGCCACGGGCGGGTACGTGCTTGAGCATCTTGTACAAGTAGCAAACATCCGAGTAATTGGTTCCAGGTCAAATTTCTTGCGGACGGTACGAATATCGCTAGGGATGGCAGGACCAGTGGACTTTCCGAGCGTAGTCTCGAGGAGAAGGTTCAAAAGCCCGAGAACTGCATTGCACCATGGCCTGGTAACATGTCCGAAAACATTCAAGATTAAGGCAATAAGCATAGTCAGAAGTATGGCGGGGTTGGCGTTGAGGAATCTTCGTTTGAAACAAGGCTCTACTTAAGATTCAGTAAGCGTTCCCTTGTATCCAATATTTCTCACCTGTATCGATGGTTGTTGATGCACTATTCAGGTCTTCCTTCGTTCTACGACCCACCACGTCCACGATACTCCCCACCGCCTCTCTAATCTCATACAATGATTGAAGTGATGCATCCCGCATCTGCTCATTGCAAACATCACCATTCGCTCCCATATCTTCTAATTCTTCCTGCGCTTTCTTCATCCAATTATACTCTTCGGTAAGCATTGTCATGACCTGTTGCCCGTCAGCCAAGTGAAGTTGATTCACAGTATCGGTCACGCTCCGAAGACGAGCATGCATCTCAAGATCGAGGAGGTAAAGCCTGCAGTGATCTTCTGATGCTTTATCCTGAATTTCCACTGAACGTTCCCTTGCAGCTCTAGTGGTGTCATCTAATGTGGATCGGCTGTCCGCCTGGATCGCTTCAGTAACGTGCCTGTCCTGTGTCCTGTCTTCCAGTGTTAATCGGAAGATGTTTCTAGCAAGGTCCTCGTCGTCCTATCCCTCCACTTGTTAGCTGAATTCACGCGTAAAATTACATTGCTGTATGATTTACCCCCACCTTTGGCCTTTCTTTTGACATCGTTGGGTCTAGCGTCGATGGTGGAGATAAATTTGGACACACTTGAAGAAAGATATCAGTGGTTCATTGCTTTTGTAGTGAATGCAAGGTCTGTATTCTCCCTTGTATATTTTTACGACAATTTGTACGGGTTTAGGCCAGTTCGGATATGATCACCCAGCCGCTTCGGTCATTAACTTTCCCGCAAAATGTTATTGTATTGATGCTTGGTAGTTGTTAGTACCGTTGTCTTAACGACTTTGTATACTTATTGTGTCGTAATCGTTGTATTTCGAAACACAAGGATAGTATCAGTATATTAAGGCGTTTGCATTTTAACAGGAACGTTTAGCGCAATATCTTATGGCTCACATATCATCGCAAGTGATTCCGCGTCGTGTGAGTAACCTCATTCTTCTGATACAAGCCCCGTGCTCACGTTGAACAGAAACCTTCAAGCTTGACTTTGGGTCGAAGACGCATGCACGAATCGAGCAACTATTGTGACATTCATGCATGTCAACTCAAAGTTGCCCAAAGGCCCACCAATTTACGAAGCGCAAGTGTTGGCCGTTCTTCCCATGCCCCCCCCATTCATGTTGGGACTTTGCAGCCCTATTCCCAGCTAGCTCATGCAACAGCCATCGCGCTTGCAGTCGCTTTTTTATGTTTCGCCGTCCTTTTGGCTGTGATCTCGCTAGATTATTTACAGATGTATCTACATGCTGGTAGATGTGTATAGTATATGAATCGTCAATCGGAAGATGCGCTGTCCACAGCTAGATCATATTCAGAGGGCCACTTGTACATACTCAAATCGGACAATGCCCCGCTAAGTGGGGCACCTAGCGGGGCACTTAGCGGGGCATTCATATGACCCATATGCATTTTTAAGATCGTTGTCAGAATCTAAGTTTAGACATATGCATGTACATATTCCTCCCTTTGCCCACCAAACACAGCCGCACTCTGTTCCCTCAACCGATTTAAAACAGAGTTTCAACTTGATACATATTTGATCATGTGGCATATCTACCATTCATATATAAATCTTGTCATCCACATAAACCTGTCATTTTCTTGATCTGATTATGGATCTAACAATAAGGCAGATCCGCGCCAATAAATTCAGCATTTTTGTCCACACTTATTCCCCATTTGTCTATGAATCTGAGGTCAAAACTAATTGCAGACCTTTTCAGGCTTTGATCATGGATTTTGAGGTAGATTATATCATATTCTATATTAAGAATTTATCCTTCAATTTGAATGGAATTTGCTACAGACTCTTATTTCGCCGTGTCTCAGGTGTAAGTGCTTCCAAGGCTTGTCTAAGAGTTGACTAACCACAACACCTTCCTAATGAGGAATCTTCCTCGAATTTGAAAAATTTCCGGGTGATCACACAAGGTTGACACAAGGTATTTTCTATGAATATAGATACCTTATCTCAGTTCTTGTTACATCCTAGCACCAGTACTGTCAGTATATGTGTTCAGAGGGACTAGGATGATACAGATTGTCGTTCAAATGCTATGAACGTTACGATTTCTGCAACTGACGGACGACTTGCACGAGGCGACCAGCATCGTTGCATGAACTCCCAGTGCCCGGGCCCTATTTGCGATTCCTTTGGAGGTTCCGGTTTTATCCCTTTGATGACTTGTCCTAACACTGCAATATCCTTCTTCACATTGTGGTAGGGTACCTTGCAACTCAATACCTAGAGCATGTGCGAAGTGAACAACGTATTTCGTTCGCAATCGAGTTACCAACCTGGAGCGTGATACTGCCAAACGAGTATATGTCGCACTCGGTGCTGAGCGAAAGCTCTTTGCCCTCCGATACTTCAAATAATTCTGCAGCTACCCATCGAACATTCCCGTGGATGGAGCTCGTAAAATATGAGGTACCGACGAACTCCAGGATTATGGTGGAGAGACCAAAATCAGCGAGGCATGCCCGACCGTCGCCATAAATCAAGACGTTTGACTGGAGAGTTAATGCGTGAGTAATGAAACCTTCTGTGTGCGGACGTACGCACCCCTGTCAGGTCCCCATGGACGACCGATTTACTGTGGACTGAACCAATATGAGCATTTGAAGATGGGGTGCAGTGAACGACAGACTTACGGTATTGCAGTCCAAGAGCAATGTCATTCAGCTGGCAAACACAAGGAGGTTAGGAAGCCCCTGGAGATGCTAGATGCACAGAGCTTACAAGGGAAAACTTATCGTGAGATGACAACGAGCTTTCTTGCCTCTCAAGATAGCCCGTGAGTGCTCCGTTTTCAGCCCAAGGGCAAATCATTGCGGGGTAGGGTCCAAAGTCTGTCGCCACTCCCCAGAGCGGAAGAATGGTATCATGCTTGAGACGGCCCCAAACTTTGAGTTCACGACGCACTCTCTGAGGTCGATTCACCATCAGATATACTGATACACGTGACGCTGTGGAAGACCACATTACCCTACTATGCTTCCGCATCAGGACCTCGTCGTCGGATTCGAAAGCGCGAATAGTCTTCACTGCTACCTTCAAGTTGATCGTCATCAGGATGGTAACAGTAGGAAGTGCGACAAGCTGAGCATACCTGGACAGTCATATCGGGCTTCACTAAATCACACTTCCAGATGTCTCCAAAGCCTCCAGAAGTTATCGGATAACGTGATCTTCTCTGAAGCTCATGAGTGAGATCTTGTAGTGTATGCGGCAGTGCTCGGGCCTGCTCTGGAAATGGTGCGCGATCCCGTGAAGTAGTATTAGACTCGACGGTAGCACCGGTTTCTGTCCCGTTCCTATCATCCGTACCGGACATATTCCGAACATCTCTTCCAGGGTGTGTGGGTGTTTTATCCTTGGTATCGGGTGATGATTGCGCACGGAGACCGATAGGTGTGCGATCTTCGGGCCTGGTTCTCGGCTGAGTGAAGGCAAGGAGGTCAAAGATCTAATGACGATGCGGCTGGAGTTTCTTACAGGATGTAAGCTGAAATTCCAATGTCGGGATGTGTGAGGTGATGGTTGAGGCGTATCTGTAGGTCGGGGACTGGACTGGAGGGAACCTGCGCGATCTGAATCATTGCCGAACAAATCATGGCCGAACAAATCACTGCCGAACAAATCACTGCCGAACAAATCACTGCCGAACAAATCACTGTCAAAGAAATCATTGGCCTGGATCAAAGTCGGATTAGCAAGAGCTGAAGAACGAAAAATTCTATTCACGTATTTCGCTGAGCCTTTGGTAATGTCCTATTGTGTGAAGTGCAGATGGACATTAAGAATCTAGCGAATCATCCGAGAAAAGATGAAGCTCCTTACGATTGGTTGCCGCACGACTCTCGGCTGGGTTGGAAGTCCCTGATGAAAAGTGAGTTGTAATGCGAAAGAGAAGCAGAGAAAGACTTGCCTTGAGCTTTACATTCCCATCATCTGCGCCCTAGATGGTTAAAACCGTTAGGAAGGGAAATTAGACCACAAAGCGCATGCATACCACAGCATTTTTAAGCGCCGCCTCCAAGTTCCATGAATAAATTTTATTGTCCAGTCCAGCACTGGCGATGTACGTGCCATCGCGGGACATGACAACAGCAAAGAGTTCGTCATCATGCAAGAGTGGATCTCCGACTGCCTGATCAGTCTCGAGATCCCAGATGCGAATTGAGCAGTCCTTTGATGCGCTGACAATATACCTTTCATCGGGAGTAAGACAGATAGATCTAACAGCTATGGTGTGACCCCGAAAAACGACGAGTTCCTGTCCATCAAACGCCCGCCATTTTCGGATGGTGTTATCACCGGAGCCGGAGAATATGTATGCGCCGTCCTTGGACCAACACAATGACGTCACCCAGTCTTCGTGTCCTTTGATCTTCATGAGCAGTCTGCCGTCCTTTGACCAAACGCAGATCGGACCGTTCCCACCGCTCATGAACTTGTCGCCTTGCGGAGAGTATTTGATGGCATAAACCCATGTGTGACTGGTCTGGATAAGTGGCGCTATTTGTCGACCAGTGTTAGGGTTCCAGCGTCGTATGGTGCCGTCTTCCGATCCACTTGCTATCTCCAGGGAATTGCGAGACCAATCAAGGCACACCACTGGAGCACCATGCCCCTCCCATGGGTCGCCGTCCATGCTGCCCTCCTCTATATTCCACAGCCGCAATCTGCCATCTACACTTCCACAAATGACCATTGTTTCATCTGGGGATAGCGCCATCGAGCCTATCCCTCCTCCATCGCTATTCAGAGGTTTTCCCACTGGCTCTCCGTATCTTTTCCACCGACGAATTGAACTATCCTCAGATGCGCTCATTATATTGCCACTGGTACTCAAATAGGCAAGGCTCCATATGCAGTTGGAGTGACCCTCGATGATATACTCTGGCATCAAGCTTCCTGCCGGACGTTCTGGCTTTGGTTTATTCCACGATATGGTCTGAGTATTGTGGTTGACGAAGTAGGACCGACCGAATGGTGAGATGTGCCATTCGCATCCGGGAACAGCGAGATCTCCAGGATAATCTAGGTTCACGTTCAACCATGAGTTCGTCGCTCTTTCTCACGATTTCACCCCTCACCTAGTCGCACTCCTGGTAAAGGTCGGTTCAACGAGACCATCTTGAGCGTGTCATCTTGATATACAGTTTTACCATTCGACGACCTCTTGAACTGTTGCCACATAGGAGGAAGTGCTTCATTCCCGCCTGATTGTAGTTGAATAAGTTGGTGGGTATCACTGGTGGCTGCTTACCTTCCCAGAGTGCATCCTGGCGGTGCTGTGCACCATATGGTGGTAAATATTTCGCGCTCGTCCGATATATCGATGAGTGCATCGGCGCTTTACCCCATCTCGTTGACGTGCTCGACTTGGCCTCCTCGTGTGGCATAGCCTTGATAAATAAAGGGTGTCACGTTGTACAGACTAACTGAACAGTGAAACACTGCGCAAAATTGATAATCGAGGGGAGGACAGATACGGGTTGAAGGTGATGAAGAGACCTGGTTATTTGGGTCAGTTTTGCATGCTGTAGTTGCAGGCGCCTTGCTGTGTTGCCATCGGATCAGACACTTACCTTGGTCCGGTTCCAATTTTGAGGCGTTGATGCTGTCATGTACGTTTCGTCAGCGAATGGAATAGTAACATGACGTTTGTTTGAGCGGGTGCATACACACGTCGAATCTGTACGATGTGCATAGCGCGTGGCAACACTCCCGAGCAAAGCACCGCCAGTAGTAATAAGTGATGGCATGACTGAAGGGAACACGTATATATATACAGGATTCAGTCTCTTGGCTGTGCAATATTGCTGTAATCAACACCCCTGGGCGTTGATAGCGCCCAAACCAAAGTTTGCTCGCCTGACTAGGGAGAGTTTTGAACGTTTGACATCAAAACTGAAGTCATGTTCAGATAACCTTCCCCGGCTTTCCCACAAATTGCAGTCAACAGCCGTGACCTTTATTCACTGACCAGATGAACTCTGATGTAGGCTACTCGGCGTCAGTCTGAATGCTCCTACGTGTCTGCATGACCTGCTGCACGACTTTGCTCACACTAGAACCGCTGCCGTGCTTTTGTGCACTGATACTCTCTAGCACGCTCGCTAGGCCTGCATTCCACGCAACAAGACACTTTCTGGTGCCTCCCACTGCTCTAGCTCAAACGTACGCGCTGACGAGCGGTAAATGTGTAGAGATTGAGTGGTCTGCGAGAGCTTTCGCGAAAGCTGCTAGACCTGTACGGATCACTATTCGAAGATTATTTCAGATCATTATAAACGAGAGGATGTCAAGAGGCCGTACCACAGATAGCCCACTTTTCCACTTGACTCAATTCAATCTGCAGGATCGACGTGACCTCTGAGTATGGCAGGTCGTGCAAAACCAAGTGACGCAAATGACAGAAGACGGATCTTCCGCTCGAGTTCTGCAGGCCCGTGAATAGTTCAAAATATGTGGTATCGATAATAATGAACCTACTTACCATATTTTTCGAGAGCAGCGGGATGGCTTTTGAGTCCTGGTGGGCCACTATTCAAAAACATCTGCACTGTGCAGAAGCGAGAAAAGCTCGTGATCCTTTTTGTCCTCCATGTGCGTAAATCTTGAGGGTGAGTTATGCCTTGGAGTTGGAGTTGGACCACTGAACCGGAGGTTGCGTTCGGTTCACATTTCGGTTCGGCGATTGAACGCTGTATGGCCCATGGGCCATTTGCAATTCATGGGCGAAGAGTGTGGACAGCCCAACAAGTGCGCCACAGTTCAAACGTTCACTTTTGCACTCTGCTTACCGCTTGATATAGAGCCATCAATGCATGATGCATGACTGCTTGGCATTTACACTAGCCAACCTCCCAATAGGCAAGAAATGAAATTCAAAAATCTGATTATCCAGATTAGGGCGCCGCGCCATACTAACGCAAACGTGGCTCACAGAGTGATTTCAGGATGTTAGTAGTAAGTCACCTCGCAAGCTCATACTTTTCACACAAACATAATGCTATAATAGCCACCGCCTTCTATTCCTAAACCAGTCCCAGATCAATTTGAGAGCATAGCTTTCCACATTCATCATATTTAAACCCTACGCCTGCACGGGCCAGGGGTTCTGCAATAGTACTCGGCCCCCAATTACCCACCGTCATCAACAATCTGACCCTCACAACAGCCATGACCGACTCCGGCAAAGTCTACCACCGATCGTGCACCGGACCAGCTCTCCAAACCGTCGAACAACACGCTCAAGACCAAGACATCACACTCTTCGCAAGCTGTTTTTGCCCATTCGTACAACGCGTATGGGCTGCGCTTGAATATCTCGAGATTCCTTACAAAGTGAGAGAATCTTTCCGCGAGTCGTACTTGAATGAAGGGCAGACTGATCGAGGGCGATGATAATCTAGTATTGTGAGTCAGCGTGCCGATCATCGATGCAACAACTATGGTGATGACAATGACTGTTTGCCTGGTTTGATGGATGGCAGACGAAGTCGATCCCTATCAAAAATCGCAAGAACTACTAAACGTCTCGCCGAAAGGCCTAGTCCCAGCGCTCATGCTCAATACTTTCGATCCGCCTCGTGCGCTCAATGAAAGCACCGTCATCCTCGACTTTCTCGAAGAGTACGTTTCATCCCACACACAGAATCCCAACATTGCTAAAACTGGCTGATGATCACCAAGTATCGCTGCAAAGTCAACGCACAGAAGCCTCTTCCCGCCATCAACAGATCCATGTTTGTGAAATCCAACATGAATTTTCAAGCGCTCACTTACATATATCGTGCTCTTTTGCCAGATGCGAAAGCGCTCGTCCGGCTCCAATCAGATCATATCAGCCGAACGCTCGTGCCCGCGTTTTACAAGTATCTTCAAGCTCAAGATCCAGAGGCGCAAATTTCTGCAGGGAAAGAGTTTCACGCAGCTATTCAATCATTAGTCGAGCTTTTCGAACGCGCGGAAAGAGAGGTGGGAGGGACAGGGCTTTGGGTTGAAGGTGGCGATTTGGGATGGGCGGACGTCGTGGTCGCACCATGTGGGTCTTAGTTTCTACTCATTGATGGTAATGGAAGACACTCAAGGTCGTGACTCCAGGGATATTCAGAGCGACTAATGCGTTAAAACACTATCGCGGGTTTGAAATGCCGCGAGGAACCAAATTTGAAGCTTGGCTAGGGAGGCTTTTTGAGCATCCTGCGTTTAAGAAGACTTGTAGTGACGAAGAGTTGTATCTGGACAGTTATGAGCGGTGAGTGCATGTTTCCGATGGGGGCGAGGTGACTTACATGTCTCGTAGATATGCATTTAATCGCCCGAACACGAGTCAGGTGGCTAATGCGATTAATAGCGGGAGGGGGTTACCTTGAGCGAGACATGCAGGAATCTAATAAAGTTAAATATAGATGTATTTGTAAAGTGAAGAAAATAGCGCTATGAGGTCTCAACTGTTTGTGCTGCGGGAGATGAAAGTTGGTCGGTGGGAGGTACTAAATTCCCAGTAAGCTAGGGGGCAATGAAGGTGTGATACATTGCATGATCGTTCGGGGCTTGCTGCTTGTCGTAGAGCTGTGATTCGTGAAGAGTGAGTATGAGTATTCGAAGAGAGGTGTGTAGTAAAATGTCCTGCCTTCGTGTGCCGATTCTTCTCCTCTTTGATCCAAAATATGAGTCTATGACGCGACCGGTGGGGACATTACACATACATGAGCTTCACGGAGCGTGCCAGAGAGAACTCAAAGAGTAGCTTAAACTCGAATGTCCCTTTTCCTTTAGTTTTGTTTCCGTCGAAAATCTTAGTCAAAATCCATGTAAAGAAATTTCCAGACCTTGACGCAAACTGGAACATCAGGGAAAACTTTCAGGTAGACCTTTACATTTTATGACTTGCTCAGCAGCAGCAAGCTTTGCTTCGCGTTGAAGGGGATGCTTCATGCCCCTGATGCGGATTCAACATTCGCCGTAAGCAAATGCTAACAGTTGTCGAGACAAGTCCCAACGTTCGACCCTAGTGAAAATCGGACAAGACACCCTCGTACAGAGACGGATTTGTAAGTTTCGTGTAGTCAGTGTAGTCATATCGATGGAAATCCAAGTTATACAAACACATGTTGAACGATCTGTGTACGATTTGAGCAGTACGTACTCAATGCTGCGTGAAATCCAACTTCAACGTTTCAACCGGTCGCCTTTCCAGCAAATATTAAGCTCCTCACCCAGAAGACCATTGCACTACCAAAAGCTGCATTCCAGACAACGGGGCCGGCTTCCCCAGTAATGTTGTCAACCTGTGGCGTGGACCGGAGAAAAGGAGCGCAAGGAAAAGGATGTGCGCGAAGAGAGATGGATCCGAGTGTGCGGGTGACACTCATGGCGGCAAATATTGATGATGAGAGGAGTCAGACACAAATGCGGGGGGAAGAGAGCTGAGCTGAGTATGAGTGTGGCACACGTCTTTCATCCTTCATGACTGATGCGAAGCAGGACGACGCAGACCAAAGAAAAATCCACAGCAGTTCACTCCTTTATACACAAAGTCTTCCGCCTCGCCAGTTGAGCCTTGTGCCTGCGTTTGGATTTGCTGTACTTGAGATGGTTGCGCTCCTGCTGGTTGACCTGATTGCGTTGAGCTGTTGGCCTGGTTGCTGTTCGTACGTTGCATAGCTGCGGCCGCTTCAGCATCAGACTCGGGGACAATACCGATTCTCTGCGATGTATTTTAATGGGAGGAAAGAGGACAGGCGAGCCACCCACATTTTCATCTTGAGCAAGAGGAACATCGACTGTGCACGTAGATCGTCCTGCAGAAAACAACTTGAAGTTGAAATTCCAATGTCGGGACTGTCGTTCGATTGGTCGAGATGCATTTGCAGGTGGCGTACCGAAATGTATGGAACTGAGCAAACGACGCCAACGAATAAGGGACGATGGGCTTGCGCGAGGAGCTGCACGACGAGACGCGTGGTCTGATTCGTCGCCAAAGAAATCATTGCCCTGTATCTTGGTGTCAGGCGAGAAAGGTCAAGAACAAGAAAGTACACTGACATATCTTGCCAGTCCAGTTTTTTTAGCCTGCTGATTAGACGCAATAGGGAGGTCAAAGGCCTAACGAGACATGAGAAAAGGTGGGGTTGCTCACGATTGGTGGGCGCACGGCTCTGGGTTGAGCTGGACGTTCCTGATAAAAGTTGAGATGGAGCGTGAAAGAGAAGCAGAGAAGACTTGCCTTGAGCTTTGCATTCCCATCATCTGCGCCCTAGATAGCCAAAATCGTTAGGAAGGAAAATTGGACAACAAAGCACATACGTACCACAACGTTTTCGAGCGCCGCCTTCAGGCTCCATACATAGATTTTTTGGTCCAGTCCAGCACTGGCAATGTATTTTTCATCGCGGGACATGACAACAGCCAAGAGTTGGTCATCATGCAAGAGTGGATTTCCGACTGCCTCATTGGTCTTGAGATCCCAGATTCGAATGGAGTAGTCCTCTGATGCGCTAACGATATATCTTTCATTGGGAGCAAGACAGATAGATCTGACGGACAGGGTATGACCCCGAAAAACGACGAGTTCCTGTCCATCAATCGCCCGCCATTTTCGGATAGTGTTATCGTATGACCCGGAGAAGATGTGTGCGCCGTCCTTGGACCAACACAATGACGACACCCAGTTTTCATGTCCCTTGATCTCGAGAAGCAGCTTGCCGTCCTTTGACCATATGCAAATCGGACCGCTCCCACCGCTCATGAATTTGTCGCCTTGTGGAGAGTATTTGACGGCCCAAACCCATTCGTGACTGGTCTCTATGGGTGGTGCTGTTTGTCGACCAGTATTCGGGTTCCAGCGTCGTATGGTGCCGTCTTCCGATCCACTTGTTATTTCCAGGGGATTGCGAGACCAATCGAGGCACCTCACAGCCGCGTTGTGCCCCTCCCACGGGTCGCCGACCATGGTGCCCTCCTCTATATTCCACAGCCGCAGTCTGCCATCTACACTTCCACAAATAACCATTTTTTCGTCCGGAGACACTGCTATCGAACCTATCCCTCCCCCATCACTATTCAAAGGTTTTCCCACTGGCTCTCCATCCCTTTTCCACTGACGAATCAAACTATCACCAGACGTGCTCATTATATTGCCACTGGTGCCCAAGTAGGCAAGGCTCCATATGCATTGGGTGTGACCCTCGATGATGCACTCCGGCATCAAGCTTCCTGCCAGACGTTCTGGCTTTGGTTTCTTCCACGACGTGGTCCGAGTATTTTGGTTGACGAAGTAGGACCGACCGAGTGGAGAGATATGCCATTCGCATCCGGGAACAACGAGTTCTCCAGGATAATCTAGGTTAAACATTCAACCGTGAGTTCGTCGCTCCTTCTCGCAATTTCATCCCTCACCTAGTCGCACTCCTGGTAAAGGTCGATTCCACGAGACCATCGTGAGCATGTCATCTTGATATGCTGTGTCACCATCCGAGGACGTCTTCAATTGATGCCACATAGGAGGAAGCGCATCATTCCCGCCTGATTCTAGCTGAATAAGCTGATAGGTATCACAAGGTGCTGCTCACCTTCCCAAAGTGCATCCTGGCGATGCTGTGCACCGTATGGTGGTAGATCTTTCGCGCTCATCCGATATATCGATGAGTGCAATGGCGCTTCTCCCCGTCTCGTTGACGTAGTAGTACTCGACTCGGCCTCCTCGTGTGGCATGACCTTGATCGATATAGGATACTGGGCTGTACAGACGGACTGGACAGAGAATCACTGCGCAAAGTCAGTAATCGAGGGGAGGGGTACGGGTTGAAAATATATTGAAGAGACCTGCTATTCGGGTCAGTTTTGCATGCTGTAGTTTCAGGCGCTTTGCTGACACCGCAGGCCAATGTGTGACGGATGGACTGGTCCAGACCGATCACTGACTAAGTACGAACTACTAAGCCCCCTGCCACGTATGTTATCTGAAACAAAAGAGAATCATATGCCTGTTAGAAAGTATCACGAGCCTCTGTCTACCTTACCGTATTTAAGACTACTACCTAGTATTGTAACATCAGGAAAACCCTCCCCAGACAAATTTACTTAAAGATGTAACATTAGAACTAATCCGAACTAATCCTGCGTTATTATATCTAAATTTTACAAATTCGAGTTTTAGCTAGCTTAGGTCAGTTTTTTTACCCCCTAATAAAAACACAAGAATTAGCAACTATTTTCAGTAATTCAAACACATTAGCATGACTTTTAGAATTGATTTTTTGATCTTAGACGAGGGTTCCAACCGAATCAGACAGAATAAGATACAAGAACAAAATTAAATTTGATTAGAAATGGGTATATGGGCAGTAGGCTAATTTAAATAACAGCGCGCGCTATGACCAACTGGGAGACTATGTATCAGCTTCACGATTCCGTATTGTACACTATGAAAATGAGCGGGGGATGATTCAGTCTTCTTCCATATTGTCGAGGTCAAGTAACTCGAATGCTTCGAGCTCAGCAGCATGGCCACCGGCAGCGGCGCCGCTGTATCGCAACTTCCTGCAAGCAGAGTGAGCATCGAGGCAATACTACCTAAGTGGAACTCACTGTGCAGCCTCATAGATGTCGGCCATCATACAGTGGAATTTCGCAGGTGCGTCCTTCTGAGCTCAAACGAGGATCGACAGACTCACTTCCTGTGAACGGTGGGCGACGACATGGATCAGCGTGGCTCGAGCTCGAACGAGGATAGACAGACTCACTTCCTGCGAACGGTGGGCGACGACATGGATCAGCGTGGCTCGAGCTCGAACGAGGATAGACAGACTCACTTCCTGCGAACGGTGGGCGACGACATGGATCAGCGTGGCTCGAGCTCGAACGAGGATAGACAGACTCACTTCCTGCGAACGGTGGGCGACGACATGGATCAGCGTGGCTCGAGCTCGAACGAGGATAGACAGACTCACTTCCTGCGAACGGTGGGCGACGACATGGATCAGCGTGGCTCAAGCTCGAACGAGGATCAACAGACTCACTTCCTGCAAACGGTAGGCGACGACATGGATCAGCGTGGCTCGAGCTCGAACGAGGATCGACAAACTCACTTCCTGCGAATGGTGGGCAACGACATGGATCAGCGTGGCTCGAGCTCGAACGAGGATCGACAAACTCACTCACTACAAACAGCGGACAACAGCTTGGATCAGCGTGGCTCGAACTCGATCTCGGACAGACAGACTCACTCACTGCGAACGGCGGGCAACAACTTGGCGAACTCGAACTCGGACCGACTCACTCACTGTGAACATCCTAGAATAAATAGTTTTTAGAATAAATAGGTTTGCTTCAAACAAGTTTAGAATTTAAAAAAAATCATTGCGCACCTTAATTGTATGTAGTGCATGAACACCAGCAATGAAGCTTGAGGCCTCTTAAGCTTCGAAGACGAGAGTGAGAGTTGAAGATCAGTGACATGGCGCCACTTCGCTCAAACATTTCAAACTACAAGTCACATGATTTAAACAAATATGTACAAATGTTGGACTTAAGATATTTCTTCGTTCAAACTACAAGTCACATGATACAAACAAATATGCACAAATGCTGGACTTGGATATTTTAAAATTTTGTTGCACACTCACGGCATCAATGATCACACTATTCAGGTGTCGAGTTTCTCAATAGGCATGGTTTTATGACCCTTAGGTAGTACTCTATAACTTAGCAATAATTACATGTATGTTATGAATGATATTGATATCTAGCTCTAATTTGTAATAGTTTATCTGACTTAGAAGAGTTAGATGTATTGTAGAAAAAAACTCGTCTAACATTATCATCTTTAGCTACTTTCTTCATAAATAGCTGTGATTGTGCTAATGTTACGAATTTTTGTGAATTCTCCCTAATTTGCCTTGGGAGGGTTTTCCTGATGAACAGTGGGCGCTCTTGAAATCCTATCTTGTATCTGGTTACTTGAACGTCTGAATTTCCTTATCCTTGTGACGTCTCTAAAAGCTTATTGCTTCTTACCGCCATCACATATTTTTTAACCTTCAACAAGCTTAACTTTTTACCTGCCTTTGATTCGGGAACTCTGGTTTGGCCAACCCGTCGTTTTGAATCTAGGCAACAATATTATCATTATCAACTACAACTATGTCAACTACTCGTTACCAAACCCGGTCTCGCGCGCGTCATGCGCCGAACGACCAATCGACCCCTAATGCGAAGGCAGCTATGCTACCTCGCGCTAACAGTGAGTCTTCTCTATCTACCGTCTCCGCTCCTCCGGGGGAAGCGACGCCACGGGCGCCCTCCCCTGCGTATTCCGTCGACACGCCCATCCGCTTATACAGCGATGTGGTGTTGACGCGTATTCCCTCGATGCCTGGAGCACTCGAGGCGACCCCTGTTGGGGCTATGAAGCCCATCAGTCCAAAGCCCAGAAAGCAGGCTTTGGCGAGGGCGGATACCGTAGAGACTACACCTGTAAGCACAGAAGTCAGTAGAGAAGAGAATAGGAAACCAAGGGTTACCTTTGATCTGCATGATGAGTCAGATCTATCGTCCAGTGAGAGATCCGCCGAGTCTGGTGACGACCAGCACAGCGAATGGACGACTGTCCAAGGGAAGCGCGGGAGAAAGATCCCATCGCGCGAAGCCTCAGAAGAGAGGCGAGGACTCTCTGAACTAAGTCAGGAACAAGAACACCTGGTAAAGTTAGCAGAAAATAAACTAACGGAAATTGACCGTAAGACAATTGAGGCTAGGCAGCGCACCTTAAACCTCAATAGAGAGAGCAACGAGTCCAGAGGGGAGGGTACCTCCCGGGACAAGGGTAAGGCTCCGGATCCCCAAAACTGGGGTAACGTCGAATTAGACGACGAAGATGTGGACCTGGACGCCCAAAGGGCGGCCCTGGCGTCCTTCCGTAAAGCACGAGAACTTGAGGAAGCCGAGCGTCAGGAACAACGAGAGGTCTTGCGATCTCTCGACGAGTCTCGGGAAGAGGACAGCTTGATCGCGGGTACCCCGGACCAGGGGGAGTACGTACCTCGTGCTCGAGCTGAATCCGCGGTAAAAGCTATAAAAGAAAAAGTATCAAAACAATACGAAGCCCGCATCCAAGCGTTGGAAGCGCAACTTGCCTTAAGGGAGGATAACGGTAGGAGGAAGGCTAGAAAGAAAGCCTCCAACCCCGTGGATGGTATGGTGGACCGGGTGCTTGAAAGGGCGTCCAGCCCACCCCCATCTAGGTGCACGCCGCAGGCCATGGAGCCTATCCAGCAGGTGGCGCCCAGAAGCTATATCGGGCAGGCGCTGGAAAGGCTGAACACCCCTAAAAAGAAGGGCAGGAAGTCAAAGTCAAAGGGAAAGAAGAAAAGAACCTCACATGACCCTAGTAGTAGCGATAGCTCCAGTGAATCCAGCTTGTCGAGCGCATCAGAGTCGTCGTACGAATCTTCAGAGTCCAGCGATCCTTCAACAGATTCGGACCACGCGAAAGCTTCGAAACGCCGTTCTAAGAAGAAGCGGAGCCGTAAAACTAGGAAGAACACATTAAAACCAATACCACCAGTAAACTATGATGGCTCACCAGATTCACGCGCGTTTCACCAGTTCTTGATGGAGGGCACTGCCTATGTCAAGGACGGACAAGTGGAACGCGAGAGGAGGGTGTTTATATTAGCGCATTACCTGAAAGGACGTGCGCGTGAGTTCTATACTAGGGAGGTATCCGGAGATCCTTACCGTTGGAGGTTGAGGAGGTTCTTCACTGAATTGTTCAACCATTGCTTCCCCATTGACTTCAGAATGAAGCAAAGGGAGAAGCTAAACCGTTGTTATCAGAATGATAAGACGGTCAGAGAATATATCTATGAACTAAGTGAGCTTTGGAATATGATTGGCGATGTGGCCGAAAGACAAAGAGTAACTCGCCTTTGGACCGGTTTGAATCCTAGTATCCAGACCGAACTCTGGAAAAAGGAGCTTAATCCGGAGTCATCGTCGTTCCGGGAGGTCCAAAGTGCGGCCGAGGTGATAGAGATCGCCCATTCCGTACCTACCAGAGGTCGCGAGCGTCGAGCCAAGGATGGAGGAAACCCCAACCCCAAGTCAGGGAAAGGAGAAGGGGGAGCACAGCCTAGAACGGACGACCAGAAAGGGAAACGTGGTGACCACGGTCGAAATGGCCGAGTCCGCAACCGACGTGACCGACCTGAAAGAGCCGGGCCATCTAAGGATGCTGTCAATCAACGTAGAGACGGAGACAGATCCAAGAACTCACCTACGGAGAAAAGGCCTGACAGACTCAGTGCGGCGGAGAAGGAACGGCACGCTGCTGAGGGTCTGTGTTATGTATGCCACCAGCCGGGGCATATATCAAGGAACTGCCCGAAAAGGACAACCGTTAGCGCCGGGCACAACAAAAGCACCCCACCCGCCATGCACCAATATGGGATGGATGTGAGCCTGGCTGACTCTGACCGAATCAGAGTCCTTGATGACCCTTTAACATCTAATGACCTATCTGAGCTAGCGTGTGCTTCGATGACGATAAACTTTGAAGGAAGCTCACCTTCAGTAAGACCTAGACCCACGCTCAATGCGATGGGAGACCCGTTGGCCGATCGAGCGATGGAATTACTCCACCGGGAGTCAGGACACTACCCCGGCGACGATGCTGACAAGATCCCGGATCCGGATCGATTCCTCGTGTATCGGGTCTCAGAATCCGAGCACGTTATAATGGATCGTGAGGAAAGAAGAGATCCAGAGATAACCATACTTACCTCCTCATTGTTGAACCCCCGGTTTTGCTTGGAAGGATGGTATGCCCAACGTGTGGGCCGGCTCCGTGGTTATCTTCCGAGGGAGATCCGAAGGATGAGAACCAGGTCCCAAGGGCCCGTTATGGGTGTACCGTTGGGGCAGAGAGTGACCGAGCTCCTCCAGGAGAATGGACCTTATGAAAAGGACTTAGTGCAATACTCACACCCAGAACGATTTGAATGCTTACGTTTACACGATGGGTCGTATGAGGTACGAGATTACGCCAAGGCGTATCGAGTGTCGGTCCCGTTCCACCTTTTACTTCGGGAAATGTTTGATGTGGTTCGCTGGTTCAAGTCGACGTTAACGCGCGCATATGGGAAGTTGTGCGATGCGATCGAAGCTAACGCACCTGAGTATGACATCCTTTGTCTCTTGGACCGGGGGAGTCTGTCACCAGCTGAGTGTCAGCTGGATGATGTCGCCAGACGCATCTACACTCCACCCCCGGATGCAACAGTTATGTGTAAAGACGCTCACCTGTTCGTGCTAGAACTCAATGGGCAGCAGATCCCAGCCGGGACCTACCCTGCGCTGCATCGTACAGCTGCGGTGGCAAAAGACTTCAAACGAGTGATTCCGAAACCCTTGGTGGTGACGGTCCATATCAATGGGCACCCGGCAAGGGCCTTGATTGATTCTGGATCATTGTCAGATTTCATGTCCGTGACATTGGCAGATCAACTAAAAATACCTCGCGTCGAATTGGCAAAGCCCATAGTGGTCCAGCTCGCCATGCAAGGTTCCCGTTCTAAGGTAAATCACGGGGCCACGGCACAACTAAAGTACCAGACGGTCGACTCGAAGCGATACTTCGACATTATCAACCTACAAAATTATGACTTAGTGTTGGGAACCCCATTCCTGTTCCAACATAAAGTGATGATCGGACTGAACCCACCAAGAGTGGTGATTGGGAGCGTCGATCAGCAGCCCATGAGGGGCGAACAGGTCACGACGTTGGAGTCTCGCATGTCGGAAGTGTACGAGGAGAGTCTGGATAAAGTTCGAGCGAACTTGGCTGAGTTAGCTAGGCCATTGTGCGCTAAAGCAAGCGAAACGAGCTTACCTCCTTTGCGTGCAATAAATCACACCATCCCGTTGATTGACGAAGGGAAAATATATCCCTGGCGGCCGTCACGCTGTCCGGAACCATTAAGGCCTCAATGGGCAGACAAACGGCAGTCTTACCTTGCCTCCGGCCGCTGGCAGGTGACCAGCGCCGGAAATACGGTGCCCATGCTCTTCATTAGGAAGCCAGGTTCGGACAGACTTCGCACTGTAGTGGACCTGCGTGAGCGGAACAAGAACACTAGAAAACTAACCTCACCTTTGCCGGATATGGAAGGAATCTTGCGAAGGGTCGCGGGCAAGAAGTTTAAGTCCGTCTTGGACGGACAGGATGCCTATGAGCAGATCCGGGTGGTACCAGAGCATGTGCCTCGCACCGCTATGACCACCCCGGACGGGAACATGGTTAGTCACGTTCTGCAGCAGGGCGACTGTAACGCGCCGGCGACTTACCAGGCGTTGATGAACCATCTGTTTGGTGAGTACCTGGGAAAGTGGATGGATGTATACCTGGATGATATCATTATATACTCTGACACCCTGCATGAGCACATTGAGCATGTCAAGACCGTTCTGAAAATATTAGACCGGGAGAAACTTTACCTAAGCCAGAAAAAGATCCAGTTCCTGTGCGAGGACGTCAAGATATTAGGGTGTATTGTTGGCAGGGATGGGATCCGTATGGACCCGGAAAAGGTGGATAATGTGTTGAAATGGAAAACTCCCACTAACCGCGACCTGTGTCGGGGTTTCATCGGCTCAGTGGGATACCTGGCGGACGACATTTATAGGGTCCGCGTCCCATTGGGTGTGCTGTCTGAGGTCACTGGAGATGCGGTGCCATTCAAATGGGACTATGCGCAGCAGCGCGCTTTTGAAACAGTTAAGCAGTATGTAGCAACGTGCGCACCTCACTGTCGCGTGCCTCTGGTCTATGGCCAGGACGCGCCACCTATATACATGATGACCGATGCCTGTTTGGGAGGGATCGGAGGTGTGGTCGCCCAGGGCGCGGATTGGCGTACGGCGAAGGTTGCGGCCTTCTATTCGGCAAAGTTGAACCCGGCCCAGAGGAATTATCCTGTACACGAACAAGAGATGTTAGCGGGTGTGGAAACTATGCTGCGGCACCGGGACATCTTACAGGGAGCTAAGTTTGTGTGGCTCACGGACCACAAAGGACTGGTTCATTTGCTGAACCAGTGAAACCTGTCTGGGAGGCAGGCAAGGTGGATTGAGAAACTGGGCGAGTTTGATTTTGAGGTGCGGTACTTACCGGGCGTGGAGAACCTGCTGCCGGACGCACTGTCCAGGATGTACGCGTTCGACGCGCCGGGCACGGTACGCACCCCTAGTGAATACGTTCAGCACGATATGGGCAACGACTTTGCCAAAACAGCTCACCTGGCGTCCATGCCCATGATGGTGGGCGAGGAAGCGTTAGCAACCAATCCCCGGCGTGGGGGTAGGGTTGCAGCGTTAGCGACCAATCCTCGGCCTGCCCTGCCAGAAGCGTTAGCAACCAATCCCCGGCGTGGAAGGAGGGTTGCAGCGTTAGCAACCAATCCTCGGCCTGACGCACCGAGGGCATCAGGACCGGACCTTCGACGCAGTGCGAGGATGGCTAGGCGTGCCGTGGAGGCCATAGTTGCGGCTGCCCCTTATGCGCTAGGGACGGACAGCATGGGGAGGATAGCCATGCGGCAGGGAGTCTTGCCGTTGCCTGGAGGTGGGGAGGCTGAACCCACGCCACCAAGGCCCAGACGTGCCCGTGCGATGGTCGCACCAGCTGAGACTGGACGGCCTGAGACGGCGGAGGAGTTTTCGCGCCGCATGAGAGACCATTTCGTCCTCCTAGGCCCAGGAGTACGAAAGAAGGGGGGGAAGAGCGTGAACGCTTATCACCCCGAACCTGAACACATTGAACACATTAGCGAACCTAACGCAGCCCAGGACAACGGACTCACCGAACGACCCTTAGTAGGGATGCAACTACCAGTGTACCCAGAGGAAGAGCTAATGGGCGACATAAGACATCAGTATCATAGGGACCCGTTCTATAAGAAAGTCCTAGACTCACCAAAGGAATTCCGTAACTTTGTGGTGGAGGATGGGATCATGAGGATAAAACTAAACGATAGAACGCTAATATGCGTACCAGACATCAAACTTGATGATAGAAAACTGCAGGAGGTCATCATCAGCCAAGCGCATTCTTTACTGGCCCATCTGGGGCCGAGAAAGACATTGACTTACCTGCGTGACCATGTCTGGTGGAAAACCATGGTAGCCGACGTACAAGCTTATTGCGAATCCTGTGTAACGTGCCAAAGGAGTAAGCCACCCAACCAAAAGCCTTACGGACTGCTGAACTCACTGTCGGTGCCATCGTACCCTTGGGAAGCCATTGGGATCGATTTCATAGGACCCCTACCTATATCGAAAGACAGAAACGCTGAGTATGATTCAGTAACTGTAGTAATAGACCTACTCACCGGGATGGTCCATCTCGTGCCGAGCCGCACGACGTACACTGCCCGAGAGGTCGCGGAACTAATCTTCTCTGAAGTCTACAAGCTACACGGACTACCTAGGTCAATAGTTAGCGACCGAGACGTCCTGTTTACCAGTGGATTCTGGACTCACTTTCAGAAGCTAATCGGCGTGAAACAAAGGATGTCCAGCGCGTACCATCCTGAGACAGATGGCGCGACTGAGCGAGCGAACCGAACCGTAACTCAGATGCTGAGGTCGTGTATATCCCCGAATCAGAAGGACTGGGTATCGCGGCTACCTGCCATCGAATTCGCTATCAACATAGCGACATCTGAGAGCACTGGGTACTCACCATTCTTCACTAACTATGGGAGACTACCTCGGCCCATGATCTGGAACAACCCGGGGCCGTCAGAATACCCTGGTGTGCGGGTATACGCCCAGAAGCTGAAACACACTATAATGTCAGCCCACGACTCGATGATAGCAGCACGAGTGAAACAGACCCAGGACGCCAATAGGCGCCGACGACCGTGCCCGCTGCGAAAGGATGACTTAGTGTACCTGTCAACAAAGAACATTAGCTTCCCGAAGGGCCTAGCCCGTAAGTTCTTACCAAAATTCGTGGGACCGTACCGGATTCTGGAAGACTACAATAATAACTCTTTTCGGCTGCAATTGCCGGACAGAATGAGGCAACGTGGGATTCATGACGTATTCCATTCTTCTTACCTTCGCATCCACTTACCGAACGACGACCGATTGTTCCCGGGTCGACTCGACAACCAGGTGGCTGAGTTCGAGGAGGAAGAGAAAGAATGGGCGGTGGACAGGATCCTATCCCACAAGGGGGCCCGGTCAGACGCTGTCTTTGAGGTCAGATGGAAGTCTGGGGATGTGACCTGGTTACCTTACGATCGAGTTGATCATTTAGCCGCGCTGCAGGAGTACTTCGATGTCTTAGACATCGAGCATGTCTCAGAATTGACAGAAGGTAACGGGTTGCCACCTACTGATAACCTGCAGGTGTTTCTAGGTTATCTGGGTCTGGGACCGGACTATATAACCTCCAACCTCCCTTCCAATTCCTCCACCACTCCTCAACCCCAACGCTCATCCCAACGCCCACCGTCGACCATGTCCAATCCCAATCCGGCGCCGCTATTTCGAACCTTGGGCAATGGCCGCTTTGCCATGCCCGACCGGTACAGACCTGGGGTCACTCTCCTCCTAACCCTAGACCAGATCAAGCTCTACCTTCAGCATGATGCTGATCTGCGAGGAGGTATCGAGCCTACCACTATCCCATCCCCCGTCGGTTACGACGAATTCGCCGTCGCACTCAACAGCAACGCTGAGAACGGCATCCAAGTCGCCCTGGTGTTAGAAGACAACACCGGGGTGCGTATCAAAGGTCGCCCGCCCACCCTGGCTGAGCTGGTCGGGCTCGACGCCACCAGGAGGGTTGCAACCACTCACCGCGATCCTAGAGAAGAAGCCGGAGGGAAGTGGTTGGACTCCCGTCGTACGGAACTGATGGACGAAGCGTTGTGGGACAACCTCGACCGTCTTCGTAAGCAGAGGAAGTGGCGAGAGAAGGGTGTGGCTGAAAGACAGGCCAAGCGTCAGCGTCGAGAGGACGAAGAAGCCTTCAGACCCTTCGCACCTTCGAGGACCACCAATCATGCTGTGGCCGGACCCTCCAACGCTACTCATAGCCGCGCACCATCTCCCTTCCTCAACAACCCCGTTCCTCCTCCACCCGACTCTTCTGCTCCAGAGCAGCCAGCGCCTCCCAATGACGAGGACGCCGAGATGACGGATGGCGAAGCCACTGAGGCCACCAAGGAAGCCGCGCGCGCAAAGGTCAAGGGGCGCATTCCCAAGAAGTAGAGGTTGCGGGACGACCCCTGAAGGGGGGTATGTGACGGATGGACTGGTCCAGACCGATCACTGACTAAGTACGAACTACTAAGCCCCCTGCCACGTATGTTATCTGAAACAAAAGAGAATCATATGCCTGTTAGAAAGTATCACGAGCCTCTGTCTACCTTACCGTATTTAAGACTACTACCTAGTATTGTAACAGTGGGCGCTCTTGAAATCCTATCTTGTATCTGGTTACTTGAACGTCTGAATTTCCTTATCCTTGTGACGTCTCTAAAAGCTTATCGCTTCTTACCGCCGTCACACAATGGCTGTGCTACCACCGGATCAAGTACTTATGTTGGTCCGGTTCCAATTTTGAGGCAGTTCGATGCACATTAGTCCGTCGCGTACGTCTCGTCAGCAAGTGTAATATCATGACATTTGTTTGAGCAGTGCTTGATGTTGGCTGCGCAATCATATTGTTATAATCAACATCTTCTGAAGGGCGTTGATAGTGTCCAAACCATTCTCGTCTTAGTAAGCAGAAAGTGCTTCTGTTGCACACCAGTCTTCTCATCTTAGTAAGCAGATCATTGTTTCTTGTCAAAATCACATTTCGGAAAAACCTGTCATTGCTTAACTTCAGTGCGTGAACCCCTGCGCAGTATAGTTGCTTCGTCGACAACGCCAGTGTCGACTGAGGTCATTCACAATATTCCGACTTTGAGACAAACAGCGAGTCGGCACCAGAGCACAATGTGTCAAAGAAAGAGCATCCAACTATCGTGCGTGGAATAACAAAGCAAACTTCTACTCAACTGCTCCATCCAGAGCGTCCTGTACAGTCTCTACAATGAGTCGACACAGCACCTGCATGCCCGGAAATTAGGAGAAGAGGAACAGATGAACGAGGAGTTTGCCAAGGAGTATTTGAACTCACAGGTTCGTGCATGAAGATGGGCTAGAGAGATTGTGGGTGTGGGTTGGACTTTGATCGTGTAAACGAAGTCCAAGTATCGGATTCGCGCAGGAACTTGTGTTTGCGGAGGGTAGATGAGGTGTCATACCCGTCTTCAAGTTGCCAACCAAGTCCTCGCCTGCATATCTCAGTAAGCGTATTCATTCGTCTCGTATGTGGCAATATTGTCGTCTCGAATCTTCCGTGTTCTATGATAGGACTTGTTCATCCACTACGTCTGAATTTGAGCACAAGTCTGCCCATTATCTCTATGATATTCAATTTAACAGAATGTAGCTTCCACAACATGCTAGAATGGTCCTATCCATTCCTCTCGACCATCCTATACGCTCACCCCACTAGGAACATTCAAAACCGAGTTGATCCTGAGACATATCCGTCCTCGTCGACCATTTCCCTGTCCTTCCCAATGTCCTTCCCGCCTCGTCCTCATTTTGTCTCGTTCTTCAGCGCATTGACAAGGCCACTGGTTTTTTCGCGGCACTTTTTCAATGCCTTCCACTTAGCCATCATTGGCACCTTGGAGGCCCGATCCGTCAGAGGCCAAGGTGGGCTGCTCAACATATGAGCTTGATATTTGTTGACTGAAATGGCCCATCTCTAAGTTGTTGGTACGATAGATATCAGAGTCTCCAAGTCTTTCCGCACCCAGCAGGCATCTGCATGCCCATCAAACTCGATTTAGGGGGAAAATATCATTCAACCTTCCAAGTTTCATCATCCGCCACATCCTTGTCGTTAGCGAAATCTCACTTTCCACTCGGTCAGGGCAACCTATACGATTCAAAGGACGCGCCACCAACCTCCTTGCTATGATTCGCAACGGTTTTTAATATCGAGAAAGTTAGGATAGTGGCAGGTATATTTTTTGAAGTTCGAAGTAAGCAAGGTGAATAAAACATGGAGGCCAAATGTTTGGCATTCAGTTACCTTTGTCTCGCATCGTGCACTCAACAGTTATCGTAATGTCACTTAGCCCACAGGTAGCTGTGTGCTGTACTTTTCGTACTTCATAAGCTTCAACCGATGGCAGAGCTTATAGGTGATGACTTTTCAACTGCTGGGCGAAAACACATCATCTGTCAAGAGTCACTTCGGTGAGTTGCGAGTCCGAAATGTCGACTGACTAGCAACAGTGGAGAACTGCCTAACGTTGGGGGGTGAATTACTGATAGATACTTGTACAAAGGGGATATATCTAAGGTATGTACTTCGGCACTGGGCTTTGCACTCTCTCTGGCAGTAGGTTTGATGCTTCCAGATTTGCTTGTCGAATGCCGGACTCAAACATGGTCAGTTTGTGCCCATCCACTAGCCCATGATACTAATTCCCGGCCAACCTCCAATCATGCATACAGGCCCGGGCCCTCTGCTGTGCCCTTTTCTCTTAACATCGCAGCTTTCGCCACCATATCCCAATAGGCCAGCGAAACTTCATAGCGCCGGTGCAAACTATGGTACTAGTATCCTTCTGCACACTCTAACCCTGTTTGTATTCGATCTCCTGTGCCATTCTACGCGGGAGCTACACAGAAACTGCGACAACCTCATGCTTGCTTCAATCACATGTCCCTTAATAAGAGAAATATATCAATATCGTTGCGCATATGCATGGGACGGGACAAGCTATATTTAAGATGCTTAATGCGTAAACACATGAAAGGGAAGAGAAACGTTCGAGGGACAGAATTTCTTGAAGATTTTATGACTGACGCGAAGTGGAACGACGACCAAAGTAAAATCCGCAGCAGGTGACTTCGTGGGGAACATCTCCCCTCCCACCGGTTGACTGGTGTGTTTCTGTTGGTCGTGCTTGAGACCCTTGTGCCCCTGCCAGCGCTTGAGATGGTTGTGCACCTGCTGGTTGACCTGATTGGGTTGCACTGTCGGCCTGGTTGCTGTTCGTACGTTCCATAGCTGCAGCCGCTTCCTCATCAGTTTCAGGGACAATGCCATATCTCTGCAACTTGTATTTTAATGGAAAGAAATTGGAGCAACGACGAGTCACTCACATCTTCATCACGAGCAGGAGCTACATCGACGGTGCGGCTGGAGTTTCTTACTGGAAATAAGCTGAAATTCCAATGTCGGGATGCGCGAGGTGATGGTCGAGGCGTATCTGTAGGTTGGGTACTGAACCGGAGGGAACCAATCAAACTGCGCCAATGAAGGAAAGATGAACTCGCAGGCGGAGCTGTGCGACGAGGTGCGCGATCTGAATCATTGCCGAAGAAATCATTGCCCTGTATCAAATTCGGATTAGCAAGAGCTGGAGAACGAAAAATTCTACCAACGTATTTCGCCGAGCCTTTGGTAATGGCCTATTGTTTGAAGTGCAGATAGACATTAACAACCTGGCGAAACACGCGAGAAACAACTAGGTTCCTTACGATTGGTGAATGCACAAATCTCGGTTGGGCTGGGTGTTCCTAATAAAAAGTGAGATGTAGTGTGAAAGAGAAGCAGAGAAGACTTGCCTTGAGCTTGGCATTCCCATCATCTGCGCCCTAGATGGTCAAAACCGTCAGAAAGGGAAATTAGACAACAAAGTGCATACGTACCACAACTTTGAGCGCCGCCTCCAGGTTCCATACATAGATCTTTTTGTCTAGTCCAGCACTAGCAATGTATTTTCCATCGCGGGACATGACAACAGCCAAGAGTCGGTCATCATGCAAGAGTGGATCTCCAACGGCCTGATTGGACTCGAGATCCCAGATGCGAATGGAGCAGTCATTTGATGCGCTGACAATATAGCTCTCATTGGGAGTAAGACAGAGGGATCTGACAGAGTGGGTATGACCCCGAAAAACGACGAGTTCCTGTCCGTCAATAGCCCGCCATTTTCGGATGGTGTCATCATTTGAGGCAGAGAAGATGTGTGCGCCGTCCTTGGACCAACACAATGACGTCACCGCCCTGTCATGTCCTTTGATTTCGATAAGCAGCTTGCCGTCCCTTGACCATACGCAGATCGGACCGTTCCCACCGCTCATGAACTTGTCGCCTTGTGGAGAGTATTTGACGGTTTCAACCCATGCGTGACTGGTCTCTATGGGTGGTGCTATTTGTCGACCACTATCCGGGTACCAGCGTCGTATGGTGCCGTCTTCTGATCCACTTGCTATCTCCAGCGAATTGCGAGACCAATCGAGGCACCTCACTGCATTAGTATGCCCCTCCCACGGGTCGCCGATCATGCAGCCCTCCTTTATGTTCCACAGCCGCAGTCTGCCGTCTGCAATTCCACAAATCACCATCGTTCCATCTGGGGATACTACCATCGAACATATCCTTCTCCCAGTGTTATCCAAAGGGTTTCCTACTGGCTCTCCGTCTCTTTTCCACTGACGAATCGAACTATCGTCAGACGTGCTCATTATATTGCCACTGGTGCCCAAGTAGGCAAGGCTACGTATGCATCGAGAGTGACCCTCGATGACGCACTCTGGCATCAAGCTTCCTGCCGGACGTTCTGGCTTTGGTTTCTTCCACGATGTAGTCCGAGTATTGTGGTCGACGAAGTAGGACCGACCGAGTGGTGAGATGTGCCATTCCCATGCGGGAACAACGGGATATCCAGGATAATCTATATTCAATGGTGAGTTCGTCGATCCTTGTCGCAATTTCATCCCTCACCTAGTCGCACTCCTGGTAAAGGTCGGTTCCGCGAGGCAATCACTAGTGTGTCATCTTGATATCGTGTTTCATCATCCGAGGACATCTTATACTGATGCCACATCGGAGGAAGCGCTTCATTCCCGCCTGCTTCTAATTGAGTCGGCTGTTGGGTATCACAAGGTAGCTGCTCACCTTCCCAAAGTGCATCCTGGCGGTGCTGTGCACCATATGGTGGTAAATATCTCGCGCTCGTCCGATATACTGGTGAGTGTAGGGGCGCTTCTCCCCGTCTCGTTGACATGCTCGACTTGGCCTCCTCGTGTGGCATATCCTTGATCGATCCAGGATACTGGGTTGTACAAACGGACGAGACGGAGCAACACTGCGCAAACTCAGCAATCGAGGGAAGGGAGAGATACGGGTTGAAGGTGATGAAGAGACCTGCTATTTGGGTCTTTATGCTGTAGTTGCAGGCGCCTTGCTGGCACCACATGTCAATGGCTGTGCTACCATCGGTACCGTGGTCCGGTGCAAATCTTGAGGCAGTTCGATGCACATTGGTCTGTTATATATATACGTCTTGTCAGCGAGTGGAATGATGATATTCGTTTGAGCGGGTACATACACATATCGAATCTGTGTGCCGAGTGCTCTGCCTAGCGTGTAGAACCACTCTCAAGCAAAGTACCAGTAGTGACAAATGATGGCATGACTGATGGGAACAGGGAAAGAGTCGCTTGATGTTGGCTGCGCAATATTGCTATGATAACGTCCCCGGGCGCTGATAGTGTCTAAATCAGTCTTCTCGTCTTGATAAGCCGGGAGTTGAACGTTCGACATCAAAACCGAAGTCATGTTCAGATAGACCACAATGAACTTCCCCGGCTTTCTCACAAATTGCGGTCAACAACCATGACCTTCATTCACTAACCAGGAGAACTCTGATGTAGGCTACGCAGCGTCAACCTCAATGTTCTCACCTGTCTGCGTGACTTGCTGCACGACTTCACCTACACCCGAACCGTTACCGCGCTTTTGTGCACTGATAACAATCTCTAGCATGTTCGCTAGGCCCGCCTTCCACGCAACAAGACGCTTGTCCAGTGCCCCCCAATGCTCTCGCTCAAACGTGCGCGCTGACGAACGGTAAACGGGTAGAGATTGGGTGATCTGCGAGAGCTTTCCCGAAAGAAGACCAGCACGGAACACCATTCGAAGATTATTTGAGATAATTATAAACCATAGGACGTTAAGAGGCCGTACCGTCGATCGCCCACTTCTCTACTTCACTCAACTCAATCTGGAGAATCGACGCGATCTCTGAATATGGCAGGTCGTCCCCGACGTGTGCAAAACCCAGTGACGCAAATGAGAGAAGGCGGATCTTCCGCCCAAGCTGTGCTCGGTCGAGTTCTGCAGGCCCGTGAATAGTTCAAATATGTGGTATCAATAATAATCAAGCGACATACCGTATTTTTCGAGAGCAGCGGGATGGCTTTCGAGTCCTGGTAGGCCACTATTCAAAAACACTCGCAGAAACGAGAAAAGTGCGTGATCCTTTACTGAGACAACAGCGTCCAACTTGAACAATGGGTCAAAGTCGAACAAGCTGGGCAAGCCCAATGCCAAGGCTATGACATCGATCGCCGGGGAAGGTGAAGAGAATGGTAATGAAGAAACATAGGAAAGCGTGTGATGATACGCAGTTTCCCTCTGTATGAGTCAAATGTCAACCACAATCTTCATCAGTCAAATGGAATAACACGTACGGCTGGTCAGATTGTATGAATGCATCGACAATGGACTTGTGGAATTGACTGCGCTCTTCCCCAGAGACATCCCATTCTTGCAACCACTGCTCGACATCTTTTCTGGATAGACACAAAGTCTCGAGCTCTCCGTTGTTGGCGGCAACTTCTAGCAACGTGGTGTGAGTAGCATTGAACAAATTTGATATGCTGTATAAGAATTCAGCATACAGCCTGCCCAGATGTGCTCAGAATGTAGGCACGATCACGGTATCATTGGTCTGCAGAGGAGGGCGCCTGTGGCTTGTGGTTTGAAGTGACTGATCTAGTGATTCCAGGACCCCGAGTACTCGATCGAGATGGTAGGCGTAAATTTTGATGAAGCCGTCCAAATTGCAATGAACAAGGGCTGGACTGCGTTCAATTCATATATGACTAGTCTCGAAGGGTCTACAGTCGAGCAGCCATCATGATCACGCTGCTAATCTTGTCAGTGCGAGTTGATACTGATTTTTAGTCTCACTTACCCTGCGCTGATGATCGTGAGCTGAAGACCATATGTATGTTTCTCATTGCAAAAGTTCATACTCTTCGCGCCAAGTGTGATTCGATCGCAGTCGGTCCTGAGTTGCCTGGAAAACTATGGCGATTTGTCGGCAAATAAGGACTGCGGGAGTCTAGGCCGTACTTCTAGCTTGCTGGACACTGAAAATATTCCGTGTTGACGACAAACTGAGTGCTTCCGAGGTCACCGGTCGGGGTTGAATGAAGAGAAGCTTTCTTCGGTCAGCTGAGTGTTACACAACACCTTCCTAATGAGGATTCTAAAATGATCTTCCTCGAATTTGAAAATACTCCGGGTGATCACACAAGGCATTTTCTATATGAATACCTTAACTCAGTCCTTGTTGCATCCTAGCACGGGTACTGTCAGTATATATGTTCAGAGGGACTACGAGGACACAGATTGTCGTTCACATGCTATAAAGGTCACGATTTCTGCAACTGACGGACGACTCGCACGAGGCAACCAGCATCGCTGCATGAACTCCCAGTGCCCAGGCGCTATTTGCGATTCCTTAGGAGGTTGCGGTTTTATCCCTTTGATGACTTGTCCTAACACCGCAATGTCCTTCTTCACATTGTGGTAGGGTACCTTGCAAGTCAATACCTGGAGCATGTGCGAAGTGAACAAGACATTTCGTTCCAAATCGAGTTACTGACCTGGAGCGTGATACTGCCAAATGAGTATATGTCGCACTCGGGGCTGAGCGAGAGCTCGTCGTCCTCCGATACTTCACATAATTCTGCAGCTACCCATCGAACATTCCCGCGGATGGAGCTCGTAAAGTATGAGGTACCGACGAACTCCAGGATTATGGTGGAGAGACCAAAATCAGCGAGGCATGCCCGACCGTCGCCATAAATCAAGACGTTTGACTGGAGAGTTGACACGTGAATAATGAAAAACTTTTGTGTGCGGACGTACGCACCCCTGTCAGGTCCCCATGGACGACTGATTTGCTGTGAACTGGATCAACATCAGCATTTGAGAAATGGGGTGCAGTGAACGACAAACTTACGGTATTGCAATCCAAGAACAATGTCATTCAGCTGGCGAATGCAAGGAGGTCAGTAAGCGCCTGGGGATGCTAGATACGCAGCTTACAAGGGAAAACTTGTCGTGAGATGACAACGAGCTTTCTTGCTTCTCAAGATAGCCCGTGAGCGCTCCGTTTTCAGCCCATGGGCAAATCATCGCGGGATAGGGTCCAAAGTCAGTTGCCACTCCCCAGAGCGGAAGAATGGTATCATGCTTGAGACGGCCCCAAACTTTGAGTTCGCGACGCACTCTCTAAAGTCGATTCAACATTAGATACACTGATACACACGATGCCGTGGAAGACCACATTACCCTACTATTCTTCCGCATCAGGACCTCGTCGTCGGATTCGAAAGCGCGAATAGTCTTCACCGCTACCTTGGTCATCATCAGGATGGCAACAGTAGCAAGTGCGACAAGCTGAGCATACCTGGACGGTCATATCGGGCTTCACTAAATCACACTTCCAGATGTCTCCAAAGCCTCCAGAAGTAATCGGATAGCGTGATCTTCCCTGGAGCTCATCAGTAAGATCTTGTAGTGTATGTGATGGTGCTCGGGTCTGCTCCGGAGATGGTGCGTGATCCCGTGAAGTAGTATTAGACTCGACGGTAGCGCCGGTTTCTGTCCCTTTCCTGTCATCCGTTCCAGACACATTCCGAACATCTCTTCGAGGGCGTGTGGGTGCTTCATCTTTGGTATTGGGTGATGATTGCGCACGGGTATCGCTCAGAGCGCGAGTTCCGATCCTGGTTTCCGGCTGAATGGAGGCAAGGAGGTCAAAGATCTAATGACGGTGAGGCTGGAGTTTCTTACAGGAAGTAAGCTGAAATTCGAATGTCGGGATGTGCGAGGTGAGGGTCGAGGCGTATCTATAGGTTGGGTACTGAACGAGAAGGAACCAGCGCGATCTGAATCATTGGCGAGGAAATCATTGCCCTGTATCAAAATCGGATTAGCAAGAGCTGAAGAACGAAAAATTCTACTGACGTATTTCGCCGAGCCTTTGGTAATGTCCTATTGTGTGAAGTGCAGATGGACATTAAAAACACACGAGAAAAAGATGAGGTTCCTTACGATTGGTTGCCGCACGACTCTCTGATAACAAGTGAGATCTGGTGCGAAAGAGAAGCAGAGAAAGACTTGCCTTGAGCTTTGCATTTCCATCATTTGCGCCCTAGATGGTCAAAAACCATTAGGAAGGGAAATTAGACAACAAAGCCCATACGTACCATAACAAGTTTGAGCGCCGCCTCCAGGTTCCATACATAGATTTTTTTATCTAGTCCAGCACCGGCAATGTATTTTCCATCGCTGGACATGGCAACGGCGCAGAGTCGGTCATCATGCAAGAGTGGATCTCGGACTGCCTGATTGGTCTTGAGATCCCAGATGCGAATGGAGCAGTCCCTTGATGCGCTAACAATATAATTTTCATTGGGAGTAAGACAGAGGGATAAGACACAGTGGGTGTGACCCCGAAAAACGACGAGTTCCTGTCCATCAATCGCCCGCCATTTTCGGATGGTGTTATCACCCGACCCCGAGAATATGTGTGCACCATCCTTGGACCAATACAATGAGATCACCACATGGTCATGTCCCTTGATTTCGATAAGCAGCTTGCCGTTCCTTGACCATACGCGGATCACACCCGGGCCGTCGGCACTACCGCTCATGAACTTGTCACCTTGTGAAGAGTATTTGACGGCATTGACCCATCCGTGACTGATATCTATAAGTGGTGTTATTTGTCGACCAGTATCCGAATTCCAGCGTCGTATAGTGCCGTCTTGCGATCCACTTGCTATCTCCAGGGAATTGCAAGACCAATCGAGGCACCTCACTGCATCAGTATGCCCCTCCCACGGGTCACCGATCATGCTGCCCTCCTCTATATTCCACAGCCGCAGTCTGCCATCCGCGTTTCCACATATCGCCATCGTTTCATCTGGGGATATTGCCATCGAAGTTATCCCTCCCCCATTGCTGTTCAAAGGTTTTCCCACTGGCTCTCCGTCTCTTTTCCACTGACGAATTGAACTATCCTGAGACGTGCTCATTATATTGCCACTAGTACCCAAATAGGCAAGGCTCCATATGCAGTTGGAGTGACCCTCGATGATATACTCCGGCATCAAGCTTCCTGCCGGACGTTCTGGCTTTGGTTTCTTCCACGACGTGGTCCGAGTATTGTGGTTGACGAAGTAGGACCGACCGAGTGGTGAGATGTGCCATTCGCATCCAGGAACAGCGAGATCTCCAGGATCATCTATGTTCAATGGTGAGTTCGTCGCTCCTTGTTGCAATTTTATGGCTCACCTAGTCGCACCCCTGGTAAAGGTCGGTTCCACGAGAGCATCCTGATCGTGTCATCCTGATATTCTGTTTCATCAGTCAACGACCTCTTGAACTGTCGCCACATAGGAGGAAGCGCTTCATTCCCGCCTGATTCTAGTTGAATAAGCTGGTGAGTATCACCAGTTGCCTGCTCACCTTCCCAAAGTGCATCCTGGCGGCGCTGTGCACCATATGGTGGTAGACATTTCGCGCTCGTCTGATGTATCGATGAGTGCAATGGCACTTCTCCCCGTCTCGTTAAAGTGCTCGACTCGGCCTCCTCGTGTGGCATGACCTTGATCGATACAGGATGTCACGTTGCACAGACTGACTGAACAGTGAAACACTGCGCAAAGTTGGTAATCGAGGGGAGGACAGATACGGGTTGAAAACGACAAAGAGACCTGCTATTTGTGTCAGTGTTGTATGCTGTAGTTGCAGGCGCTACATGACAATAGCTGTGTCACCATCGGATCAGGCACTTACCTCGGTCCGGTTCGAATTTTGAGGCGCTGATGGCCTGTCATTCAGCGAGCGGAATAGTAGCATGACATGACGTTTGTTTGAGCGGGTGCATACACACATCGAACCTGTACGCTGTGTATAGCGCGTAGCAGCACTCCCGAGCAAAGCACCACCAGTACATAGTGATAAGTGATGGCATGATTGACGGGAACGCGTTACGTAGTATATTCAGTCGCTTGGCTGCGCAATATTGCTGTAATCAACACCCCTGGACGTTGATAGCGCCCAAACCAAAGTGTGCTCGTCTGAGTAGGGAGAGTTTTAAATGTTCGACATCAAAATTGAAGTCATGTTCAGAAAGACGACAATGAACTTCCCCGGCTTTCCCACAAATCGCAGTCGACAACCACGACCTTCATTCACTGACCAGAGGAACTCTGATGTAGGCTACGCGGCGTCAACCTGAACGCTCTCACTTGTCTGCGTGACCTGCTGCACGACTTCACCCACACCCGAACCGTTACCGCGCTTTTGCGCACTAATAACAACCTCCAGCACGCTCGCTAGGCCCGCCTTCCACGCAACAAGACGTTTTTCCAGTGCCTCCCATTGCTCTCGCTCAAACGTGCGTGCTGACGAGCGGTAAACGTGTAGAGATTGGGTGGTCTGCGAGAGCTTTCCCGAAAGAAGACCTGTACGGATGACTATTCGAAGATTATTTGAGATGAGTATAAACGAGAAGATGTCAGGAGGCCGTACCATCGATCGCCCACTTCTCTACTTCACTCAACTCGATCTGCAGGGTCGACGCGACCTCTGAATATGGCAGGTCGTGCCCGACGTGTGCAAAACCCAGTGACGCAAATGACAGAAGACGGATCTTCCGTTCGAGCTGTGCTCGGTCGAGTTCTGCAGACCCGTGAATAGTTCAAGTATGTGGTATCAATAATAATAAACCGACATACCATATTTTTCGAGAGCAGCGGGATGGTTTTCGAGCCATGAATGCAATTCTGGTAGGCCACTATTCAAAAACACCTGCAGAAGCGAGAAAAGCTCATGATCTTTTGCTGAGACAACAGCGTCCAACTTGAACAATGGGTCAAAGTCGAACAAGCTGGGCAAGCGCAATGCTAAGGCTATGGCATCGACCGCCGCGGATTGACTTTCAGGCGAAGAGGATGATAATGAAGAAACGTAGGAAAGCGAGTGATGATAAGCAGTTTCCCTGTATGAGTCAAATGTCAACCACAACCTTCATCAGTCAGATGGAATAATACGTACGGCTGGCCGGATTGTATGAATGCATCGACAATGGACTTGAGGAATTGACTGCGCTCTTCCGCAGAGATATCCCATTCTTGTAACCACTGCTCAACACCTTTTCTCGAAAGACGCAAAGTCTCGAGCTCTCCATTGTTGGCGGCTACTTTTAGTAACGCGGTGTAAATAGGTAGGCGGAGGGCTGAATTACGGGGAGTAGCATTGAACAAATTTGATATGCTGTTAAAGAATCGATCACCCATCCTGCACAAATGTGCTGAAAAAATAGTACTTACACGCGATACCTCACTGATGGATGCTCGGAAGGTGATGAAGTAAGAACACCCAGGAGCGAGGAGACGTAATGTTTAATTTCCGGTGAGTTAGTCGGCCATAGTGTCAAAAGGTGAGAGAAGAGAAGGTTGAAGTAACCCTCGATTTCTGCATTTTAAAATCAGATCTGATTCACTGCAGAAAATGCTGAGGATCCCGGACGCACCTTGTTCTGATCCATCGCCCAAGCTTTTCGTCCGATCTAGCACAAAGGTCAACGCGTTCCGTTTTCTTTCCTGATCCTCTTCAATAGGTTTAGCTCCTTCATCTGGCTTAATAATATCTCGGAAAGATTGCGACGCAGTAGCCCGTTCATCCTCTGGGCTACTTCGAGTGGCATAATCCACTAGCTCTTGTATCTGACCGGAAATCAGGGATAAGTCTTAACGAGGAGAGTATAACTATACCTGTTCTTCGAAAGTCCCTTCCGCGAACACTGACACTGAATCTGCGGTAGGCATTTTGTTGGATGAACTACATATACTTGTGGTGGAATTAGATCTTAGCTGAGTTTCAAAAATATAATCATGTACAAACAAACCGCCAACTTGTAGTGTTTGTTGGCATTAATTACTGCGCCATTGCGCCGCGCCAGTTTTTCCACTCTAGCATTTGCCAGCGAACTTGGCCAGGGGTGGCAAAACTAAATACAATTATTAGTAGTATTGGAACCTCAGAGGGTAATTTCTGTGACAGATTTCCTTCATCCTAATTAGTAAGCTAGTTTTTGTTTGGATTTATTGAATTCAGAAGGTACCGTCGTAAACAGTGACAAACAGGCACCAGCCAGCGTTATTGGTTGTACTATTGATTATCAGGTCGTATGCATCATGTCATTTGCAAGTCTGAAATCTCAAAGGCAATCTAAGGCATCAAGATCGTATGTGACTTCCACCGATAAATCCAAAGAGTCCCACTCCACAACTATTCCAAAAGCGATACATTCTAATGATCCAACTGCATCAACTCCCAGCAATGGAGGCACTGTGTACCCCGGCATACCAGAAAATGTGGAGATGCGGGTATCAGAAATATCAGGCAGAGGCTTATGGGCTAGGAATTTAATCAAAGCTGGTTAGCAAATTTGTTGTAAGATCTGACTCTTGAGCCACATCGCTTACACGACATAGGTTCTATTATTATATCACTAAGACCGTATTCATTTGCACTTGCTAGCCGGTATCTAGACTCGCATTGCTCCTCTTGTACTGCCACATCAAACTCTGGATTGTTGAGGTGTACCAGATGCCGCACAGTTCGGTATTGCAACACAGTTAGTTGCACTAATACCATAAAGCGCTTTTTCACTGGTCTAATTCCTCAGTATTAGACGTGTCAGACAAATGACTGGTCACTTCATCAACTCGAATGTTCTGCATTGACAAAATGGGCCAAGTCAGCACCATCGAAAAACTTGTCTGTCCCAAGTGATGCTGTCAGGTGCCTAGGTCGAATTTTATGGCAAAAAAAGAAGGAAGGGTTTGATAGTAGTTGGGTGGGTAAGAGTTTGTATTTCATGGCTCACACCGCTGACAGCACGACAGTCAAAGGAAATCGATGCATTACAGTCTCGTGAGTCGTGCATCACATTCAAGTGCAAGTTATAATCGAGGTGGGATTAGATCGACATTCTTTGGAACCTCGTGTCGTTGAAAATAATACCCACCTTGCCCACTCTCTGGTTCGATATCTTGGCTTGTCTTCTCCTGGAGATTTATCGGAGTTTGGCATTTTATCTGCGGGCGACTTTGCTGATTTAGTTTCAAGAGTAAGCACTGTTCACAAAACGATTCAGGCATCGCATGCTTAGTATCTGACAGTTTGTGACGAATACTTTCGCATTAACTTCACCCTCGTTGACACCAGTGGGGGTGTCAGTCTCGCCACTTGTTGCGCTTTTCAACCATTCTTGTGATCCCGGTGCAGTCATAGTTTTTCCTCGGTCTTCTCGAAATCCCGTGGAGGAGCCGCAGATGCAAGTCATTGCGCTCAGAGACATTTCACCCAATGAGGAGGCGAGTATAGACCACTTACTCGAAGCGCTCTCACTAACCAGCGATCGCTGTCAGATTCTGACCTCCTATATCGACACCACCCTACCTCGTTCTCTAAGACAGGCTGCGTTGAAGGAGACATATGACTTCACATGCCAGTGTGAACTATGTCATGACGACAATACAATAGACCCTCGTGAGTCAATATGGTGTCCAAAGTCATGTGGAGGGATGTGCCCTGCGCCTAGTGACGGTGAGAACGGTCGGCGCTTTACTTGCAATATTGGTTGTTCATACACTACATCTATAACAGAAAGCGAGACATATCAATGCGTGAAATGCCGCGCAGTTGTAGCTACACCTACATTTATCATGGACGCTCTTCATATTGGACAAGAAGCATTGGCGAAGGCAACTTCCATTCAAGATACAGGTTTGTCCCTCATGTTGCGTAGGCAATACATCCACGTAAATCTTAATATGTCCTTACAGATCATAATAAGGCCTTACAGCTGACGACCAATATAATTCCGAGACTCGTGTCTGCCGGTTTGACACCATCTTGTCACCCGTTATTGCCCTTGATAGGACTCCATAAATCACTTCTCTTGTTTTCGTTGTCGGCAGACATGGCACAAGAACTGCTGGACGAGACAATCCGTATCGCAGCTAAGCACTATATGGGGCTATCCGCCATTCTCCGTGATGGCCACCCTGTACGTGCCGTCGCCCTTGCAGAGCTCGGGAAGCTTTTGGCTGTTGATGAACCCTGCCCGGTCACATCACCACCCACGAATATCGCGTCCCTACCATCCGGCCCTGCGCGACTCAAAGCTGCATACGAAACACTAGTGCGTGCGAGACACGAACTGATGATCGGTTTTGGCAGAAACAACGACGGCGGTGAGCTCGGAAGAAATATTCGCGAAACAGTGGTGTCGTTGGAAAAGGAACTTGGGGTGTGGACACAAGGCATACACAACACTCTTCAAGACTTGCTCAACTCCTCACGAAAGTGAATAACAATTGAGGCTTTGAGTGCGCTCTTGTTGATTTCATATATGATGCCTGTCAATGCACTATCTCGGGTCGATATGCTCTCTGATAATTAGCTCTTAGACTCTAGAGCCCCTTAGCTGGATCCGTAATAGTGACGTCATGATGAGTGACAAGATATCACCCAACGTCTGCGAGGAGGACTGATGGCTGTTCGGCACTATGTGAGCTCCGCATATTCCATTTCGAATGAACTGTAAAAACACAACTGACGCACTCAATTTCAAACCAGTTTATCTTGCTTGCCATCAAAACACATCGCTCGTGAACAATAAATTGGGCGAAATCCACCGCAAATTGAGCGGGGCTAATAAATTCGATATTGTTAGGGTGGGCGGCCGATCCTGCTCTATGTGGCGCCCTGCCACGGATTCATCATGACGTTACCTTGTTATATGGATCGATAAACAACTCAGATCTAAGTCGTTTCAGGACGTTAATTTGCATACCACTCATAAATCGTTATTGAGTAGGACTTTTTTTCATGTCACACCGCGTCGTTAGGCGCTGCTATAGCAGACGATAGGAGCCCCCCAACGACGCGGTATGACATCAAATGTTTGAACAACTTGCCGAGCTACTCAATAAGTATTTTATTTATTGATCCATAATAGTAATTGAATTCGTGGCAAGGGGTCGCATCGAATATGGCTGGCGTAGCGGTTATCTGTCTGTTGTAGAAGCGAGTGACACCATTATGACATCAAAAGGTAAAATATCAGATACGCTGAAATTGTTTTATTAGGTTCTCAACGTCCCAAGGAAGAATACTTAAACGGCATCCTTTGGAGCTTGTGTGCTTCTCACTTCAGCATCGTCACAGATCAGACAGCGCAACAGATACAGATATACTCACCATCATGTCCACTCGCTTCTTCTCTGCTCCCCTCTATGTTCTGCTTGCCTTGACGGCCTTTGTTACCACAAGCTATGCTGCCTCAGGTAAGGCTGACTTCACACAAAATCTAATACTGTTCACTCACACACGATGTGTAGCCACCACCACTCCGGCAGCGGCAACCATTAATTATAATGTAAGTGTCTGGTACCTACCCTCGTTATGTTATTAACCTCGAATGTGATTCACCCAGTACCCCCGTGTAAGCCTTATATCCAATGCACTGATTGGCATCGCGATATTAATATTGTACACAGGGCACTGAGACCAGTATTGCCACAGCGATTGGCGAGACTCCAACTTTCTAGGTAAAGCTTCAATACTTCATATCAGACCTCGTCATATTGACCTCACATGTAGTGCATCCAGGTGCCTCGTGTAAGCCTTGCTTCGCCTCAAATCCAATTGGCCTTGCGGTGTTAATTTTGTACACAGGCCGAAAGCTTTACAACTACGCAATGTTACCACGGCGTGAACTTACTTAGAATCTACTTCGTTCCTCGAAGTCGATAGCCGAATTCTTTTTTTCGTTTCAAAGTGAATCCTTCGGGGTCATAAACCCTATGTTGGACATATTTCGTCATTTGCATCTTTTCCTTCGTATATATGGGGTTGACGTGAGAAGTTAGTAGATTAAGACTATATCAATTGAACTTGCGAATGTTTTGTCTGGTCGTGGTCTTTCCATAGTATCGACAGTGTTGCATAACGTGCCACTCTCCTTTCGTTGTGGAGTGTGAGGGTGTCATTATTTGAGTGATAGGGCATAGTAGTGCAGGGGGGCGTTTGTTTGCCGAATATGTTCGAGAGCGGGGTGGGAAGTCAAATTTTCAAACTTTAAACCGCACATGATGACTGGTCACTCTAGATCTGTAATTGTAGCTAAAATTGGGTGGGAAGTAATATATAATAAGGTAGACGACATTTAGATTCAACCACTGCGCTCATGTGATCACGTGACCATTCCCACGGCCAAATCTCAAAGCTCGAAAATTCAAAACCACTATTTGCTTTGAAAATCACTTTGGCAACATCAAAAAAAATGATCTTTTCAATCAAATTAACTTTTTTTTCACTCTGATAATACAACCACACTTGTAAATAACCATGCAGCAAATAGTACTTAGAGTATGGTTACAACTGATTACCGGCAAGTAATGCTAGCTTGGGGCCAGGTGTTATGTAAGCTACCATATATGGTTATATTGAATCACGTGATGTGGCCAAATCCACAGGGTAAATATTTTATTTTCCGCCTATAGTGTCGGAAATGTATTTGGGGAAGAAATAAAACAAATACAAAAAAGCAGAAATAAGTCTCCCAAATCTTGGTTTTGAGAAAATTTAAGACCATCAGTCTATGCAGGGAGGTCTTAGGAACAGATTAGTGCAAAAAGAATGTCCGGAAAGTGGATGAGGAAAGTGCAATAAGTTGTGCAAAACGGTGTCTCAAAATGTGGTTGGATTTGGATGTCTTCTACCTTACATCGCACACTGATATTGTACTCGCAAAACCAGTAGACATCAACGGGTCCCTGCCGACAAAGTTCGTTTCCTCTGATAGTGGGCAGGCACACTTGATTGTTCCGAAAGTCTGGACTCATTCGTTTGAATCAGCTCGTCTTGTACGCCTCTGAACAGCTCTGAACAACCTCTTTGAAACACATCGCATCGCACAAGTTTCTCACCTAGACTCGCCATGGTCTACCAGAGGGTCGATCCTGATTGAAAAGAAAAGAAACGTTATCGCTCTGTACGTGCTTTCGGAGGAAGGATGGGGGATGGGTGTAGGTTGAAGTTGTTCTTGGGCCTCAAAACTAGAAAAGTATAGAGCGGTCACGGCGGGAGGCATGCAATCCTTCGCCCAGCACGCTGACACTCACCCCAGCACACTAGTTCGCGAATATTGATCCGACCTCAGGTCTTTGTCGGTCCCCTCGAAAAACACGCCCAGATGATTACACCACCTGTGCCATTGCACATTCATGTCACACCGAGCCACCAGCCTAATTGGAACGGCCACAAGAGAACTGTTTGGCTTACCATCAAATATTTCACCAGGTGATCTTGCACTGACACCAGCCAAAATTCTCGCATAAAGGCGATGGATATGAGCCTGAGAGCCTGAAGGACATGATCGGAAGAATCATGATGCGTTTTCAAATTTCTACGCGATTTTGACGAGAAGCTGCTAACGACTCACTCAGGCGAACATCTTGGTGTTGAATAGCCTGCGATTTGTGATGCTAGACAACGGAGGGATAATGGCATAGTCTCCAAAGGACAGAAGCGGAAGCGATGATGGGACAGCGATCGCGGGCGGAGACAGGCAAAGACGGAATCCACGAAATCAGGCTTTCAGCTTATGTAATGCCTTAAATCAGTCCGAGGATGGACCAATCACAACGAACCTTCTTCAGTTCTTCTTTCAGATCGTTCATCAAATTCAAATAGCGCTCAACCGGTCGGCTCATAGTTAGTCAATATTCTGTCGTTCAACTCCTAGTATTAGTCCTCACAAGCGCCATCTAATGGAAGCGACACATCAGGAACATCCCCCATCCCAGCCTACTTCATTTCGATCTGTTTTGACGCAGCTCTGCAGACAGGGAGCAGACTTCGCTATCACTGCTTACGCCATGAGCTGTTTCTAGTAGATCCTTTCCATGCCAGGAGTTTGCATCAATAGTACTAGTGCTGGGATATTTCAGATCGCTGGCACGTTTAGCACCCAGTTTTCAGTCAAAACAGGCCTGCAGGGGTGTATCGTCCCTGCGAGTCTCTGGATTTGTTCGACCGGCAGAAATGGTTCTGCCAGGCAGATTCATAAATCGTTTAGAGACTCGTCGGTGCTAAGAGCTGTCGAGACAAGTCCCAACGTTCGACCCTAGTGAAAATCGGACAAGACGCCCTCGTACAGAGACGGATTTGTAAGTTTCGTGTAGTCAGTAAATTCATATCGATGAAAATACATGTTATACAAATACACGTTGAACAATCTGTGCACGATTTTGGCAGTACGTACTCAATCCTGCGCGGATTTCAACTTCGACGTTTCAACGGGTCACCTTTCCAGCAAACATCAAACTCCCCACCCAGAAGGCCATTGCACCACCAAAAGCTGCATTCCAGACAACGCGGCCGACTTCCCCAGTGATACTGTCAACACGTAACATGGATCCGAGAAAAGCAGCGCAAGGAAAAGGAGGTGCACGAAGATAGATGGATCCGAGTGCGTGGGTGACAGTCATGGCGGCGAATATTGATTATGAGAGGAGTCGAAAACAGGTGCATGGGAAAGAGAGCTGAACTGAGTGTGAGTGTGCCACACGTCTTCCATCCTTCATGACTGATGCGAAGCAGGACGACGCAGACCAAAGAAAAATCCACAGCAGTTCACTCCTTTATACACAAAGTCTTCAGCTTCGCCAGTTGAGCCTCGTGCTTGTGTTTGGATTGGTTGTGCTTGAGATACTTGCGCTCCAGCTGGTTGACCTGATTGTGTTGAACTGTTGGCCTGGTTGCTGTTCGTATGTTGCATAGCTGCGGCCGCTTCCGCATCAGACTCGGGAACAATACCGATTCTCTGCAATGTGTTTTAATGCGAGGGAAGAGGAGAAAAAACGAGCCACTCACATTTTCATCTTGAGCAAGAGGTACATCGACTGTGCGCGTGGAATGTCCTCCAGAAAACAACTTGAAGTTGAAATTCCAGTGTCGGGACTGTCGTTCAATTGGTCGAGATGCATTTGCAGGTCGTGTGCCGAAATGTATGGAACTGAGCAAACGACGCCAACGAATAAGGGACGATGGGCTTGCGCGAGGAGCTGCACGACGAGACGCGTGGTCTGGTTCGTCGCCAAAGATATCATTGCCCTGTATCTGGGTGTCAGGCAAGAAAGGTCAAGAACAAGAAAGTACACTGACATATCTTGCCAGTCCGGTCTTTTTAGCCTGCTGATTAGACGCAAGACAGGGGTCAAAGGTCTAACGAGACATAAGAAAAGATGAGGTTCCTTACGATTGGTTGCCGCACAACTCTGGGTTGAGCTGGACGTTCCTGATGAAAGGTTAGATGTAGTGTGAAAGAGAAGCAGAGAAGACTTGCCTTAAGCTTTGCATTCCCATCATCTGCGCCCTAGATGGTCAAAATCGTTAGGAAGGAAAATTAGACGACAAAGCGCATACATACCACAACGTTTTTGAGCGCTGCCTCCAGGTTCCATACATCGATTCTTTTGTTTAGCCCAGCACTGGCAATGTATTTTCCATCGCGGGACATGGCAACAGCCCTGAGTTCGTCATCATGGAAGAGAGGATCTCCAACTGCCTGATTGGTCTTGAGATCCCAGATGCGAATGGAGCAGTCATTTGATGCGCTAACGATATAGCTTTCATTGGGAGTAAGACAGAGTGATCTGATGGCGAGGGTGTGACCCCGAAAAACGACGAGTTCCTGTCCATCAATCGCCCGCCATTTTCGGATGGTGTTATCAGCTGACCCGGAGAATATGTGTGCGCCGTCCTTGGACCAACACAATGACGTCACCCAGGTTTCGTGTCCCTTGATCTCGACAAGCAGCCTGCTGTCCTTTGACCATATGCAGATCGGACCGTTCCCACCGCTCATGAACTTGTCACCTTGTGGAGAGTATTTGACGGCTTCAACCCATCCGTGACTGGTCTCTATGGGTGGTGCTATTTGTCGACCAGTATCCGGGTTCCAGCGTCGTACGGTGCCGTCTTCAGATCCACTTGCTATCTCCAGGGAATTGCGAGACCAATCGAGGCACCTCACTCCATCATCATGCCCCTCCCACGGGTCGCCGACCATGGTGCCCTCCTTTATATTCCACAACCGCAGTCTGCCATCTATACTTCCACAAACAACCATTGTTTCATCCGGGGATGCTACCATCGAAAGTATACCTCCCCCGTCGCTATTCAAAGGTTTTCCCACTGGCTCTCCGTCTCTTTTGCACTGACGCATCGAACTATCCCAGGACGCGCTCATTATATTGCCACTTGTACCCAAGCAGGCGAGGCTCCATATGCATCGAGAGTGACCCTCGATGATATACTCCGGCATCAAGCTTCCTGCTGGACGTTCCGGCTTTGGTTTCTTCCACGACGTAGTCCGAGTATTGTGGTTGACGAAGTAGGACCGACCAAGTGGTCAGATATGCCATTCCCATCCAGGAACAGCGAGAACTCCAGGATGATCTATGTTCAACAGTGAGTTCGTCGCTCCTTGTCGCATTTTCATCCCTCACCTAGTCGCACTCCTGGCAAAGGTCGGTTCCACGAGCAAATCACGAGCGTGTCATCTTGATATTGTGTTGCATCATCCGAGGACGTCTTATACTGTTGCCACATAGGAGGAAGCGCTTCATTCCCGCCTGCTTCTAATTGAGTCAGCTGTTGGGTATCACAAGGTAGCTGCTCACCTTCCCAAAGTGCATCCTGGCGGTGCTGTGCACCATATGGTGGCAAATAATTCGTGCTCGTCCGATATATCGGTGCCATGTGTAATGGCGCTTCTCCCCGTCTTGTTGACATGCTCGACTCGGCCTCTTCGTGTGACATGGCCTTGATCAATATAGGATACCGGACTGTACAAACGGACTGGACAGAGAAACACTGCGCAAAGTCAGTAATCGAGGGGAGGGAGAGATACGGGTTGAAGGTAGTGAAGAGACCAGCTATTTGGGTCAGTTGGTTGTACATGCTGTAGTTGCAGGCACCTTGCTGACACCGCATGGCTGTGTCACCATCGGATCAAGTACTCATCCCGGTCCAGTTCAAATTTTGAGACAGTTTGATGTACATTGGTCTGTTATGTACGTCTCGTCAGCGAGTGGAATTATATGATGTTTGTTTGAGCGGATGGATACCATATCGAATCCGTACGCTGTGCATAATGCATAGCAGCACTCCCGAGCAAAGCCCCGCCAGGGCTGACGGGTAATTATATGACTGACAGGAACAGGAACATAGCATTGCTTGATGTTTTCAACATCCCGAGCTGGACGTTCATACCGCTAGTGTCCGGACTCAGGTTCTGAACCATCTTGTCATGACACCACAAGCCAGGCAGCCCATCCCCACCAGTGTCATGTTCTCATCGAACCATTGGGTTCCATGAAGCGAAGCCGATTTGCCCGAGGCCGTGTTCTCGTGTAGAACCTGAAGAAAGAGCATAGGAGGAGGGAGGGAGGCGTACTATGTGTAGAAAGGGCACACTGGTGCTGAGTGTGCAAGTCACAGTTCAGACACTGATGCTATGGATAATGGGAGAGGTTCTGATTATGTGATTGATATGCATGTTCCATCTATATATGAGCGCGAACGTAGCCTCTCTGAAAAGCTTATTTCAGTATTAATGGGGTGCCACTTCCGAGTCGCAATTGCAAAGACCATATGGTGGACCGCACGGTGGTTCTGCTTCTGTTGTGCCCAAACTCCCGTCTTAGTAAGCAGATCATTTGTCAAAATCATGAATGATGATGACCACCATTCCTTCATTTCGAAAAAACCTGTGGTCACGCCATTGCTTGCCTTCAGCGCGTGAGCTCGTGTGCAGTATAGTCGTTTCACAGCGCCATTGTTGACCAAGGACGTTTACAATTTGGCCTTGAAACAAACAGCGATCCAACTTGTCTCACATGAGTCGGCGCCAGAGCATCCAACTATCATGCCTGGAATGAAAGGTCAACCTTCTACTCGACCGACCCATCCAGAGCATCTTGTGCGGTCTCTATAGTGAGTCGACACTGATATAGGTCGCACTCAATCTCATAACGCAGGTATCTGAAGAGAGTGGTGCTCCCGGAGCTAGTGAGTTCAATGGAGGTTGTACTAAGCGAAAATTGACCACCAGCTTCAGACAGTAACCAAAGCTGCGCGAAAGGAATAGGCTGTGTTGCTCGCTGCGCTGAGGAACACTTACGGTTGTGGAGAATGCCGACGCGTTTTCCACCTAAGCCCTTGCCCGCCTCTACTCTCTCGAAGTCGGGATTACTAGGATTGCCTTGACTCACGGCAGTCGACGTAGGCGTTAGCGAAGATTTGATTATTTGAACAACGAAGGCAGCGCGCGAGGAAGGGAAAGGTGGGGCGTGATCTGACGTGGATGTGGACGCTGCAGGCTACGAAGAGTGCAATCTTTCCAAACACCTTCCATAGTGTCACTCCACCATTGTCATAGTTGGTTCGGGTTTCTCATCCCAATCCAACCACAGCGGCTGAACAGGGCGATACACCATAGACTGAATGGCACGCCACAATTTCTTGACAGGCAATGTACTTTTTTCGCTCAGTACCCGCCCGTCAAGAAAATTGGAGAAGAGAAGCAGATGAACGAGGAGTTTGCCGATGAGTTCTTGAACCCTCAGGTTCGTGCATGAAGATGGACCAGAGAGGGCGTAGGTGTGGGTTGGACTTCGATCCAAGTTTCGGATTCGCGCAGGAATTTGTGTTTGCGGACGGTAGCTGGGGTGTCGTACCCGTCTTCAAGTTGCCAACCAAGTCCTCGCCTGCAGTAAGTGTATTTCGTACTTGATAAGATGGTAGAGCTTTTAGGTGACAGACTTTTCTACTGCTAGGCGAAAATACATCACCTGTCAAGAGTCACTTCGGTGGATTGCGAATCCGAAATGGCGACCGACTAGCAACAGCGGAGAACCCTAACGTTGGGGGTGGATCACTGATAGAGACTTGTACAAAGGGAGTATATCTAATGTATGGATTTCGGCACTGAGCTTTGCACGCTCTCTGGTAGCAGGTTTGACGCTTTCGAATTTGCTTTTCGAATGCCGGACTCAAACATTGTCAGATCGTGCCCATCCACTAGCACATACTACTAATTCCCAGCCAGCTTCCAATCATGAGCACAGGCCCGAGCCCTTTGATGTGTCCTTTTCTCTTAACATTGCAACTCTTCGCCATCATATCCCAATAGACCAGCAAAATTCAATGGCGCCGGTTCAAACTATCATGATGGTATTGGTATTCTTTTGCACACTCTCAGAGACCCCGTTCGTATTCGATCTCCTGTGCCTTTCTGATATTCTACGCGGGAGCTACACAGACACTGGCACAACCCTATGCTTGCTTCAATCACGCGTCCCTTATGAAGAGAAAAGATAAATATCAATGTCTTTGCGCATGTACATAAGACGGAACAAGCTATATCTAAGATGCTTGATAATTAAAAGGGAAGAGAAACGTTCGAGTAACAGTTTCTAGATGATTTCATGACTGACGCGAAGTGGAACGACGACCAATGTAAAATCCGCAGCAGGTAACTTCGTAGGAAACATCTCCTCTCCCACCGGTTGACTGGTGTGTTTCTGTTGGTCGTGCTTGAGACCCTTGTGCCCCTGACAGTGCTTGAGATGGTTGTGCCCCCGCTGCGGGTTGACCCGGTTGCATTGAACTGTTGGTTTGGTTGCCGTTCGCACGTTGCATAGCTGCCTCCACTTCTGCCTTGCTGGGAGGGGCAATGGCGTATCTCTACAATTGTGTTTTCCATGATATCAAAGAATACAGATCATCATTGCGAGCCACACTAACATCTTTTTTGCGGCCAGGAGCTACTTCAATGGTGTGGCTGGAATTTCGTACGGGAAATAAGTTGAAATTCCAATTCCGGGACTTGCGAGGTGATAGTGGGGGCGCATCTGTAGGTTGGGTACTGAACCGGAGGGAACCAAATAAACTGCGCCAATGAAGGAAAGATGGACTTGCAGGCGGAGCTGCGCGATTTGCATCGTTGCCGAAGAAATCATTGCCCTGTATCAGAGTCGGATTAACAAGAGCTGAAGAACGAAAGATTCTACTAACGTATTTCGCCGAGCCTTCGTTAATGGCCTATTGTTTAAAGTGGAGATGGACATTAAGAATCTAGCGAAACATGCGAGAAAAGATGAGGCTCCTTACAATTGGTTGCCGCACGACTCTCGGTTGGGTTGGACGTCCCTGATAAAAGGTTGGATGTAGCGTGAAAGAGAAGCAGAGAAGACTTGCCTTGAGCTTTGCATTCCCATCATCTGCCTAGATAACCAAAAACCGTTGGAAAGGAAAATTGGACAACAAAGCACATAGTACGCACCACAACGTTTTTGAGCGCCGCCTCCAGGCTCCATACATAGATTTTCTGGTCCAGTCCAGCACTGGCAATGTATTTTCCATCGCGGGACATAGCAACAGCCAAGATTCTGTCATCATGCAAGAGTGGATCACCGACTGCCTGATTGGTCTTGAGATCCCAGATGCGAATGGAACAGTCAGCTGATCCGCTAACAATATAGTTTCCATTGGGAGTAAGACAGAGGGATCTGACGTGGTGGGTATGACCCCGAAGAACGACGAGTTCCTGTCCGTCAATTGCCCGCCATTTTCGGATGGTTTCATCAGCTGACGCGGAGAATATGTGTGCGCCATCCTTGGACCAACACAATGACGACACCACACCGTCATGTCCCTTGATCTCGATAAGCAGCTTTCCGTCCCTTGACCATATGCAGATCGGACCTTGCCCACCGCTCATGAACTTGTCGCCTTGTGGAGAGTATTTGACGACTCGGACCCATCCGTGACCGGTCTCTATGGGTGGTGCTATTTGTCGACCAGTATCCGGATTCCAGCGTCGTATGGTGCCGTCTTGCGATCCACTTGCTATCTCCAGCGAATTGTGAGACCAATCGAGGCACCTCACTGCAGCCTTATGCCCCTCCCACGGGTCGTCGATCATTCTACCCTCTTGTATATTCCACAGCCGCAGTCTGCCGTCTACACTTCCACAGACAACCATTTTTTCATCGAGGGATACTACCATCGAGTGTATCCCTCCCCCATCGGTATTCAAAGGTTTTCCCAATGGCTCTCCGTCTCTTTTCCACTGACAAATCGAACTATCGTCAGACGTGCTCATTATATTGCTACTGGCACCCAAGTAGGCAAGGCTCCATATGCATCGAGAGTGACCCTCGATGATGCCCTCCGGCATCAAGCTTCCTGCCGGACGTTCTGGCTTTGGTTTCTTCCATGACGTAGTCCGAGTATTGTGGTTGACGAAGTAGGACCGACCGAGTGGTGAGATGTGCCATTCGCATCCAGGAACAGCGAGATCTCCAGGATGATCTATGTTCAACCGTGAGTTCGTCGCTCCTTCTCGCAATTTCATCCCTCACCTAGTCGCACTCCTGGTAAAGGTGGGTTCAACGAGACCATCGTGAGCGTGTCGTCTTGATATATTGTGTCACCATTCGACAACGTTTTATACTGTTGCCACATAGGAGGAAGCGCTTCATTCCCGCCTGATTCTAGTTGAATAAGCTGGTAGGTATCACAAGGTAGCTGCTCACCTTCCCAAAGTGCATCCTGGCGGTGCTGTGCACCATATGGTGGTAAATATTTCGCGCTCGTCCGATGTATCGATAAGTGCAATGGCGCTTCTCCTCGTCTCGTTGACATGCTTGACTCGGATGTTTCGTGTGACATGACAAGGATGTCGCGTTGTACAGACAGACTGGACAGTGAAATACTGCGCAAAGTCGGTAATCGAGGGGAAGGAGAGATACGGGGAGAAAGTGATGAAGAGACCTGCTATTTGGGTGAGTTTTGCATGCTGTAGTTGCAGGCGCCCTGCTGACATCGCATGTCAATGGCTGTGTTACCACCGGATCAAGTACTTACCTTGGTCCGGTGCAAATCTTGAGGCAATTCGATGCACATTGATCTGTTATATACGTCTTGTCAGCGAGTGGAATTCGTTTGAGCGGGTTCGAATCTGTACGTTGTGCATACGCGTAGCAGCACTACCAAGAAAAGCGCCACCAGTAGTGACAAGTGTTTGCATGACTGACGGGATCAGGGATATGTACATATACAGGAGTCTCTTGATGTTGGCTGCACAATATTGCTATGATCAACGTCCCTGGGCGTTGATAGTGTCCAAACCAGTCTTCTCGTCTTAATAAGCAGAGAGTTGTGAACGTTCGACATCAAAACCGAAGTCATGTTCAGATGGATAACAACGAGCTTCACCAGCTTTCCCACAAATTGCAGTCAACAACCGTGACCTTGGTTCACTGACCAGAGGAACTCTGATGTGGGCTACGCGGCATCAACCTGAACGCTCTCACCTGCCTGCGTGACCTGCTGCACCACTTCACCCACAGCCGAACCGTTGCCGCGCTTTTGTGCACCAACAACAACCTCCTGCACTCTCGCTAGGCCCGCTTTCCACGTAAAAAGACGGGTTTCCAGTGCCTCCAATTGCTCTCGCTCAAACGTGCCCGCTGACAAGCGGTAAACGTGTAGAGATTGAGTGGTCTGCGAGAACTTTCCTGAAAGAAGACCGGTACAAATCACTATTCGAAAATTATTTAGATCGTTATAAACGACAAGATGTGAAGAGGACGTACCATCGATCGCCCACTTCTCTGCTTCACTCAATTCAATCGGCAGGATTGAGGCGACCTCTGAATATAACAGCTCATGCCCGACGTGTTTAAAACCCAGTGACGCAAATTACAGAAGACAAAGATCATCACGGCTGACACGCGTTTCGACCTTGGTAAACGATCGAAACAGATCATTTACAATATCAATCTCAGTCTAAGGTCTCTACCATTCATCGGTGATTGGAGTGTATCTGCGTCAATTCCCGTTGAATTCGGTGGCTTTCATGAGTAATGATTTGGGCTGATCCACCAAGCGATGTTTGAGCATTCGTTTACTAACGGATCCCGGCAAGGATTTCCTACAAATCTCCGAGATTGTCAATACACGTAGTCCTGCGGCTGTCCTATGAGTCAGGAATGAATTCCTGTGAGCAAGTTATCTCGTTAGCAAACTCGCACTGATGATAATGTCACAAAGCAGGCTCGTCAACTCACCAGCAATTATCAGATAACCGGTTCCAATGCGAAGATCGCCAGACTTCTCGCGCATACATAGATCACTGCTGTTGGCATTGTTGCCCCGACCGCCGACAATGTCTATTAAGATAGAAGAGGTCGCAGCAATCACAAAAAACTAGACGATGCGAGTTCATGCTGGCAAGGTGAACGGTGTTGTGCACCGGCCTGAGGGCTTACTCCGACTATGATGGGAACAGCATACGGATCGGCGATGACTGGCAAGATGGGGATATCAAGAGTGGCTTCAACGAAATTTGCGATCGCGGGCGGAGACAGGCAATCTTAGACAGAATCAAATCGAGCTTTCAGCTTATGTAATTTAAGGCCTGGCCGCCGCCTGACTTAACAACGTACGTACCAGCGTGTCCGGGGTATGGCACCGATCCACCCTCTGCAAACAGAAATTCCGGCGCGAGTCCAAAACTTCAAGACTTCGTTTGCGCGATCAAATTTCGTCCAACTCACACCCACACCCTCTTATTATGCACGAACCTGTGAGACCCATATCCAAGTACTCCTTGGCAAATACCTCTCGTCCGAGTGTCAAACGACGACACGGAACGAACCGAGGCCACATGCAGTGTAAGATAGGCGCTCGCGAATACAGCATGCAAAATCACCCCCATCGTCTTTTCTCGTCCTTGACTATTCATTTTACCCGTTATCGAGATCAGCCTTTACCTCATTGTCCAACTGTCTGAAAACGTGGCGTCCTTTCTTGATCAGAGTTATGCTCAGCGAAGTCAGCGAGTCGAGCACATCAGCACAACGGAGAGGAGCACAAGGAGAAATGCTATTCAACTCACTAACACATGTTGTACCTCTTCTGGCGAGCGCAGATGGCCTCCCATCATATGGTGCACAACACCATCAGGACGCACTTTGGGAAGGTCAGAAGTCACCTTATGATACCTACCAGCTTACTCAATCAGAAGCAGGCGGGAATGAAGCGCTTCCTCCTGTGTGGCAACAATTTAAGGCGTCCAATGGTAACACACTATATCAAGACGACACGCTTGTGATGGTCTCGTGGAACCGACCTTTACCAGGAGTGCGACTAGGTGAGGGATGAAATTGCGACACGGACCGACGAACTCACGGTTGAACATAGATGATCCTGAAGATCTCATTGATCCCGGATGGGAATGGCACATCTCACCACTCGGTCGGTCCTACTTCGTCAACCACAATACTCAGATCACATCGTGGAAGAAACCTAAGCCAGAACGTCCGGCAGGAAGCTTGATGCCGGAGTGCGTCATCGAGGGTCATTCCGACTGCATATGGAGCCTTGCCCACTTGGGTACTAGTGGCAATATAATGAGCGCTTCCTGGGATAGTTCAATTCGTCAGTGGAAAAGAGACGGAAAGCCAGTAGGAAAGCCTTCGAATCACGATGGGGAAGGGATAGTCTCGATGACAGTATCCCCAGATGAAACAATGGTCGTTTTTGGAAGTGTAGATGACAGACTGCGACTGTGGAATATAAAAAAGGGTAGCATGATCGGCGACCCATGGGAGGGGCACGACGCCGCAGTGACTTGCCTCGATTGGTCTCGCGATTCCTTGGAGATAGCAAGTGGATCGCAAGACGGCACCATACGACGTTGGAACCCGGATACTGGTCGACAAATAGTACCACTCATACAGACCAGTCACGGATGGGTCGGAGCCATCAAATACTCTCCACAAGGCGGCAAATTTATGAGCGGTGGGGATGATATAATTTGCGTGTGGTCAAGGGACGGCAAGCTGCTTATCGAGATCGAGGGACACGACAACGGAGTGACGTCATTGTGTTGGTCCAAGGATGGCGCACATATCTTTTCCGCCTCACTTGATAACACCATCCGAAAATGGCGAGCTATTGATGGACACGAACTCGTCGTTTTTCGGGGTCATACCCATGGCGTCGAATCCTTGTGTCTTACCCCTGATGAAAGGTATATTGTTAGCGGATCAAGGGACTACTCCATTCGCATCTGGGATCTCAAGAACAATCAGGCAGTCGGAGATCCACTCCTGCATGATGACGAACTCTGGGTTGTCTCCATGTCCCCCGATGGAAAATACATTGCCAGCGCTGGACCAGATAAAAAAATCTATGTATGGAGCCTTGAGGCGGCGCTCAAAGTTGTGGTACATATGTACTTTGGTGTTACGATGTCCTTTTCTAACAGTTCTGGTCGTTTAGGGTGCCGATGATGGGAACCCAAAGCTTCAGGCAAGTCTTCACCACTTCTCTTCCACACTATATCTCATTTTTTTTACCAGGGACGTCCAACCCGACCGAGAGTTGTGCGCCCACCAATCGTGAGCAACCCCACCTTTTCTCAGATGTCTCATTAGACCTTTGACGCCTGTCTTGCTCCTAATCAGCAGGCCAAAAAATATGGATTTGCAAGATACGTCAGTGTAATTTCTTGTTCTCCTTTTCTTGTCTGACACCAAGAATATAGGGCAATGATTTCTTCAGCAACGACTCAGACCACGCGCCTCGTCGTGCAGTTCCACATGCAAGCCCATTATCCTTCATTCATTGGCCTCGTTGGCTCGGTCCCAAGCATTTCGGCACACGACCTGTAACTGCGTCTCAACCAATGGAGCGACGGTCCCGACACTGGAATTTCAATTTCAATTTCAAATTGTTTTCTGGAGGACATTCCACGCGCATCATCGATGTACCTCTTGCTCAAGATGAAAATGTGAGTGGCTCTCCTTTCCTCCTCTTTCCTCCCATTATCACACATTGCAGAGAATTGGTATTGTCCCCGAGTCTGATGCGGAAGCGGCCGCAGCTATGGAACGCACGAATGGCAATGAAGCCGACAATTTAATGCCATCACGTCAGCCAGCTGGGGCACAAGCATCTCAAGTGCAACCAATTCAAACACAAGCACAAGGTCCAACTGGTGGAGCGCAAGACTTTGAGTATGTAGGAGTGAGCTGTTGCGGAATTTTCGTTGGTTGTCGTCGTCCTGCTTCACATCGGTCATGAGACAAATTAGAATCTGTGTCACTCGATGATTTTCTCTCTCCCCTTTCCCCTTTCATGTGTGTTTACGCTTCATGTATCTCACACATAGCTCGCTCGAGGTTCATTCTAGTAACTGATACGGCACCACAGAAAAGGTACTACGAGGTGTGGTTTGGTCATAGTCGATGCGCATTGTTGAGGTGACGCGCGTGTAGCTGAGCAGGCAACATCATCCTGACGTCTCTCAAGATCCAACTTCTCCCGAAATTTTCAGAAAGGTTACGCTGTGCTTGGAAAGCAAAAGACTCAGTGCGCTTGTTTATTTTTCACTCGGCCAATTACGCTATGCTGGTTCTGAACATCATTGTAGACGGAAATACGATCAATACGAGCAACTGCATTCTGCTCTTGTAATGGGACTGCGACATGAACGGGCGGGGGAACTTGCCTCGTCTGAACCCCGGCCGGTTGATCCCACTTTCTGGGACCCAGTCAAGTCAGGCTCATCGATGTTTTATCGTCCGCCTGTTGGATACTGGTCGGTGATGAACAAGCTCACGCGAGATAGGGAGTTGAAGGAAAGGGAGAAGACGAAGTTGCAAGCTCAAGCAGCTTCGTTTTCTGTCCAGAAAGCCATACCTTCTCATGACGGACCAGACGAAAATGAGACTGACAGTGAAGTTCGGTTAAGCGAATTCCAACTGAAAGTAATCATCGTAGCATTCTCTGCGGTATTCGCAATAGTATTTGTGGATCGGGTCAATAAGTTACTTGGGTATACCAGGGCGCAAGCACTGCAAGAGAACAACGAGAATGACAGCAGTGCATCACAGGGATGTATAGAAGACCCTACATCACGATCTGCTAATGCCTGTGCTAACGCTAATGGATGGTAGATAGGCTGCGGGAGGGAAGTGGCGTAGACAGACAGTCAATGTATGTATCAGGAAAAGTACTGTTGTAGTATTAGGCTTCCAACTAAGTTTCGACAAACGTTTCGACGAACTGATCGCAAAATTGATTGATTCATGCATGCGCACTGCCCCACGGCGCACCCGCAAACTGGGCTATCACTAACATGAAAGTTAAAAGTCCAGACACCGCAAACACACGCCCTATAACACTCTCCGCTGCAACTATGTCCTCGTCCGTTTGCGTTCTTTTCGGTCGTGGTGTTTTTTTAGCCATATTTTCATTACTACCACCAGACGGGCCCGTTCCTGATGAAGGATATGCAGACATGCGACCGGTGGCTCGTTGGACGTGTGGGCTGGAAAATGGATTTGTGTGCGACCATGTATAGGACGTGCGCGAATGGGCGCCGGGGGGAGGTTGATAATAGGTGTATTTGCCTGCTCGAGCATGCTCCCATGGGTGGTCATAAGCTGCGTTTGGGTCATGCGCATGGCTGGACTTGGGGTCACGGTGCTGATGCTGACGTGCATTATTTTGCCATGCATTGCGCGACCCGGATCGATTGGATGGACGTGCTGTAGTAGTTTGCGAGTGGTGAGACGATGGTTGTGACGGTGATGCGTGGCGGATACTACGATCGTATTCTCGCCTGCCATCAAGTTATTAGGTCAGTACATCAGGTGAGCGCTTTCAGGCGTACCGCTTTCGATCGTCCCCGAGAACTGCGTAAGCTTCACTCACTGCGTGAAATTTTCCCTGTGCCGTATTGTCCTGACTGACATCGGGATGATATTTCTTGCTGAGCTAAGAGTTGGCGAGGTTCATCGGTAGGCATCCTTTGCTACCAATAAGGACGACTCACTTGGTAGAAATGTGTCTATCATGAGTTTTTGAGGGACAGATCCTTTAAAAATTCAAGAAAATGACCCATGCCTTTATTTGAGCCTTCGTCGCTGTGATTGGGACTCCAAGGGTCGCATAGTGATCGCGCAAGTGGGCTGCTCGTTGACACGTGGATGAGAAGCAGCGGGCATTACGATGCCCTTTATATCTCAGTGCTGAAGTCATGGAAGGGAGCTTGTATGAAGTGGAAGCAAGCCCTGGCGTGCATCTGGCTGCTGCTGTCATGTTCGCCATCGAGGCCTGAAGCCTGAAGGAACCAAGGTAACGTCCAAATAAAGCACCGACATCACGTGACTCGCATTCGATTTCAAATTTTTGATTCTTCGAAGATTTGTATTGGTTCCTCGTTGAGTCCGGAATTCCTCAACGTCAACTTGAGTTTGATTTCGACAAAAATGGACTGTACTGCTATTGTCCAGCGGTATCAGGATTCAGTACCACACACTTCTTGCTACTTGGCTTGGTGAGGAGACCTGTCACTGTCATTCGAACTCAGGTGTCGCCAGGTTCCTAAAACCCTCCAAAACACGAAACACTGCTGGGGACCCCTTTGATCCTCCCATGTGGTTTTTCGTATGTGGTATGACAAGCAGGCGCTCCGACTCGGAAGGCTGCGTCAATATTCAAGCTATCAAACGCCCAAAATTACAATTTTAATCCTCCTTGGAACCGCCACGAACTCTCAGATCTGAACGTCGGATCATTCATTCCTAGATCGGAGAAGCTCGATGAAGCCTATGCCACATTCGGACCTGAAAGCAATGTCTGTTAGACGCTATTGATCTCTCCTTTTGTCCGCCCTTGGGCCCTCCTACATGAGTCTCGGTCTATACTTGGGGGACATGGGACTCCACAAGCGCTTAGTACCGGGATACAGAACTTTTCCATCGGTCCTGTGACACTACCGCTGACATTATTCGGATCCTGTGTATACTTAAGCTCCTCTGAACCGTACCTATCCATCTCTCACTATCCCTGACTTATCACCTTCGACATACCTATCACTGACACAAGGAAAATCGAATGGGCCCCTTCTCCATCGTGTCCCGTCTTTCCCTCGATGTCGGTATCTTATTTTGGGATATCCTCCTTACCCTCTCCAATCTCGTGAGGAAGAAGCGTCGCATCGGGTATGTCACCCCCGAGGGCCACCCAGGCTATGGGAAGTACTGGCCCGAGTATAGGCCTCCCAAGGAGACCGACTCCCGCTGCTCTTGCCCTGCACTCAATGCGATGGCCAACCATGGTGAGTGATTTTGCCAGCCTCGGTGGTAGTATTGGTGTCGACGATATTAAAACCCAGGTATCATCCCACGCAGTGGCCGCAACGTCTCGTTTGTTGAGGTTGGCCATCATATTCGGGCAACATACAACTTCAGTCCTAGCTTCTGCTCATTTGTGCCGCGCTTTGCCGCTCGCATGCTTAAGAAAAACTACAGCGAGGACTCATTTGATTTGGAAGAACTTGACCTACATAATGGTATTGAACACGACGGATCCCTCTTGCGTGAGTGATTTGATATGCTTATTTGTGTAAGTCGGAATAATTTGTCTTTAGGTCTCGATTCTGCTCTCGAACAGACACAATCAACAAAGCACATACCTTTCATTGAAGAGTTACTTGCAGCAGCTACCGGCAAGGACGAAAAAGACAATACTGTCATCACCACCAAAGATCTCTCCAGGATACTCGGCAAGCGGCGTGTAGTCGCACGCGCAGTAAACAAGGAGTTCTCTCTCAGCCTTTTCCACAAGATCTTTGGGAGCGCGAAGTACGTTATTGCATCATCCATTTTAAGCGCACTCTCGAACGTTCTGTTAGTGCTGCGACCCTAGTCACTGTCTTTGGAGGCCGTGTGGACGACCTCCATAACTTCCTTCATGAAGAACGACTCCCAGAGGGCTGGGAGTCGCACATCCGCCAACCTCACGGAATAACTATGATGCAATTAAACAAGACCATACTAGGAATTGAGCTTCGCGTGCGTGAGCAGGATTGGGCAGAGGCCGCACGGGAGGCTGCAGAATGTCATAAGGGTTCTGTTTGACGATCCTCCCCGAAGCTACATACTTGAACGTGACGTTGGGAACTCGTCTGGCGTTACCGACCTTATCTGCTCTCATTTATTTGATTGCAACGCCCAGTACCCCTAACAATGATTATGATGAGTTCATTACCTTTGAGTATACATTAATGTTCTTGGTCGTTTCGCTCACAGTTGACAACAGAGATCACCCGTTGCATTGAATCTGATCGAAAAATAGTAAAGGTGCACATTCCTCATGCATATATTCGAGAGATTGTTCTGACGCTTGAGATTGCGTGAACACCTTGAAGACTCGAACACGTCCTCATTCACGAACCTGTCAACGACTGGCGAGCTCTGCATTTGTCCCCTTGAATCTAGAACAAGCTGCGCGCAAAGCAAGCTGTCGGGCTTGAGCCAAACAATCGCAAATCCTGAACAGATACAAGACTCGGAGTCCGAGAATATCTACTTGCAATTGAATTCGGTGTGCGCCAGCAGGATTGGCAAACATTGAACATGGAGCGTGTCCAGGGAAGGGATCATAGTAAAAATCATCACTATTTCAGAGAGAAGGCGAAACTCTGATATGTATAACAGGACTAGTACTCGACATCACTCCCGTAGTATACTAGTAGCACTCAGTACTCATCCTCAAACCCCCCGCACGTGCACACCATCGCTTAGCATGAAGTACTTTGTCGTAATACGTAATTCGGGAAAGCGTTTCGGAAGGAATTGTGACTCACCGTGACCGCGAGTCACCGCGTAGCTTAACAACTTGTACTTGGTACATTTCCATCAAGGCATTTAGCATCTGTTACACAGACGGTGTTATTACTTCTGGCTTAAAGTTCCTGAAATACTACCCGCATGTTAATTTATTAGCAACGGCACTTTTGCCACAACCTGCAAGCAATATTCTCCCCGATGAAGGACGTTGAAAGAATCTCTGAAGGGAAGCGGTCGTTTCTTCTTATATCCGCACTGAGAAACTTCAATTCCTGGAACCTGAGGCACCTGCATAACTGGCAGCTCGCCCGTTGCTGACAGGCATCAGAGAACTGGTGAACAAACTAGAATGTCATATATAGTAATATATAGTCCATAATCACAAGCATCAGCATAATTCTGCTATCGACCATCACATTATCATATTTGACCTTGTAGAGGAAAGAGGCGTTTTTGATGTCCCTAAACCAGCTCGTGATCGGGAAAAGACCCTCGCATTGCTCAAACTCAAACTTTGAGGGCAGGTGGAGCAAACGCCGATGAACAAGCAAGATGGATTCCAACTACCATCTTGGAATCACGGGCTATAATGTCGAAACTAGGCATAAAAGCGAGCACCGTCCAAAAAACGACAATGTGTTTACCGATCAGCGATGATACATTAATTGCCTGCAAATATCACGGTCGAGCCGAGCGAACCTTAACTGCCATGTTGGAAGTAATATTCATAACTTGAAAGCTAAGCGGGAAGGCGAGCACCTTCCGAAGAACAACCATGCGTTCACCAAGTGAACGACAATAAATTTGTACCCCACATTGAATTTTGACGCCATCTGTTTGAAATGCTTGATGTTCGTAAATCATAGGACCACTGTCCATGTAACACTGACGGCAGGCACTTTCCGGAGAGTGACTTTGTGTTCATCGTGCGACCAAGAATTAACTCGTGTTCTCCTTAGGATTTTGATTCCATCTTCTTTAGATATCTAAGTTTGGCCTGCCATATATCGGTTGGGAATCCGTGCGAAAAAGCGTTACCCTTGCGCAGCTGCCGTGTGTGTTCATGCTACAGCTATACACACCACCTGCTTGCAATGGCTAGTTTTCTTCAGCTGTTGGAGATTTTTTCATGTAAGAACAAAGGTTCGTATCTTTCAGGCGACGAAGATGTGTTCATCGAGCGAGCGAGTCTCAATTTGAGTCCCGCTGCAGCTATTAACGACGTCTTCCTGAAATATCTAATGATTCCATACTATACATTGGTTGGGAATATGTGTGAACATGCTGCACCATTTCGCAGTAGCACAGCATATGTTGATCAAGCAGGAAACAATCAATTCATACGATACCTCGAGTATTTAGGCAATCTAGTTTGGGCGAATAATGACTAGCATTGGTATACCAGTTGTGACTACGTCCAAAGAAGTCGCAGCTGTGCACGGACATTGTGAATTTTTACATAGTACTTTAGAAGAAAACTTCGCAGCCGAGGGTAATGCCTCACTTCGGTATCACGCATTCCATTTGACAGCCTCCCAGTGTTCATCCCACAGACCATTACGCTCTGCGCCGTAATTAGCACGAGACCATAAAAAACAGAGACCGTCGTGGTCCTGCTGTAGGTCCTGGATCCAGCTTATCGAACGTACATAGGCGTATCCGCGAACTGGTGCCAGAATTGTGCTATTGGGGTGGGTGCTCTGAAATACAGACATAGACATGGTCACGCTGTACTTACCGGATCCAGCTCATCGAACGTGCGCGGGTGCATCTGCAATTTGGTGCTAGAAGTTTGATATTAGTATGAATACTAAAAAATACAGACACGGGAATGATCGCGCTGTACTTACTGGATCCAGCTCATCGAACGTACGTAGGCGTATCCGCAAACTGGAGCCAGAATTGTGCTATTGGGGTGGGTGCTCTGAAATACAGACATAGACATGGTCACGCTGTACTTACCGGATCCAGCTCATCGAACGTACGCGGGCGCATCTGCAATTCGGTGCTAGAAGTTTGATATTAGCATGAATACTAAAAAATACAGACACGGGAATGATCACGCTGTATGTTCTGGATCCAGCCCATCGAACGTATCCACGATCTGGTGCTCATATACTTATGATGTTCCATGCGTTCGTTCCACGAAAAACAATTATTATGATATTATATTGATAGAGAATAATAGTATGTACTAGCACACTACAATTGTAAGCGAGCGACAGAGTTCAGGGTGAATCAAAAGTGAGGTCGTCACGCTGTGCTCTCTGCCTTGTAAGGGCATTGACAGACATGTTTTCCTTTGCTGCAGTACTGATGTCGTCACGGTAGTTCCTTCCAAAAACTTTCCTGAACAGAGGACAAGTGAGTCTTATTGGGACAGCGGGAGCGGTACCTAACGCACCTCGTCCACCACTCCAGGAGTCTGTCGACCCTACGATGGGCTTCTCGACCAGGGGCCCGTTCGAAGAAGTCTACGATAGTGCGCCAAAATTGAACGTAATCAAAATCCCCATCAACGGACCGCCACGAAGTGACAGAAGAGAGTGCGAATCGAACCTGAAAATTTGGTCATCATCTCTATCATGAATCTTGCCAAATGAATTTACCTGGCACGAAATGTAAGCGATAGACCGAGGAGTAACTTTTCTCATCTTGATGATCTGCGCTACGTGTTTCTTGACTTTGACACCAGCAGCGGATTTCTTAGCGAGTCTGTTGTTTTGGATGACATCGGCCCCATCACCATCGCCCTCGATGACCTTTGCGGAGGAAGGCGACGTGAATACAGCTTTGTAAGCCTGCCAAAACTTGTGAGATCACTGTAAGGTTACTCGGATGCGACAAACCTGAAGAAGAATTTTGCCTTTAAAAAGCCCCTCCTCCAGATCGTCCGGGTTGGCGGTGTACTTGTCATATAGAAATGCCGGGAAGGACAGATCCGTCACAATATGGCCATCAGTGCGATCTCGAATACCTGCCCTTGCGCTGCTGAACAATCAGCGTCTTTTCGCAGCATGCCGAGCATACTACTTACATTGGGTCGTTCCAGTCAATTTCTGCTGGGCAGAGCAACCTACCACATGCATCGTTGATGAACCCACGTGAATGCTTGTCGTCGGGGTCGACAGGGGGTTCTGGCTTGAATTCTCGGTTTACCCATTCGGAAACGAGTGTCTTGAGTTTCGAGGTATCGTCACCTCGGGCGCCGTCAGCCCCCTGCCGAAGCTAAAGAAAAATCAGGAATGTGACAAAGCCTATCATCAACACGTAGAAAACCAACCATTTTAATCATGTGGACATACTCGTCATACTCCATCTCTACGGCCTTTTTATGGAACCATGGCAGGGTATTGGTGAGAGTGACGTACCCTACCTGCAGTCGATCTTGGCTATATAAACAAGCGCATGTTTAGCAATCGCAGACTGACTTGAAGGGAGAACGAATTACTCTACATTGACTTCCTCATCACCACCGGTCAGCTCGTATCTTCGGTCATTTTCGGTGACGAGATCCTCAACGTTGTCGAACAAAGAGACCACACGCCGGATCGCCCTTCCTTGAGCCATATATTGGTTCGATTGCCTGATCGATGATGAGTAAAGCCGACTTCATAGGTGGAATAAGTGACTATACCTTTCTTTTAATGCACGCCCCGCCTCGAGAACCTCCAACTTTTCCTCCAATTGAGCAATTCTGCGCCTTTGTCGAGCCTGTAGAGACGCCGCCACTGCCGCCGTGAACTCTTGGCTGGGCTCGCCCTGCTGGCCCTCCGAGTTCAATTGTGCCGTGCTGCCTTCGTCCTCTTGGTGCTCCATGTGCTCCATGGGTATGAAGAAAAGATAAAGCGAATCAGAAGGAAGTTTCTCGAAGAAGGGAAAGGTGCGAGATGAGCTTGGTTCTATCCCAGCTCATCTTATATAGTGGTCGGGATCCCACCTCCTGCGACTAGCCTATAAACGCATAATCCTATTTAGGGAATCGCTAAATAATAACGTTAATACGATGCCTTTTTAGGGAAATATTGACGACATACGACTTTATAAAATATCTCACTAGTTTGACGGAGGAGTCTAGTGATAACGGAATAGACTAATCGTGTCGGATTGCGTGAAATGTTGATGTTGTGGTAAGAGAGATAGGTGTGGACGGGTGAGGATGACATGTTAAACTTGCCGTTGGACCATTCAAGGCAGCCGGCCTTCGTTGCTTCATCGATATTGTCCATGTGAATCGGTATGATTTGACGGAATCTTGAAGTTTACCTGCCCGAAGGAGTGCATGACAAAGTTTCTGGTGTGCAGTGAGCCACATTGATTTGAGATTCGAACCGAAGAGCTGGACAAGGGACTCGGTTATAAAAAGAATTTCGGATGTGTATCCACGTACCACTACCAAGTCCTCGTACATATAATGAATAGGTAAACTCGATAAAAGCGCGCTTGAGTTGAGAGCGGCAGTAAAATGGCCAGCGGCTTCTTCATGACGTGTGCCATCCAAAACCTCGATTCCGAGTTGAACACGCAGATATGCCTGATGTGCGAGTTGCAGATATCAGCGTCGATGACCAAGTGTGGATGATACTTACTTGCACGACACAGCACCCAAGAGTATCGGCATTCGGACAACCAGCAGCAAGGTCTTTGAAGAGCAGGCTTGCCTCGCCATGTTGACCTGCATTGAAGAGGGCGATAGCCTGAGATACGCGATGAAGCAAAGGGTAATATGTGAGGCAAATGTAACATACTTTGATCAAGAGCAGTGAATAGAGGATTTACGAATCTTGGTCTGTGTACAGTGATGCGACATCAAATGCTGCCCTCCCATCCGGGACGCGGCCTTTTCCGCAGAGGGCAATATGTCGCCGTCGAGTCAGCCTTTCGTAAGGGGGCCATGATCAGTGCATATAACTCACCTTGATTGCATCCTGCAGAGCGTTGTCCCAGTCGTTTTGTCGAGCCGTCACGGATGAGCGATGGGCGTAGGAAGTGTGGTCGTTCACATTCCTGTTGATATCTTGCGTGAGTACTAGGTCTTCGGCGGTAGATAAGTCACCATCTGTGCATGCATCGCGGGCTGTCGTGATGGCGAGAATCTGTATAGGCCGTTATCATATCCTCAAAATGGTTTAGAGTCTCCAAAGTACGGCTACATAAAAATACCACTTACAAAAGCGTTGTTCCAGTTATAGATGATACATTGCTTAGATCATACACCCCGCAAACGAATGTAGCCACGTTTCCTGGAACCCTTGCGCCCAATGTAAGGTTAGAGTGTATTTGCAATTCCAGCGGATGACGTAGATGATAATGATACTTACTACAAGAATACCCAGAAGGTAAAAGCTACCAGAATCAGGTCAAACGAGGCTAAGAGTAGCGATTGGATTGGATTGGTGAGTGATTAAGAACACGGTGGTTTGGAATCAGGTTGATGCCATGAACTTTTCGATCGCACATCTCTTGGCTCGAGCGGCTTCAATGAGTCACCCTGTCACAATTGATACCGTGATGTATCAGATCCCCGTTCGCATTTCGGTTGTGTGTAGTCATATCCTATGACATCGCCGCTAGAGATGGAGAGAAGACACATCGCCACATGAAGGAGAAAGTCAAAATGTGTCTCGTGATTCGCGGTATTTGAACCTGCTGATTGGCTTGGTTACTGAAAAGCCTGGGCATAGAAGATAGATTACTTTCCTTCCACATGCTAGACAGCACGAGACAAAAATTTGTACATCTCCGAGGAAGCGCATCTCGTGACAGGTTGAAATCGGCTGTAGGGCGATGTACGCATTTGTGGAAAGCTGCGAGGGTTTAGTATGAGGACTGCTGGCATGAACTGTGTAGTCTGGATCTAATGTCAGTTCGTAACCTCGCAGATGCAAACACCGTCTCCCTTTAGGTTTTTCTGCCAACAGGAAAGCATGAGCGCATGTCTTCTGGTCCTTAAGCTGTGTTGCACTTACCACAATTTCATGTCACGCGACAGATGAAGTGATAACCTTTGCTATCGCGCTTCCGGAGAGCACGGTATGTGAAATAGACAGTCGGCAAGGGCCTTCCTGTACAGTGTAACACGTTTCTCCAACGCGTCCCTGAACGCGCCTGGAACGTGAATCTTCCTTATAAGGTGAATGGGTGACTATCTGCAGGCTCAAATAGTGCCGAATGGAATGGAATAAGTAGAGCCGAATTTGCAGAACAATGTTGTGTACATGCGATGATGCATGATGGTCTGACCAAAAGTGAGTGCCATTTCCTGACAAATTTGATTTCCAATAAGTCAGATAGCAGCGTCATTTCATCCGAGCACGAACCGAATGGACCGTTCTTCATACCTTCAAACAACAGCCTCGATTACGATAGATGTGAACATGCTCGAGTTGTGATACACGATGTGTTAGGGTGCCGGTGGGACGCTAGCAGGAGGTAGAGACAGTGGCAGGGGTGTCAGGGGGCATGCAGGGTGTCAGAGGTCTCAACGCATTGAGACATCACGCAGTAGACACGTAGTATCATCATCATCTATCCAGAGAGCATCGTTCCTCCTCCTCCTCCTGAGTGCAGGGTATAGCCGGGTCCATCTTGGTGATGAGAGTGAGACAACGACCCATTGCATGACGAACCAAACACAGACAGAAGCAAGCAACTTTGAATCAAACCGACTCACACTAGACGACATTGCTCGTATACGACAACTCAATTCCCAGAGCTACCTATTGTGCAACACTCAAACTCCTACACGTACACTACCAGCTCGTACCGCACAAGGAGACACTTGTAAGGAGGAAGAAGTAACCACTCCCCGTCGTCTACGCAACATCTCAGCTCCACCACAATTACAGCACTCCACGCGTATAGGGCCACCACCAAGCAACGAGCCAGAAAGCCCTACACCACGTCTACGCCCAGCACGGTTTACGCCCATTTATCGAGGCAGTTGGTCATCCACTCCCAGTTCCCCATCGTCATTAGTGAACACCAAACCTTATCCAACATCTCGTCCACCAACGCCAGTCATGAGCAGTGACAATCCACGCGCAATCCCCTTGTTCCATGGTGACTATAGAGAGAAGGAAGAACCGACATTGTGGTTCGCGCAGTTCCAACTCTCCTTACCAGATAGCTACACGGAAATACAACAGATACGACGATTCAAAATGCAGCTTGCGCCAGGAAGCATGGCAGACCAATGGTTCCGTGACATCTCGCTAACGTGCCACTCCTTCTCACAACTCCAAGCTGAGTTCTTGACGAGATGGCCACCACCGAAACCGCCACAGTATTCTCGAGCACAGCAGAAGGAACGCATAATGGCACAGGTGTTGAAAGAGGAGGATATCGGAGTATGGTTAGCAGGGGAACCCACGGGCAACTATGGCCACGTCATTTGGGCCAACAAAGTCATGCGCATCGCCATGGGCATGGGTGACAGTACAGGATCCTTGGTGGAATACGCGCTTGAAGGAATACCCAACGTACTCAAGGACCACATGACATGTTCATACGCGTCATGGCAAGAATTTCTTCAGGATATAGAAAGTGTACCAGCGATCAAACTGAAGAGGGCCAAAGAAGATTTGAGCATGAACCGAACACGCGACGCTGATATTGCGCAGTTGAAGGCCCAGAGTTCACCAGCCTTCAACACACTTCCCTTCCAGTTCTCACAATTGGCTATGGACAACAGCCGCACAGCTCAGCCATCCTACCGAGCATCACGAGCATACGCGAATGCCAATACCTTCATGCCACCACTTCCCACAGCAAACTCGTTGACTACACCAATCGCACTAGCATCGGTAGCACCCAATAGACCTACGCGAGGCATAGGGTCAAACGCTATGGGATGGCGGGGTAACCCATTCACACGCGCAAGTCTCACAAGGGCGCAGATCATGGAGAAATTAAATGTGCTGCCGCAACGTCAAGCTACAGATGCTGGACGACGACAATATGAGGCAGATGTGGATGTATGGCATCGCACATACGGCACTGAGGGTGTCCCGTCACTGGAACGTCCATACCCGTTACGACCAGGTACAGCGGTTGTTGGTTCGGGGGAATGTTACACATGTGGAATGATCACGGAGCCAATGCACATGAGCTCGCAGTGTACTGCAACAGAAACACTCCGACCGCAGGAGTCAAGGTGGCGCCAATATGTGGCAGCGATGCTAAGGCGAGCAACACCTGCGCAACCACCAGCCCCAGCATACACAGTAGCCCCGATTCAATATGCCCCACATTCAGTCCATCCCTATTATCAACAATACGGAGCCGTACCAACACCCGTATTTGCAGTACAAGACGATCAAGGGTGGTGGGACCATAGCAATGCTTGGGGACAACACGAAGTAGGCTACGAGTGGGGATCGGAAAACTATGGGGGACCGCTACCTACTGCGGACCAGTAGCAGTCCCTCAGATGCAGACGCCGCCTTCTACATACATCCATTCATCTCCAGAATCATCGCTTGCAATACTTAATCCACATAACATTTCAGTACCTACTATGCCGTCTTCCTTTTCTGATTCTCACTTAGAGCGCACTGATCAAGATAGCGCAACAATTCCCTTACCCTCTTCCAAGTCAGACGAGGCAGATACCTCCCCGGTTGTACCTTCAATTATGCAGAGCAATTCTATTACTGATGTTTACATGTTGGACATGTCAGGAAACCCAATACGGACGAGAACAAGCAACCCGTTCTTAACGATCCCAATTCTACAAGGACCACAAGGAGAGAAAGTCCGGTTTTTAGCTACAGTGGATAATGGGGCAATGATCAACGCCATTGACACAGCAGCATTCCAACGAATAGCCCGACGACTGTCTCCGCTAAGTCCTTCACAACGTACACTAAGAATGGCTGACGGATCATTAGTGCCATCAACAGGTGTATGGACAGGACATGTCACATGGGGATCAGTACAAGTAGAAACATCGTTCGAAGTCTTCCCCAGCGGAGGATTCTGGCGTATGCTGATAGGAAAACCGCTACTTGAGCAATTCGGTGCTGTGCAAGACTACAGTAATGATTCCATACTCCTCGCATCACAAGAATCGCAACATCGCATGTATAATCGCGCACCATTTCGACCACTTCCGTTTCCATGCCTTCCAACTGCAATAAGTTTCCCATCTGCAACTAAGTTTTCTTCGTCTTGTCACATACCAGCACAACCCACTAATCCCACAACTGTAGAAACCCCAACACATCAAGATGATATATTGCATATAGATAATACAGAAAAGAATACACTAATAGGTGAAGTACCTGATCTTGCACATCCTAACTCGACAGATGATATGTTCACTAGACTCACGCCATTGGGACCGTTCCACCCACCCCGAGTAGAGACAATCGTGAACACAGTACGATATGGACCACAACTGACGGACAATCAACGTCATATGGTACGAAGTCTAGTAGCCGAATTCGCTGACGTTTTTGCACTATCAACCAGGGAAGTCAAGCAAGTAGACTTCATCAAATTCCGACTGTCAATACCACCGGACACAGTATTTCCCAAGAAGGTCCACCAACGCCCATTGACGCAACCTCAACGAGAATATCTGTTTCCGGTTCTGGATGAGATGAGGAAAGCGGGGATCACGCGATTCATACCAGCAGATGAAGTTAAAGCAGTAGCGTCTACCGTACTTGTGCAGAAGACACACTCAGGTACCAGTCTGTCATTAGAGGACATCCGGAACATTGTCAACTTACAGTGTATTGAACTTGGTGAGCCACCGGATCCCGACTTTGACCCGAGCTCAACACCAGTTAGAACATTAGAACCAGTTGACCCTACTAAAGTGAAGTGGCGGATCTGTCAAAACTTCAACGAAGTCAACAAAGTATCGAACGTGGCACCAACACCGCAGGGAGACATCAACGCGAAGCAGCAACGCTTAGCAGGGCATGAATATATCTGCGTCCTCGATTTTGCAGCAGGGTTCTATGCTATTCCGGTAGAAGAAGAGAGTCAACCTTACCTCTGCTTTTACACGGAAGGCCGCGGATACGAAGCATACTGCCGTATGCCAATGGGGGTACAAGGTGCACCATCATGCTTTAGCGATCTCACGGCTCAAGCACTTCACGACATTATGCTCAAACTGCTCTTGGAGCTATATGTTGATGATGGAGCAATAGCGGGTGATGACTTTGGAGAGCTATTGGGACGACTACGCATATTCTTTGAAAGGTGTCGTGAATTGGGCCTATCAATATCACCGTCAAAGACTATGCTTTTCTTCACAGAACTTGTCTTTGGTGGATCGCGAGTGGGACGCGATGGTATCAAACCAGACGCAGCAAAAGTGGCAGCAGTAGCTGAGTGGCCAGTTCCCAGAAACCTATTAGAATTGATGCGCTTCCTAGGTCTAATGGGGTATTTTAGAACTCTCATTAAGGATTATGCGAGAATTGCAGTCCCCCTCACAGACCTACTTCGCAACCTCGATCTGCCACCAATGGATATCAAAGGAACGAAGAGGAAATATCGACAATTCTTGAGAGAACGCAACCTCGCACAATTCTGGGAGCAGCGTCACACACGGGCATTCATACGATGTAGGGATTCATTTCTGGCTGGGCTTGTAGAGACTGTTTTTACTTTACCTTATGTTGGCACTTTTGTAGCTTACATAATCAATCAATCTTTTCACCAGTTACCAGTATGAGTCTGAGTGCTCAGTAGTTTTTCATGATATTTCCTCTCCTCTGAGCCTTAAGCCTAGTCCAGAAACCCTTTAGGGTCGAATAGCAGCTAGGTTCTGCAAGACCCAACATTGTTCAGACTCACCATCTGAATTGTTGTACCTTCAACTGGAGCCCACCGCGAGGGTTTCTTGTGTTTCTAGGCTCTTCCAGCTCTCCAATCATCCCCAAAATTCGCCTATTATCCCACCACAGTCATTCATTACCAGCTTCTCCCACAATTCCCACTTTTCAGCATCTTCTCCTCCTCCCCAGCGCATTGATAAGCGTTTTTCCCACGCGTTTTTCGAGCGGATCTCTCGCAAACTTAGGGTCGTATTCCCCTCGTCCGTCCGGTCATTTTGAGCTCTGGCTCATCGAAATTGGAGCAGTAGTTGTGGAGATATCGAGTTTTTGGTGTTTTTGAGAAGTTGAGGGGAGATAAGGGTTTTCTGGGTGCTCTAAGGCCTGTCTCATTTAGCTCTTTTGGCAATCTACCATCCACCAGTGGCTCTGTCCATTGCCCCAATCAGCTTCTTGATAGGACCAGTCCTTGTTGCCCTGCACCATACCCCTTCCTCCTCCTCCCTCTTACACCTCCGCACTTTTCGCACTTTCACCAGCCCATTTCGCCTCAGAACCCCATCTACCCTATATCCATTTTGAAGCCCTCGTTCATGGCTTTCATTCGCGCATATCCGCGCCTTCGCGCGCTCAGCCGTTCGCTCGCTATTCGCATTTGCGCGTTCCCCCCTATTTTTTCGCTCCATTTTTGCGCTTTCTTTATATCTCGTCGCCCCGTGAGCGCGCGCCCATCGCCTTAGGCGCGTTCTGACCGCATTTTTCCGCGCTTTCCATCCATCCGATCAGAATTCCGATACGCCCGCCTGCGCCCTCGCTATCCCCACTTCTTGCAATTTCCGCCCTTTTCCACCATTTCCCTCATTTCTCACTCAGTTCTCCACCAAACCTAGTCAACCCTATACTCATTTCGAAGCCCTCATTCGCCTCTTTCTATCCGTCTACTCCCCATCGTCATCCATGCAACCATCATCGCGCTTTTTACCACTTTATCGTCGCAGCTTCTCCAGTACTAAAAGCAAAGTCTGGAGATTATCGTTTTATCGCATTGCCTGACCCTCACTCACTGGCGCAGTTTACCTGGCATACGCGTCAAGGAAACAAAAGGTGTTTGAGGACCCCCAGGTTAGTTTTCTTAAGTTTAGCTTAGCTTTGGTTTGCATAGGTAGATGACTGGGGACAGTCATGATTCAAAGTTCCCATGAGATGTAGGGATTCATTTCTGGCTGGGCTTGTAGAGACTGTTTTTACTTTACCTTATGTTGGCACTTTTGTAGCTTACATAATCAATCAATCTTTTCACCAGTTACCAGTATGAGTCTGAGTGCTCAGTAGTTTTTCATGATATTTCCTCTCCTCTGAGCCTTAAGCCTAGTCCAGAAACCCTTTAGGGTCGAATAGCAGCTAGGTTCTGCAAGACCCAACATTGTTCAGACTCACCATCTGAATTGTTGTACCTTCAACGACTCAAGCAGATACTCGTCTCGGAACCTATCCTCAGAGCACCAAGGTTTGATGGCACCCCGTTCATAGTCACGAGTGACGGATGCAAAGATGGATTTGGTGCTGTACTATCACAACGCTTTACAACGCAGCTCCCATCAGGCGAAACAGTAGTCAGAACCCATCCAGTAGGATTCGCATCGAAACGCACCTCACCAGCAGAGGAACGGTACAAGCCTTACCTATTGGAGTTCGCAGCACTCAAATTCGCTTTCGACCATTTCGGTGATACGATCTGGGGCTTCCCAGTAGAAGTCGAAACAGACTGCACTGCCCTGCGAGACACATTGCTTAGCGATAAAACATCTCTAGTACACGCAAGATGGCGAGATGGTATCTTAGCATACCAAATCACTGCTGTACGACATCGAGCCGGTACTACTAACGTAGCAGCAGATGCCCTCAGTAGGCGCATGTCAGGACGACCACGAGAAAATGGAGATGGCAGCGCGTGGTCTGTTAATGAGGATTGGGAATCAGCGCACGGCTTAGTGAATGACTTACTGCAGGTTGATGTTACTGACATGTTGGTTACAGAACTTAGAACCCGCTTCGCGAACGAACCTTTGTTCCTGGAAGTAATTGACGCCATGCATAACCTGGATAGTGCCAAGTCAGAACAAGATCGCAGACGAGCACGTCATCGAGCTCTGGGCTACAGCATCGAAGATGGACGTTTATGGCGTATTGCAGATGGCAAGTCCATCCGAACACGGCCGCGCTTAGAGTGCATATCACAGGAGGAAGCAGTAGAGATGGCGACGCAGGAGCATACCAAGAATGGCCATTGGGGCCGGGACCTTACCAAGCTCAAGATGATGGACTGCGTTTACAGTCCAAAACTAGACCGGTCAATCACGAAGGCAATCCTTGCATGTCCGCAGTGCAAGAATTTCGGCTCAACACAACTCCATGCGCTGATGTATCCTATCACCCGTCGTCACCCGTTCGAGTTACTGACAGCAGATTACTTGTCTCTTCCTAAAGGAAAGGGCGGGTTTCACAATGTTCTGCTCATCCTAGATACTTACTCACAGTACACTTGGGGCTTTAAGCTCAAGGTTCACGGGACAGCCAAAACCACCATCAACGGATTGAAATCGATAGCGCATAACTTCCGGGCCCCAGAGACGTTTATGACGGATGGAGGATCGCATTTCGACAATGGCGACGTACGAGCATGGTGTGCAGCACATGGCACAAACCCACATGTAGTGGCCGCATACTCGCCATGGATAAATGGATTAGTGGAGAATGCAAACGGGAAACTTCTGGGACGGTTGAAGCGGTTGTGTAGTCCAAACTTGGGAGAGGATGAGTATGAGGACGTGAGGGCAGAGGATATCTCCCGAGCATGGCCAGACCACTTTGACGAAGCAGTTCGGCATCTCAACGAACGCATTATCCCTGCGTTCCAATTCTCGCCCAAAGAATTGTTACTAGGACTCGTGGTCAACACAACGCGCACACCAGTGTCAAACGCGAACGAAACTCCGTCAGTAACAGACGTCGAAGTACACATGGCATATGTGGACCAGCAGCGCTTGGATGGTGCAGATCAAGCAGTAGCGCATGGCAATCGTCGGAAGAGGGCCTTTGACAGACGAGTTCTCAAATCAACAGCAGGTGAAGTTGTTTTTGCACCTGGGCAGTTAGTACAAGTCTACGCTAATGCTCTAGAAATGACCCTCGCATCTTCGAGGAAATTGCAGCCACGCTGGTCGGCCCCAAGACGCATCACATCCAGAGTAGGGAACTCCTACACCATCAGCACCTTGGAAGGCTTCCCTATCAGCGGACTATTCCACGCAAGGAGACTACGCCGTTTCATTCCTAGAGACGGTACAGCATTAGCATCCCTACAAGAGACGTTGATGGAAACCATTGCTGAAGAAGACATACCGAGTGCTGGGGGACATGAGACGGACATGGAGACAGAGGAGTCAGGAGTCGAGAGTGAGCAGGAAGAAGACGAGAACGGGTAGAAGGAAGGCAGGGTAGCGCCCCCGGAGGTGCACTTCAGAAAGTGGGGGGCATATGTGTTAGGGTGCCGGTGGGACGCTAGCAGGAGGTAGAGACAGTGGCAGGGGTGTCAGGGGGCATGCAGGGTGTCAGAGGTCTCAACGCATTGAGACATCACGCAGTAGACATGTAGTATCATCATCATCTATCCAGAGAGCATCGTTCCTCCTCCTCCTCCTGAGTGCAGGGTATAGCCGGGTCCAACGAGTCAAGAATGGAAACTTGCCGGGCGTAGGAAATTTGAGTTAGGAAAGTCCGCAGTCTGGTAGTATTTGGCAGTGTGCGACTGCGTGCTGACTCATGCTTGTCGGTCAGTGACGTCAGTCACGGTGGTGGGCGTGCAAGGTAATAGTACGTATGCCGAGGTTGATGTAGACGTGTAATCAGGTTCGAGAATAACTAAGATATCGAACATTGGTCATGTAGTACGGTACTGAGTAACAGATGTGTGAAATATTTCGAGACAGACGTATGAATACAACTGCAGAAGTCAAAATCAAAGGTCAAAGACAGCAATCACTGAGCCAATTGAGCCAATCTAGCCATAATAGCCTTCTTGAAGTCCTCCCATCGCTTCCGCAAAACAGGGGACTTCTCGATCGTCTCCTTAATGTAATTCATCAGTCTCGTATACAAGTCTTTGAAAGCTGCGCCCGAAAATTCGGCATCAGAGGATATTCTGCCCCTCACCCTCTCCAAGCCACAGCAAACTGCAGCAGCAGCAGCGCAAGCGAGACTATTAAGATCCTCCAGGTATCGGAAGAGTTTGAGCTCCTGAGCAGTGTCTAAAATGACGTTCAGAACTACCTCATTTTCAAGGAAATACCACAGGTTGTCTGCGCCCAGTCTCATGACAAAATTTGGGGGGAAAACCCGATCGTCGAGGAGGTGTGCAATGACAACTTCCTGGTGCTCACGTTCGGAACCTTCAGACCATATAGGAAGACGTAAACTGAAACCATCCACGACGAGATTGCAGGCGTGTTTCCTGCAGCACTGCATGATGCTTCTGCACGTTTCGGATAAAGTCAAATATAACGTCCCCAGATTGTGCGACGCCCATTCGGCTCCTTGCGCTATCGACGCATAAACGAGACGTCAGTCAAGAAAGAGGCAAGGCTTACCCTTCATGACTTGTGTAGCTGCTCGTGTCAGCTTACTTTCAACTAACTCAAGTCTGTCCGCCTCATCCGACAACGAACTGACATTAATGGCATGTTTGGTGATTTCTGTCTTTGCAGACCTTACGATATGCCTGTGGTCCCTGTTTTTATCATTGTATATGAGATGAGCTTGCGCCATATATCTGGCCCCACGCTAGAATTTTGTCAGTCAATAGGTATTTGAAAACCGGAATCACTTACGTTTCCCCTCCTTCCTCGTCGGTCATTCGGCCCCCCGTAGAAAAGGAAGGTTCTGTCTTCTTTGGGCATCGTCGCATTCTCGATGGAGTTTCGCATAGGCTCGTCGTCGGTATTCGGTGGTAACAACACGTCCCTGTCCTTAGAAAGGACCGGTTGAGTAAATTCTGGGATGAAAGCATTGAGGTTTATAGGATAGCGTGGTGTGACAGAGACGATCTTGGAAGGCGTGATTTGAGTAGGTTCGATGTGCACGATATTATCATGCATCTGAGACACAGAGTTATTCACATCCGGAGGGGACATATACGCGGGAGCCTCTAGGTTAAACGGATCGTGTATGGGATTGAAGGAAGGGTATGGGATGTCAAGAGCGATTCCTTGGTTCGGAGGTAACTGTGGCACAGATGATATATCGTCATCAAGCGCCAGATTGCCTGCAGATGAGGAACTAAAATTTTCGTAGAACTGCGGGTTGGCAGGCAGCAGTTGATTATCAAAGAGGGATGGGGGTGTATGGACCTGAGGGTAGCTTGGAATGTGCCATGGCGATGGCGTCGGCATCACTGGCATTCCCTGCAGGTATGGATTGGTGGATGGATCATAGCGGTGTTCAGAATAGGCGTCATTATGGTCATGGTAGATAGGGACATCGGCGGGGGGAAGCCAATGACTCGGCTGGGGAGCAGAACCAGACGCATGCGGCTGAACAGCTCCTGCATGCTGGTGACTGTGCGCATGTTGCGACAAGGAAGGGCCAAGTTGCAACGACATCGCAGTAGGGTCGAATCCTGCATTTCGTAGCATGTCTGAGTCAGAGTCATCATGATTGGGGTATGTATTGCCAGCCAGCGGTTGGCCAATGCTAGCAAATGGCTTCATAATCAAGTGGTCAGAAAATGAGTTAAATCAAAACGGCGTGAGCCAGTTTTGAGTAAGTCGGAAAGTATGACTTACTAGTACCACCAGCGACTCGGATGCGAAGCAACTACGATAGGAAAGGCATCAATTCTCGACACACGTAAAATCATATGCAGCAAGTTACATGAGGCACACGCCTGGAATCCGATAGGGTGATTGGGAGCAGAACAAACCATTCGACCTTTGAGCGAAGGATAATATTCGGGGAAGTATACATCAAATCAATTTCCTAATAAGGTAATAGGACTTAATGTTACCGACTGTAACCGACAATTACAATCATAGACCAAATAAGGCATCAGACATATGCTTCTAATAGGAGCGATGACAAGGTACGAACTATGGAACAAAGTTCAATATTCAACTCTGGAAAGACACGTACAGGCTACACGTGTTGAAAGCCGCTGGTCTGCTGATTGATGCCGGTTGAGACCGGGTTTCAAGAAGTGCATTTACGTGCACTTGGCAGGGAAAGTGCAGCGTTGTAGTAATTAAACCCTTTGCACCCTCTTTTCCCAAACCCCAATTAGTCAACAACAACTCATCTGAAACGGAGACTAAGGTTCGAGTGTGCTGAACCGGTTTGAAAATTTTGCAACATTTCTCCCTTACCTCCCAACGTAATTCAAATACGTACACTACCTCGTCCCTCGGTAACGCCACTAGGCTGGAATCCGCTCCGGGGATCGCATCATGATATATGCCTCGCGGCTGAGTCGTCACCCCCATAAGTTGTACCTAAATATCTCATTTAATTTACAACTTAAATCATTGTTACTTATCGATTTTTGTTGAAAGCGGACAAAGTCACGCTGGGTGACAGCCAGCCGAGCGCTGCCGTGGCGGAGTTCTAAACCAATACCATCACTGGCTGCGACGCGTGACGACGTGGACATTACCTTGCGAAACAAGGTGCCATCATTAATGTCATCCTTGCTTTAAGTCTGTAGGTATCCGTTTGAACCCATGGCGGCTTTGAGACACAATAAGTATAACAATTTCATAGATGTAAAAGAACATTGATCACAGGACACGTAACGTAAACAGCGAGACACGAACTTGATGCTGTGGAGAAATACATGATGTAAATATAAGTGTGAATGGGCAAGTATCTTGATCTGAACACTCTGCCAGGAAATACGTCATTGCAAAATGTCAGAACTCTACGAAACCAAACTAGACATCAGTGACCATTGGGCCGTTGGCAGCACAATTTGATGTATCGCCCAAGTTGCGGATCGACTGCTTCAGCTTGAGATGATCTTGTAAAAGATCAAGCTGAGCATCAGTCTCCCGAAGAGATGTCTTGTTGCATTGACGAGTTGCAGTGAGATACTCGACATCTGCCGTAGTACGGGAAAGCGTCTGCTTCGTGACAAGTGCTTTCAATAGCCCTTGTGTTTCTCGTTCTGTTCTACGGAACTCCAAGTCTGCTTCGGCATAAAGAGATGTAAGGAGAGTGCGCAGCCTATTCGTTTCCTCGAGCTCCCAGTACGTTGTGAAGAGGCGCATACGTTGGCGTTCACGAACAGCTTCCTTGTAATGAACGATATAGCGGCAGGATGCAGGGCTAAGCTCATCCATAAAATTTAGAAATACATCATTGCTCTAGGAATTCAATGCATATAATGAGAGTTATGTATGACTTAAATTTAGAGGTGCCTACCTTGCTGTCCGGAGCTCCCAATTGATTGTTGTAATCAGCCTGCGGTCTGCCTAGTTGGCTATCAAAAGTATGAATATCTTGGAAGCAGGGAGGCTGGCGTAAAGGATGAAAAAAATGATGGTTGTTGTTGCTGTGATGCTTCGCTTGATGCGATTCGGCTCCACGAGAGGTGCCAATGAAAGGGTAATGTGCGCCGCCTGAATATTTGGAATCAGGGGTCGAAGGGAAGCTATCCTCGGGATCTGTCTCTGAGACTGTGCTCGTCGTCGCTGTCACTGGTATATAAATACATTTACACCATGTTACGAGTGGTTTTACCTCTTGATGACAAGGGAGAATTTGGAGCAGGACTTAGATTACGACCAGCATTGCTGAGACCGTAAGGACGTTGAGGTGATGTAGATAGTGGTGTGATACACGAAGTTTCGCATGGAGGAGGAGCACACACATTCATGTTTCAGCGTAAACTCGGAAGGTGGGTTGTCTGGGGGAGTTCACCAGAAAGCGATAAATAAACCATTCGGACTTTCAAAGACCGTCTTATTTCCTTTTCTCTGCTGTTCTGGGAATTCAATATTCACATCGGGCAGGAACTAGTACGATGTTGGGATATTAGTGATTGCCAAATTTGGCATATGCGGAGATTGAACACTTACTGGCTCGTGTGATGACATAGAAGCACTGGCAAACCCTGGGAAGAGGATCTCGTGAATAGACAACGATTGGACCGCTGCTCATACATCATGATGTCGCGATTCCTGTACGGCGAGGGTACACAGAAGGGTCATGGTATCCTCAGGCTGTGCGCCATCCCGCACCAGAGGGCCCACTCGATTTCAGGACCCAAACCTTAATTGGGTAGTGCCATGACTCGTCTATGACTAGCTTGTGCTTGGCCTTGAGGACTCCGAGTCCAAGTCATCGGTTCTCTGATTAGTAGGACACTGTTATCGTGATGCTGACCTTTCTCAATTAGTTACCCAGCTTAGCACAATGAGAACAAGTCTGGACAAGAGCCGCGGTGTCCCAATCCTAACGCGAATATTTGGCAGTGAAAGACCAGTCACACAGTGACTAGGGTATTCAAATAGGCTGCCTGACATATCTGAGTCACGGCATCGTGGCATAGCCGCAATCACCTACTATGATTACTACTGTAAATAAGCATCACCATCGACCCACTAGTCTAGTTACTCACATGCAACCGTGACCGTGCCTCTCCGTGCCCCCCAACGCACAACACCCCGCTGTAGCCGTCCTTGCCCTCACGATGCAAATAGTAGTGCAACCTGGAGGGTAACGCGAAAACACTCGGGCTCGGTTTGTCCTTCAAAAGGATGGTTCACATGAGGCGGCCATGGACGAGGCTGTGTTACAGAGTCCCGCTGGTACTAGTCGTAGACCCCAGCACCACTCCAGAATCAGTTCTCTCCGTGTCTCTCTAGCTGGTTCTTTTGCTACCCGACGAAGTCGTAGATCTGAGCGATTATAGAACGCAATAGAACAGGGGTTTGGTGAGGGCAGCGCGTGTCATGCCTATGAGTGTTCCATTATTACGATTACCAATTTTGGTATATGCGGGCTGAGTTGTGTCATATTAGGCTAACAGCTACAAATTACATATTAATAAATCGCTGCTAATGTCGCTGAAAATTGATCAAGCTCTGAATTTTATTCAACCTAGAGGCAGACGAATTACAATTTGCGAGTGGATATGCCGTCACCAGTAACACAACTATAAGAACTTACCAGAGCCAGCTTTGAATTCTCAAATAAACAACAGCTGGCCATGTCTGACCGTACCCATTACGCGAATACCCAACCCTCTTGGATCGAAGACATGATGGCGCATGTCCAAGCTGATCGACTGTCCGAATTTTCCACATGTGGCGGCGGTGACGACGTATCGGTTTACTGGGAACCAGAATGGTCATCTTTCACAGACCCTTTTATAACCAACTCACCAACAGATACCATCCTCCTTCCTTCGTCCTTCAAAAATCTTCCGACCCTTCCATCATCCCCTACCGAGAGTCCCAGCGCTAAACCCTGTATGCAGCTCGGTGACACTGACGTGTCGCATGAAATCGAATCCTCTGTCACGGTATCAATCAATGTTCCTGCCAACGAGAAGAGGAGGTCTCGTACGTTTCACACCCGTCATCGAGGTACTGCACTTGAGCAGTTGCAAACTGTCAAGCAGTTGAGCAATAATGACATAGCGGGCGTTCGCATTGGGCAACCTGATGAACCGAAATCTGTGGTTAGTGACGGCAGCCTTGTTTAATTGTGCTATACTAACGAGAGGTCAGCAAACCAAAGCCGGTCGTGTAGGGGCCATACGAGTTAGCACCACCAGCGCTCGTCAGACTTGCAAGAGGAAATTCGAAGATGACGTCAGACACGACTCAGATACAGAACAGATATCTCCGAATCCCGCTCCAATTAGGAAGCGCATTTGCCGGGAGAAAACAGGTACAGACTGGCAGACGGTCCTCGACATAATTGAGTATGGTGATGAACGAAGTAGGAGTGGAAGAGCCCTGTGATAAGGTGGTGATCGCGAAGGTATGGAGGGTTTTAGTTTTAAAAGGTTTGGATGTCGATCATAGTAGGCACGCCAAATATTTTCATTTACACCTGAGAAAGTATTCACCAGTCGTAAATTCGCGACTGGAGTGCGATAAGGTGCCTGAAATTGGTGAGGCATTACAAAATCATGGAGAAATGAAAAAAAAAACTTGCCTGGCTCGTTGAAATGCTAATTCCACGAACAATCCAACGGTTGGGGGAAGTTCTCGAGCGTCTTTGGACCAAGCGAGCATCACTCGGACTTGCTCGATTGTGTCTTGGGTTGCAGAAGACATTGACTGGACCAGCTGAGCCTCTACGACAGATGTCGCATTGATTGCACACTGGTGATGTATTTATTTCAATTAATATTGGTGGACTCGATAGAAGATATGCCTCACAAAACCCCCACTTCCTGTGGGTGTTCTACGACGAGTGAGTCCGACTGAGTCGTAGCGCACTCGCCCGATGTCCACCAACATCGTTACTGAAATCTGTGGCCTCCTAGAGACTTCGAATACGAGAACCAGCCGCTTGAGAGGTGGCTCGTGATCTTGAGGCTCGCAACACGGTGAGGCTTTGGCAAAGTGCGAAAGCTGGTGGTCCGTCAGCTCGAGAACCTCGACCTACAGCCTATCGACAAGATCAAGATCTATTCTGACTTCAAGATTAATGCCCAGCTGCTGATACCATCATACTCGACATTAGCAAAGAGCCCCACGCTCCCTTCTTTATCAGAGGCTGCAAAGCTTGACATCGAAACGATTCTCAGGCTCATTATGGTGAGGGAAAGAGCGTTGCAGAAGGCGGCAGAGGATGGATGCCGTTCACCGACGAGTGCGAGCGCTGGGGATGAATACGTCAGAAGAACCATATGCGAGATCTTTGGTCTCCCCAACTCTTTAACGACTAAGCCGTTAAAGACTGCTGCTGAAGGAGCTCCCGCAAATGGGGTTCATGATACCATGGGAGGCTCGGTTCCGATATTAGGGAATCCCACTCCGGGGGAGAGGAAGAAGAAGAATGCCAATGCAAATGGCACCTCCAACGCGGTGAGTGACTGTTGTACATTCAAACTCTCGTTTACTTAGTCTGCCCAGAATGGTCAGCATACAAATGGAAAAACATTCTAAGGTACGCTGCAAGACGTTTTGTTGACACTGGGCTTCTCTCGTTAATTCACAATACGATCGTCCATTCAGGTATAAGAATATGCGCTCGCAGTAGAAAGCAGTCGCACGAGATTTTGTCTTGCATGTAGGCGAAGGGAGAAGTTCGCGTAGGCGCACATGTACTCTCTGTGGATATATTGGTCCAGTGTATATTGTGTGTACAGGTTGAAAACATTTGGACGATACTCACCAAGCAAGGAATTCAACTCTCTGCCTCGATTTTTTTCCGTACTTGGTAGACCAGTCAGTTGGCTGCTGTGTGTGACGGCAGGAGCGACTCACTTTGCTCCAGATCTTTTCGTTCCCATTCACCACTGACACCAAGGTCTGCAGGCGTTTTTCGGCCCCATAACACAGCCGTCCATCCAATGTTAGTTCCATCCTTGTCGGGAGACTGTTTTCCCTCTCCGTGTATACAGGCAAGGTTACGCGACTTCGTAATATCTTCGTCAGATATAAGCTTGCCCGAACGAAGTTGCTCAATGAGTTCTTGCAGAATGGAAGTTTGAGCCTTGAGCCTTGCTCAGTCTTCGTCGGCTGTTTTTCGCTGCCACAGTAAGTGCATAGAAATTGAGTTCAAGGCTGTTGAGTATAGTATGTGAAGGATATACTGAGTACCGGACATGATGGAAGAGAAATAAGTGTACCGCGGCAAATGCCGCACTGTCGCCGGGCAATGGGCATCGATGCACGTTGTATCGAATTCGCTGAAGGATCGCAAGCAGCTACTAGTGATGACAATCCACACATGCGCAGAAGAGTCAGCTTATAGTATAGCAGACAGGATTTGATGCGAATCTGGAAATATAATGACTATGCAGGCAAGTGGCAAGTGACTTTTTACTATGTGGTAATAAATGTCAGGCAAGCCATCATCGCAGTAGGCTAGAACTCGATGGCCATGAGTTGACAGTAACACGACTAGCAACCATGGTAGCTTGAGTGGGTCGAGTGGAAATCAGGGGATCCGTCACCTCATCTTCAATATGGGACAGTGCCTGCGTTGGGCTGCATGTAGTATCGCTCGTTCACTTAAAAGTGCGATGCGCGGGTCCACGACCATGGGTCCCAGATAATGCGCCGTTCATACATTTAAGTAATACACCCAGACCAAGGTAACCCTCTTGCTGTGAACGTGAATCTGGAGCTTGACCAGTAACGCGGCATGGCATTCATAAGTGGTCTGCTTATTTGCGTACACACCTCTTAGTGGACACGTATGATGACGTGCACAAATAAGCTACACTAACTGTATCGCCTCAGTCTGGTCGAGACAATATAGGTTGTAAGCTGCCAGCCGCAACTGGCTAACAGCAGGCTCGAAGACTCCATCCTGCCCGAGTTTCATCATGATTTCTATTTGAAACGTGATAAGCATAAGATTGTCAACTGACGGGGTATGCATACCTGTGGGTCTAGAATTGGACCACTTATCCAAGACGCGAGTTCAGGTTTATGTCCAAAGACTTGCGAGAGCGAAGTGCAGACTTCATCGCGTGAAACAGGCTTGCCGTCCATACAAACGCCTTTCGTCGTGATCGAAAGTTGCTGTTTTCTATTCCCCGGCGTGGTAACAATCAATGTCAGCTCGTTTGCGGGTTCTGCAGTGGATAGGCAGCAATTTTTCACTTCCAGTGCATCGCCCCGTAGACCAAAACTGCCAAACCCTTCAAAAGTCGCAAGCTTTGGATGCCCGATTGCTTTTCGGGTTGACGTGGTCAAACCGCCTTGTGGACGTGGTGGAGTCAGCCAGATCCTCTTTACATTCATTCCACCTTTCATGCCAACCATAGATGCCACCCAACCTCCAAACGCGAGATGCATAAAAACTAGACCAGCACGCTGGTCGGGCGGAGTTTGCACTGTGGCTTATTGCCTATAGTGTTGGGGTCATCGGGTATTGCGGGCTCGGTTGGTTCCACAGGACGCGTGAAATAGTTCCAGGAAAGCTCACACATTGCTAGTCTGCACACCATTGAAGTTAAACCAGCGCGTACAAAATTAGAAAAACTCACGTGCAGACCGCATCAGCTATGAGAAGTGTCCAGGTAAACTTGATTAAGATGCTGGGGTTCTTGAGTTCATAAAACGGTTGTCCTTTTGGTATTTGGGTTCCTTGAGCACGGCCAGGGAACAGGAAAAACCACCTTGAGCGATGTGCAGTGAGAGTAGATCGGTTGCAGCGGACTAAAGCTTTAGTAGTCTTCCCGGTCACGTTCCTATGCTGTTTAACTCGCTTGCATCCGGCGTCTTCCGCTCCAATAGAAAGTCTGCTTTGATTTATGTAAGCTCGGATCACAAACTTGAACGTTGGAGTCTAACTGTGACTGACATTCATGTCAGCTAGCTTGATATGCGCCTTTTTGAAATTGTATGGACTGCTTTCTTCTTATTTCTTTTAATGGTCTCTTGTGATGCTCCGGGTTGCCCTTGGGATAGGCCGACGGACTTTCGAGGACTCAGTAGACATCGCGCCAGCTGCCGTTTCTTTAAGAGAGTCAGCACTCTTGCGAGTGAGAGGAGACGAGGTCGCGCAAAAGATTCTGTCCTTTCCAATTTTCTTCCAAACTCTTCGGCGACTACATCACTCTCAGCTGTTCGACATGTGAGGGACGGCCCGACTCTGAAGCCGGTTGCCCCTCGCAGACTCCTAAGGTCGATGTCTATGGCACATGGGCTAAGCCGTGCATCCAGTCCCGTGTACTTACAGCACTCAGATGGGGGACATAATGACCACACTGATTTTGAGATGGGGAGTTATTCTGGAAACATGATGGACCATCACGATACCTCAGGTTGGTGTCTTCTTAGGTGGCCGCTTCCGAATTAATGCATTGCCAACAGGAAACCAGACCTCCAATGGGAAGGCAACCAGACCTCCAATGGGACGAATTCCGAGACCTCTCGATCATATCGAACATTTGCGCGATGACCTCAATCATTCTGACAACGGTGACGTCCAAGTCCCATCGGTTGAAGGTTCAACTCCCCTTTCCGCTCGGTCACGAATTCAACGTGTTATTCTAACACTAAGGGATACTCTTCAAACGGCGTTCAACTCGTTTAGCCTCTGCAGATTGTACCCTCGGCGTCCTTCGTTTGAGCCAGATGCCTTCGTCCCATCCACGCTACTTGCACGCACATCCCCATCAGCCACTCCAACAACAGATTCCCCACCGGACGTCTTGCCGCCGCCTCACCCATTCCCCAACATGACCATATACCGCCTCATGTCCTGGATGAACTCGGGTTCTAACCTGGTATCTGAAACTAAGGTCTCGCAACTGGTCAGGGAGGTGATGCTGGCCGGGGATTTCGACCTAAAGCACCTTGATAATTTCTCAGTCAGGCGCAGCTTGCAACAGTTGGATATGGAGAGCGGGAAAGGAGTCACTTTCCCTGATGACTGGATTCAAACGAGCGTCAATATCAACATTCCAACGAAGTCACGGGAAGACGGCCCTCGCCCTTATACCATCTCTGGGTTTCATTATCGTCCTCTTATTGACGTAATTCGCGCAGCATTTGCAGATGTCCAAGCACGGGCCTTCCATATTCTACCTTTCCAACGGTTGTGGAAAGACCCTTTGGACGGCCACCAGGAGCGGATATATGACGAACTCTACACATCTGATGCCTGGTTGGAGGCTCAGGACGGTCTTCAGAGGCTACCGAAGCAGCCTGGCTGCTCACTGGAGCGTGTCATCGCAGGCCTCATGTTTTTTTCTGATGCCACCCACCTGGCAAACTTCGGAACTGCGAAGGCTTGGCCGCTGTACCTGTATTTTGGAAATCTGACCAAATACGCACGTTCATCGCCTCAATCAGGCGCATGTCATCTTGTTGGATTTTTCCCCTCAGTAAGTTTAATTGAACATAGCATGATCTCTACTTCTATTGACACATTTAGCTTCCTGACAGCGTGAAAGACGTTCTGAACGGCTTGTCTCGTATATCGAAAACTGGCATTGCTTCTCTCCAAACTCATTGCCGCAGGGAGTTGTTTCAAGCATGCTGGGAAATCTTGTTGGATGAAGATTTTATTGACGCATACCGCCACGGTATTGTTTTGAAATGCGCTGACGGTGTGCTGCGCAGGGTCTTTCCCAGAATATTCACGTATTCAGCGGATTACCCTGAGAAGTATGTTGTTCTACTAACTTATGAAGTTAAATTACTCATCGCCTTGCAGGATTTTAATCGCGACGATCAAGGACATGGGTTTGTGTCCGTGCCCTCGCTGCGTTACGCCGAAAAACTTGTTCAGTTTCCTTGGGCTAGTGGGAGATATGAAAAGACGTGTAACTAACCTTCGAGCATACGCTAGGGCAAATGTTGTTAAGGCTCGTGATTTTATCTATGGATTGGGAAATACGGTAGATGGTGCTAAGGTAGAAAATGCGCTAGGGGAAGGATCATGGGTACCGACTCTGGTAGGCGGAACGCCTTCTCTTCAATTTTACGATCTGATTCAGAATATCTGGTGGAAGAATCGTTTTGTAGATAAGCTCGGACACCTCGGCCTCGACCCGTTCAGAATGCTTGTGGTCGACTTCATGCACGAGTGCGAACTGGGCACCTGGAAGGCGTTGTTTACACACCTTTTAAGACTTCTTCATGCCCTTCCCCAGGGTAGTCAGCTTATCGCGACCCTCGACAGCAGGTACGAGTTTATACAGAGCGTTATTGTCTGCTGACCAGTTGGTAACTTTCATTTAGATTTCGCCAGATACCAGCGTTCGGTAACGGCGTGATTCGAACGTTTTCAAACAATACCTCCGAGATGAAACGGTTAGCAGCGCGTGACTTCGAAGACATTTTACAGGTTTTTTTCGGGTCACTTATTTTCTGCATCAGATTTATTGACATGCCCTCTGTTGTCAGTGTGCTATTCCAGCCTTTGAAGGGCTATTCCCCGCCGACCATGACGCGGCCGTGCAGTCTCTACTTTATCGGTTTGCCCAATGGCATGCACTCGCGAAGCTCCGGATGCACTCCGAGTCTACCGTTACCTTCCTCGAAGACACGTTCAAGAAACTGTCTAAGAAGCTACGTAAGTTTCGAGACTACACTTGTGCTATTGTCAACACCACGGAATTGCCCAAGGAGAAAGCGGCTCGCCTACGAAGGGCTGCTCAACGGTCTGAAACCAGTAACGCCCCTCCAGAGTCCAGCGGTACAAAGGCAAAGAAGTTTAATCTGAACACATACAAATTCCATGCGATGGGAGACTACGTGAGCACTATTAGGTTGTTCGGGACTACTGATTCTTTTACAACTCAAATTGTGCGCATGGATGATTGCATTCCTACTTTGCAGCTGAGCTTAACTTTGGCTAGGGGGAGCTTGCCCACAGGGGCTGAAGGCATTTTATCCGCTAACCAACAAATTAGATACTCCGGCGCAGTTAGCCAAACACGAACGCAGACGCCGTGTGCTACGGCGGGTAGCAGACGCAGGAAATGTGCCCTCCTCTAGCAGTCCGTCGCAAGCCGAGACCCCACCTTCATCACTCTCTGGTCATCACACCATCTCAACTAGTCGAAATAACCCAGTAGATCTATTTGCGTTTCTCCGAGAAAATAATGGTGATCCCGCTGTCAAGGTATGGGTACTAATGCGTTTTTGATATTTTACTCATGGCGGTTTTCAGAATTTCATGCCGAAACTGAGGGATCACGTACTCTACAGGCTTCGAGGGCTAGATGTCGCCTACTGTGACCACACGTTCACTGATCAGGAGCGTAATACAGTCATTATCCCCAACAACAGGATCTATTCGGTTCAGACTATGCAAGTTCACTATACCACTTACGACTTGAGGCGCGAATACGACACCATTAACCCCAGAAGCCATGGGGATATCATGGTGCTTTCAGGGGAGACTATGCCTAGCCACCCGTATTGGTATGCCCGGGTCTTGGGTATCTATCATATGGAGGTATGGCTTCAAGACCATGCTGGGGGTCAGCCTGCAAAACGCCACCTTGAAGTTCTCTGGGTCCGATGGCTTGCGGTGCTTCAGGACTGGAGTTTTGGCATGAAAAACGCTCGTTTACCCAAGACTGCATTTGTAGAGGAATCGGACCCTGATGCGTTCGGCTTCCTCGATCCTGGGCAAGTAATTCGAGGAGCGCATTTGATTCCTGCGTTTGCCTCGAAACGTGGTGTAAGCTCCCTTCGCCATGGGAAATCGTTGGCACGTCCTGGGGGGCAGCTAGATGATTGGGAAGAGCATTATGTTGGAATGTAAGTGCGAATATATCTTCCCTGACACATTAATCCTCAAACTTCTGAACCAGATTTGTCGATCGGGATATGTTTATGCGCTACACTCACCTCGGTATCGGTCATTCAACTATGCTGCGGAGGATCTCCAGAGACTGTCTTGGCTCTGATTCGGTGACCCCAGACAATGTCATGGATATCATACCTGGCGGGCAAGATTTGGACGATGGCGACGGTTCTGATGGCGACAGCTTGGATGGATTTCATGAGGATGGCGAAAGCAGCGATGGCGAGGGTGATGAATGGTACGATGATGAGTTTACTGATGAGGAACAGGATGGTGGCGCCGGGGATGAAGGGGACGAGGATGAGGCTGACGAGTTTGATGAATTATCTTTCTGAACTTTTTCGAAACTTATCCTTCCAGTCACTAGGTCACTAGTTGCATCTCCAACATACCGCAGTTTCAGCACTAGAACCACCCTCCCCGACCCCTACGTCAGTGGAGGAGAGCCTTGTTTCGCTTGGCTCGACTGTGATATTTTGTGTATCATCGTTGATTGGTGAATACATTGTCGGTTTTTGGATGATGCTCGCTTTCATGCCTAGTTTCGACATCATGGCGTGCGATTCGAACATGGCGGTTAAAACCCATTAAATTTGCTTGTTCAAATCTGACATCAGCGCTTGCTCCACCTGCCCTTAGAATTTGAGTTTGAGTGATGCGAGGGTCTTTTCCCGACCACGAACTGGTGTTACAAGGTACGATCGATAACAGAATCATGTCGATGGGCTTGTGGTTACGGATTATATATTAGTATATGTCAAAAAGTATTCTAATTTGTTCACCAGTTCTTCTGATCTGAGTAACCCAGGCGCATCAGGGCCGGAGTCGGAGTCGGTTATGAATTGGGACGGACAACAGTGACAGTTGAGTCAGCTTTTTCGTTTGCAAGTGTATTACCTTGTTTGCTCCGTTTGTTATCGATCGCATGGATGACTTGAGCGATTGAACCAACACAGTGCGCAACAACATTTCTGTAGGGTTGTCACAAATTTGTGAACACCTCCAAGTCATTATGATGTTCCTCAGCAAAGGACGTCGAAGGCGATTGCGGCAATGGCAATACTGCCGTCTGGGGAAGACTTGGAATGGAGACATCTGCCACACCTCATCGTCATGCATCCGCACTTGATGGCTGCAGATTTTTCTGTTGACAGCTGCTTCAGGCTAAACATCGAGTTATATCTACTACTGATAAACACTCAGGCTTACCAAGAATTCCAATCGTCTCTCTCAAGACCAGCCTCGTCTACCGACTGCCGTGTATTATGCCCGTTTTCCAGACTTCAACATTTGTCCTGTCTGTCAATGGTATCTCTGCGACGCCTCCAGGCTTTCGATGAACTGTTACCTCTCGGCGATGGGCATGCGTTTTAGACAAGGACACTACAGGTGCGATATCAGCTTCCACTTCCTGCACTCATTTGGAAATGTGTTTTCATCGACAGACAATCACCGCACCTCATTCTCTCGAGATTAAAAATATATCGTCGACCCTTCAACTAAGGCGTTTAGCAGTCATTCAGCAAGAAATTCGACCCCAAACCTCATAAGGGTCAGTCGTCCGTTCAATTCAAATTTCGTGGCCGGTGCCTGAACTGATCTAAGCCAACAGGTAGTCATATGTATATACCCAAGACCATAGTTAGGAAGTTGCCAACCCGCAGTTCTACGAAAATTTTAATTCCTCATCTGCAGGCAATCTGGCGCTTGATGACGATATATCATCTGTGCCACAGTTACTCCGAACCAATGAACATACCCTTCCTCCGATCCCATACACGATCCGTTTAACCTAGAGGCTCCCGCGTATATGTCCCCTCCGGATGTGAATAACTCTGTGTCTCAGATGTATGATAATATCGTGCACAGGACGTTATATTTGACTTTATCCGAAACGTGCAGAAGCATCATGCAGTGCTGCAGGAAACACGCCTGCAATCTCGTCGTGGATGGTTTCAGTTTACGTCTTCCTATATGGTCTGAAGGTTCCGAACGTGAGCACCACTGGTAATTCAACCATTGGCCTTCACCATCAATGATATAAGACCGTTTAATGTCCCTGTGTACGCACTTTGGTTTGGGGTATTTGTCACCTCAAGTTGATTGGTTATATAGGGCGTCTGCGGTAGACTATGTTGGACTCATCTACCTCCTGATTTTGGCGGTACGTTCACGACTTTCAAAGTTGATAGGGATATGTCTAATTCTCTCACATCTAGTTCGTGTTGACGGTACGACATTCACGATGGTTCCGGACAATGTTCATTAATATGGTGTGATGGTTAGAACCAACTTCTGGCGGCTCGCGTTGAATCAGGCTTTGAGAAGCGTTTGAGGTTGCGACCTCTCATCCTTATCCGCCTGCTATGGCCGGTCACTCTCTACTTCTTTGTCTCCGTATGGTGTTTTACTCATTTCCGGATGATCGACTGAAGTGTGTCATTTATAGCTAATGTACTCTCTCTTAAGTTTGGCGTTCGGAGTGCCATTTGGCAGGAAGTGAGTGTCATATTTTTTGATGTAGAATTGTGATCTGACCTTTGTATCTTTCTAAGATTTGGGCACGCAGGCTTTGTCATCTCCTGGATGATGTCGTGGTCTTGTACCACGTGTCCGGCAAAGGGAGTAGAGGATTCAGCGTGTTACTAGACGATATTGGACAGGCCAATCTTTTATGGTCCGCGTCTCGTCTGCAAAGTTAATCAGCCCCAGACTGAGCCCACAAAACAAACAAGCCCCTGCAGATCCTCAGCTGTTCCGCCTTCGTCAAAGTCTGGCGGACTGACAAGGAGCGTTTGGAACACGCGCGGATGGACGTTTCAGGAATGGAGAAAACAATGCGATATAAATAATTCAGTCACGAGTTATACATTCGAGGGCACTCCAATTTCTCGCTGAACCAAACTCCGGCAGATTAGACACGGCCTCGGATTCCAGTGGACGAAGGTTAGGGAAGAGTAATGCGGGAGGGAACCACACGGAATGTAGGACATATGCACCCCAACTTCACAACGGACTGAAAGTGCGATGCAGTACATCCTGCTCGCACATTATGCGCCGCATCCCCATTCCATCCCATTCCCGTTCCCATTACTACATCCCGTTCCCGTTCTCATTCCCGTTCCCACCACCATCAGCACACTGACTCCAGCATCAGCCGGGAGAGTGGAGTGAGTCTTCCAAGTCCAAAAATTGATACGAACGACAGCATTAGTTGGCCCACCGGCAAGCTCTCGTGCGGCCATCATAGCTTCCCACAGTTCTGAATCGGATCAAAACATCCACCCAGAAGTTCGGTTGATGGTGTAGTCCTGGTCGTCCAGCTGTAGATGCCTTTCCCGAGTCGAAACGCACAAGACGCAAGAACTTGTCGAATTCATTTGGTGTATAGCATGTCCGCTTGTGAGTTTTCACATACCTTCTGCGTAGAATCTCAGTGACATTGTGCCATGTGTGCTTGTTGGTGCTCGGTTTTTGGCATATGGCTATCGTATGTCACCACTCATGAGGATCTCTTACTGAAGATCAGAGATATCCACTAGTTTTGATGTCTGGCTTGAACCCCTTCGAGGATACAAATCACTCGGAGTTCATGGCGTTCGTCACGGCATATCTTCAGTGCTAGTTGTGTACGCGTTCCTCCAATTTTACGTTCTCGCGAGCGCACTCTGGGTATCCTGTGCTTGCGGCAGGGAATTTCTGGATACTCTCCGGTAAGTCATACCTATCATTACTTTACCTAACTTCTGACGAGTGCATCAGATCATCTCCCCCTACTATTCCTACCCCAAATAACCTTGCACCAAGAATGCGGAATGACCCAATCACAACTGCAGGGATTTTACGGGTTTCTTCTGAAGGCAATTTTTTTGTGTTTCCCTGCTTTATTCTTCAATTTGACCATGCCATTCAGAATTTCAGCGAAACGAATTCCTTGCCCGTGTTCAGAACAGACTGCCAGTAAGTATTTCAAGGGTCGATAATACACATTCTGAAGATGACGTATGAAGAACCCGGATGCTGGACTCTGCACATAACTTTGCTCTTGGATTTTTTCGTTACCCTCTGGAGGGTCAGTACCAACAAGAGATCATGATTGGAGCCAAAGGTGTAAGTCATTTGAACTACTCTAAGATACTCGATTGATAATATGAGCATGTCAGATCAACAATACTCTCGCCCCTTATCGATTTTGCCCCAATAATGACATTCCAAATATCGGCTACCGCGGCGCACCACTTACTGATGCATGGAATGCAGTGTATCTCAGGGATACCGTCCCTCGTTTGCAACGATATGTTGATGGGTTTGAATTGGATGTCCGAGATGTTTATGCCATGCAAGAATTGTGTGCCTACGAGACGGTCGCTCTTGGTTATTCCAAGTCCTGCGAACTCTTCACGGAGAAGGGTGGGAAGGCTTTGATTATTCGTAAGAAACCTCTTCTATACAGTTTGCACGCCGCTGATCTTAACCAGATCTGCCTTAGCGGTCCAGAATAGTGCTACTACCAGTACTGTTCCCTCTTCATATGCGGTCCCAGGAGCGTTCCCAACTTCTCTCTACCCTAATTACTACAATAATCCAATGGCCACCTCTGCGCAGCCACAGCCAGTCATTTCAGATCCCGTCACAGTAATTCTCTACTGTAACTGCTACGTAACTGAAACTAACTCGCTCTTCAGCATGAAATCTTTCCATTTTCCCTGACAGACCCGCAAAACATTCCTCAGGTAACTTGCATTCCCGATGTGTGCCGCGTCGGTTTCATCGTTTTGACCCTCCGGCTTTGACAGAATGACACCGTGGATCCTCACCCACTTCCACCCCAGGCGTCCTCTCAACAACTTCTTCAACAAGCTGTAGCGCAGATCAAGTCAATTGCAGTAAACCCGATGTTCACTACATCATGTGCACGGTGCCAGGCTTCCCTAGAAGTGGCCAAATTTCTTGCTTTTGCGGCTCCTGAACAAGGGACTAATCTCGCTTTGACGCTTTGCGAGTACTTCGATTATTCGTCCTCTTGCGAGAAAAATTATGGACCTCTCGTGTTGGGACCGATCCTTACTCAAGTTGCATCTTTTGCTGATGTCGGAGGATATGACGGACAGGTGGAATCAGTTGCTGAAATGGAAGAATACTGCTCATGATGTTTCCCAGTCGATTTGCTCCGAATTTCTTGGCTTATGTTCAGCACCTACGACAACGACTCTCATCCTCACTGGCTGGTTTGCAAAGCCGAAGCCAAATCCTCTTCCCCCTCCCAAGCAGCCCAGTGGCCAACTGATGAAAGTTCTGCATCTTTCGGACCTGCATATTGATTCCCGTAAGCGGCATTTGCACGCATGCGTTGATTATCTCCACTGATATTCTAATGTTCACTATTGGTGCGTTCTCTCCTTCACTTGCCGCCCCGAATTGAAGTTTGATTGAAAAATATATATAGGTACAGTGTAGCTTGGGGCTCACCTATAGCCAGGGCACAAGGAATTGGCTATGTGCGAGAGCTTGTGTCTCGTCTCACTCAAACGCCGATTGAACGCACAATAGTTCCACTAATGCGACACTTCATTACGCTGTCACTTTCCCCCTTGGAGACAGCCTTTATGTGGACGCAACGCATGAAACTGTAGTATTAAATGGTCAGCTCGTTGATGAACCTGAACTTGAAAAGCATCCTAATTTTTGTTCATGGACAGTTCTTGCTGCGTTGAATATTTCGAGCTTTGCGGCGATGGGACAATTGCCGACTATCGGCGGTGTCCTTCACCGCTGTATAGGTTGCGAGTGCGGTGAGGGTCATAGAGACATTTCTTTTGTGCAAGACGGCTAATGTTCTTACATAGATGACTATGATTTGTGTGCAGCAGTTTCCTGACTGTCACAGAACTATTGGATGCCCACGCACAACAGGACGACGACAGAGTCCGGCTCTTAGTCCAGTCAGAAGGAGAATCTGACCACACGATTCCTGCAGACAACACAGGTGATTTTGCTAGGTAAGTTTTCGCCTTTGATTTGTATTGTCTACGATTGAGCTTTCGGGCAGTCTACGCGATACTATTCTCCGAGTGCGCATCCATGACTCTGACATATCGCTTTTCCTACACCGTCAATCTAATCGCCCTCTCCCGAATCCCAGAACTTTCAACAGCCCACGCCGCCACCTCGACACGATACGAAACGTCTGTGCTGACCGTGAGATGTTCGCCCTCTCCCTCTCCCTCGCCCTCTCCCTTTTCCTATCCCTTTTCCTCTCCCTCTTTGCCTCCCTCTCCCTCTCCCTCTTTGCCTCCTTCTCCCTCTCCCTCTCCCTAGCGATCTTCCTTGCACGATCGATGCTGCAGAAGCGCTGATACGCCATTCGAAGAGTCAGCGCGTCTGATTGGATGTCACGATGGACTACTCACCTCATCCTGAGGTGCCATCGTAAAAAGTAAGCGTTTTCGATTATAATTTGACGTTTTATATACGATGTAGCAGATGGATGTTATCGACGAGGTCGATTGCCTTTTTCGGCGCAGTGCCTCACGCTTCAAATTCCGCCGAACTCAACCAATGGTTCAAGCGCCCGTCACTCATAAGGCTGTCCTCAACATTCAACCTATGTCCTGTGCATTTTCTCGTCTTTTGGCCTGCTTATCCCACGTTGATAGTGTGATAGTGCTCTTATCGGACGCTGACGGTGCTACGGCCATCACTTTCTGGCTTGACTACCACGTCAAGGACATCCGGCTGATGTAGTGGCTCTCTGTGGCGGGGCTGTCGACCTTGACCTCCGCAACAAGAATGGCGATACACCACTTCATATCGCTTTAAAGGAGATGGAAGAGGATCAGGATCGTTTTGAAATTGTTCAAGAACTAATATGTTGTGGCGCAGAGTGCAAACGGTGCGTTCTTCGCGTCTCAGTCAAACGAAGTGCTGAGCGCTCTCCCTAGGGCAATGTCAGGCGGCTCTCCCTAGGGCAATGTCAGGCGGCCTCACACCACTGGAATATGCGCAAAGTCGATATCCTTTAGAAAACGGATCATCGCAAATCCTCCATGCGATGACGAGGATGACGAGGTTGAAATACAGCCAGAACAACTGAGGAAGCAAATGTATGACAGAAATGATTTCGTAGACGGTAAGATATTCGTCGATTCTGCCCTGATGACCACCTTCACGTTCTACTTCCAGATGTCGAAGATGGAAGCGAGGGATCAAGCCTGGAGGCTGAATAGATTATATATGCCGCTAGTACTGTATTGTTCCCGCGCACCTGCTTTTATGCCGCCATGATATTGTCGTAGCACGTCGTTTATCAATTCATGGTTTCTACTGCACTACATGATATGTTGTGATAAGACTATATCTGAAAATCAAACGAAAAACTTATCCCATCGGAGGAGATCGTGCCCCATCATGCAATATATGTGATGCCTACCGACGTCGTATGTTTGTCTCTGATTTTTTGCATAGGTGAGAAAAAAAACATATCACGCCCGTTCTCATCGTGCCACGCCATAGTGGGTTTTCACTGGGAGTCACATATCTTCCCTTACAGGCTGTGATGCTACAATGCAACATTCGTTTTGCCAACTCTACGCTACCTTAATCTCGAAGATCAATGCTAAAGTTATTTGCTACGATAATGCCTTATATAGCCTTGTAATTCGAGACATGATAAGGGAAAATGTGAACGCTCGACAACCTCGACACAATTACCCTGCTATCCCTTCCAGGTTATGATGGTGTAATGTCACAACGTAGTCATGACTTGTAATGTTCATATATATTTGATGACCAAGGCTAGTGCTGCTTTTCATCATAAAGTCATGAATAGCTTTTTATTGAAAATTGAAATTATGACAAGTGAGCATGGCTAACATAGTGGACCCAAATTCAACACGATCCCCTGTTGGCCGTCATGTTGCTGTGTTGTACCCTTGTCATGAGTGCTTGAAGGTACTCTAAATTTGTAGATGTATATACCTATATATCAATAAGTCAAATTTATCGGCGTATGAATGGTGATATATGGCAGAAACATAATTATTTCTTTCTGTAGTTATCACGGGTACAATATCACGGACTCATGAATTCACTGATGGGCATTTTGTCAATTTCCCAGATGTTGCAGATGTTTGTGCTGGGACCACGTCTGATCCTCAGTATTCGAGAATATCACGCCAAGCTCGTTGCCAGGGCCGACGGTGGAATAGGCATGACCTCCCTTGCTTTCAATGCTGGTGGAGATGCATTGACCAGCGAAGATGTATAACAGGTAAAACGATTCAAATGATCAACCATGGTACTATACGGGGAGCATACATATTTGTTTGTTTGTGATATTTCATATTTCCTCGTGCACACAATTGCCTTCAGGGACACTTGGTTAGGTGCCACGAAATCGCACAACGTCTCAGCGATACACCCCCCCCGGGAGCTCTTTGTGGAGTACTCAGATAAGGAACTTTCGACTCGGAGCAACCTCTGTGCGCTTTCGAGCAGTGTCAAAGAGCTGCTCAGACAAGTGTCACGGCGGACGCTTGAAGTGCAATACCAGGCAACTGCCAGCGAGTCTACGGATGTCCAAAGGCACGTCAGAGAGCTATTGGATACCCTTGATCGGCGGCTGTCCGCAATGTGAAACCCTTCTCCAGCCCGACTGTGACAACTATCAATTGTAAGGAAGCATATAGATTCAGTGCTGGACACTCGCCGGGACTTACATTTCAATGATCCTGATTCAATGCGCAGTTTGCGATTCTTTTCTTCTCTTTTCCGTATATACGATGTTTCACGTTTTGTTCATATTCCTTCTCTCTCGATTACTACGCCCTTCACTGCTGTATCGCTTTGGCTAACATCTCATTTGATCCATCTCGCAACATCAATCCCAACTCCTACTTAAAAACGGGCGAGGTTCTGTCGAATTTTTAAACACTTATTCAGCTCTTTGTATACCGTACAAAGAACCGCGACAATGTTGTTTCGTTGCATATTTTGTTGTCGCATTGCAAGTTTCAAAGTAGGCAGGTGCTCTGTTTTGGAGTCAGCTGAGACCTACTGCCAAGATATGTTCCAAGTGACCCATAATATTGTGATATGAATATGTATCGGAGGACAGTATTATGACAGGACGTCAAGATTGTAATTTGAACGGCAACGCCAAGTCGTAATGACGGACTCAACAACTGGTGCGTTGACCTTCACGAAGGTAACCTCGAAATACTCACACCGAGATGCTAGTAGTGCGAAGTACTAGCTTGCTTATCTGAAAGTCACAGGTGGATATCTCCATCATGCCAATTGCCAATATCTTGCTCCACAAGGCAGATCTTAGGTGGCAATTTGCTGGCATTGCAGATATCAGCTATTCGAAAGGTGATTCCAGTGGATAGGTTATCGTACATACTCACGACATTCAGCATATAAAAGCAAGGCGCTTTCTATATCGTCCTTCTCAGGATTATTTGATTTGATCCTTTATCGCATCCTCACAACAATGCGTGTCTGTTTTGTCCCCGCCATTGTTGTCGCTTTGACAGCATTAGTATCTGCCAGTGATAATGACTGCCCCATCTTCTGTATCATCCCTAAAAACTGTAATACGTGCCCCGAGAAAGCTTGCGTGAGTATGAGTAGTTTGCGTCCTGGATTTAACTATATGACTCACCGGCTGGCAGTTTCTCTTTATATGCTCCTAGCGTGGTAGTGGGTCGTGTTTTTGCTGTCACATCGGTGCAGTATGGTTGATGGCACGAAGCGTGAGCCACTAGTACTAATATGTTGTTGGGTTGATCAACGGATTTGCTTCTGAACAGATTTTATGGCCGCTAGAGTGATGGAGATCTTGAAATGCATCATAGAGGATCCAAAGACTGATGTGTCTACATTCCGATATAGTTACCAAATAGCCATAGAGGACCGAGAGGTAGTTGTCAAACCACCTCGAGTCGACTGAGCAAGTATCAACGGCAGGGAAAGCTTCTGGCATAAAATCTCCTCCTTTGCATAGTAGTCACTTTGAAGATGAGTGGGCTTCCCGCGAATTTCGAAAGGTGTTTTGCAAATTTGCATACTTTCCCACGCATCTAAAGCATGTGCATGTACAATTCTTAGATGATTGCATCCAGATCCCACTGGCAGCGAACCGCTACTGATACCAAACGGAGTTGTGACACAATCGCGTGGCTAAGTGGACGAAGGAATCACCATGCAGTACCTGGAAGCAAGAGGTACTACCATAGGAAGTGGCAAGCAGTGAAAAGTTTACCAAGCTAGAAATGCGACACACAGTCAGGCCTCAAGGCCTCACGCGTGCCGCACGTCGACATGTCATGTCTGATTAAACCAGGTACCGGCCCGGTTCATCTCCTTCATATCTCTGTTAATACACCTCTTTGACACAAAGAATGGCGCGTCAAACTCTCAATAACAATGACAATTTCCACATTGCTGTCGAGACTGCACAGAATTTTGAAGCATACTTCGCGTAGGCACCTACAAATCCTCGTGATGCAAGCGACTGATGAGGATGACGGATGCATATGGGACGAGGCCACCATTTGATGTCGTCGTTAGGAATGTCATATGCATACTTAGTCTAGTACATCCGAGTCATCCGGTTCTGCCGGTTATGACCGGCCGCCTGACAGTGAGAACTGACCCTAGCCTGCTAGCAGTTCTACCCGCTACACTGTTGACTCCATACATATGGTCGCGGACACTCAAACTATCACTATAAAAGCGATGGACATCAATATGTCTACACGCACTCCATACGTCCCAAACTGATATGACCATAGTCTCAGATGATCCCACTTGGTGGCCGTTCGTCAGTTATTCTTCTCTTATCAACCATTTTGTAGGTTCGTGGAGAGCAATTGCATTGCCAATGGTGACATTTCAATATCATTGACTATTGCTTCGCAGCTGCAAGCTCTACTGTAGTTGTATATGATTGGGGTGAGCGGAACAATACGTTCTGAGGGATCGTTGATATGTATACAGCATTCAAGTATTGACATTCGGACAAGAGGTAAGTTGATATCATGGCCTGCACATCTCAACTAAGAATGCTTTAACAGTTCGAACTGATCTTGGTGAGCAAGTATCAGAACCAAACAGCATGATGCAATTAACTCGGGCAGAGGCAACGTTGGTCCTTCATGACCGTTCTTTATATTTGTGTATGCTATTGCTACTATGAGCGCAGTTGGCATGTTGTACTGACTTCAACATATACTAGGTACGCTACATCGGAATACTATTTTCTATGTGCGTAGGCCATCTGCATAACACTGAAATGTGCTAATAAGTCATCTCTCGCAACCAGCATTAACATCCTGTGTATGTATCCTCAAATGTATTTACTCCTTCCGACTAACTGCATGCAGCGATTCTTCCTGTATCGATCACTGATGTAGTGGGTATTCTGTGCCGATGCCTATTCCCATTCAACTAACTACGTTCCTATATAGGAGTGAGTGATATTCTCTGCTGGTTTGTGTCCTCAAGGAAAAATGACTTCAATAGCTGTGAGTTCGTTTAAAGTATTTATTCCATCATAAAGTAACTGGGTTTCCAGGCACTATAATATGGTACATAGGTACATGGACCCCTGTCATCGTAAATGCTATGCTAGGCGGTGAGCTCACTCGCGCCTTCCTCACAGATATTGACTTGACTGAAATATTATTTGAAGTCACCATGATTGCTCGGATAAATGCCATGTATCAGGGATCTAAAAAGTTGTTCATCTTTCTTGTTGTAACCTTGCTGGCTTGCACGATAGCCTCCGGAGTTATAGTGGTAATTGAAAACCTGGGTTTTTCAGCGCGTAAGTTTTAATTATCGATGAAAGCCTGGAGAGACTCATGGATATTTACCAGAGGAGGCTGTCCTTTCCGATTACTATATTTGCATTGACTACGCGGACACGTACAAGACAAATCTGACTTTCGAGAGTCTAATATCCACCGCTGCATGGGAGGTCTTTGCCTTGTTTCTTACACTCTGGATTGTTATAAAGCACATCCGTGAACTGCGACAATCGCCGATAGGATCGACCCTTGGGGACTGTTTCATGATGTTAATAAAGAGTCACGCGTTTTACTTTCTAGCGTGAGTTCGGTGATCTGGATGTTATTATATTGTTGCACTGAAGTTCTGCGTGTGCTAGCTTTGCTATTGTAGCTGCCTTGAGACTTGGCTCACTGTCTCAAAACATTACGGTACGCTGACTTGTGACTAACATCTGCAGCTGACCACTCTCATAATTTCTCTACAGAACTCGTTATCCATAGGAAGCGATATCTACTCTGGCATTTGGGCAATCGCTGAGGTATTGCAGATGTTTGTGCTGGGACCGCGTCTGATCCTGAGCATGCGAGAGTATCACGCTAAGCTCGTGGCCAGTGCCGACGAGGCAATAGGCATGACGTCCTTCAGTACTTTCCAGGTTGGTGGAGAGGTGTTGACCAGCAGATGTGTGTAGCACATAAAAATGATTCATATCATTAACAACAGTGCTGTGCGGGGATTACGCACAGTTGATTGTTTCGGTGTGATATTCGGGCTCGTCGTACGTGCTATGTGTTTGGTATTCCGAAGAGGATACAACTTTGTGTAAGCGGCTGCGCCTTTTCCCGCCCCTGCCTGATTTGGACCAGTGGTCAGTGTTACGGTGTTTTCTCGTTGATTCAGCGCCTGCACAAAAGTAGTGGCAACTAAGTGACGTACACCATACCAGGCTCCAGCCTACCCATGCCACGTCAAAAGACCATCGCCCCACCCCTCCTCAAGCCCATACACAATATCTCCCGCCTTCTCCTCCACCCAAGAAAGGACCAGCACATCACTTCGCCTTCAACTCCTCCCCAAGCTCTCTCACTCTCTTCTCCCACTCACGACTGTTTAGTCCGTGCCTCTAGCATCCTCAGCATGCGAGAATATCATGCCAAGCTCGTTTCCAGGGCCAGTGAGGGAACAGGCGTGTCATTCATTGCTTTTCATGCTGGTGCAGATGCGAAGATGTATAGCACATAAAACGATCCAAATGATCAACCAAGGGGACCACGCATATTAAATTATTTCGTAGTGATATTTACAATAGTCACACTGTGTATTTCAAGTTGGTGTTCCGAAGTGATTTGGAGGATAGAATTTCTTGGACTTATATATATACAGGTTCTGTATGCCACATCGAGGCGAAAGGTTGAAAACCGTCGGTCATCGCATAATCATTAACAGTCTGGAAAGTCCCAGGATCTCACATCATCGATCTGATCAGATGTAAGTTAGTATAGTTCAAGTGCCGATTTATCACCAAGTGCGCAGTAGCAACGCTGATGACGACAATAACGGATCAAGCTCTGTAAGTATGATCGCATACAAGCTACAAGAGAATCACATACTATCAGGAAGATGCGAAATTCAATCCTGAGCAAAACATACGCACCAGCGAACCGCTACTCATTCTAAACGGAGTTGTGACATTCGGATCGTGTAGCTATAGGTAAACGAGGGAATCAGTACCTGAAATTTGAAAGTACGAAGTGGCAAGCAGTGAAATGTTTTGCAACACCAAGCTAGAAATGCGACACACCATCAGATGATCAGGCCCAGGTTCACGCCCACTGGCAGCTGTCACGGCTGATTCAATCAGGTACTGGCCCAAGCATCCCCTTCATGACCGCCCATTCTCTGTCAATACACCGCTTTTCGGACGAAGTCCTGCAGTTAGTATGCTTACACGGCCACTGATGCCCATCTATTTGAATCCATGCATAACCTTGATTCTCGAAGGTGCTTCCTTGATCACAAGCAATGGTGCGCCAAGTTCATCCTGCCAGTATGCCACCGCATTAGTATAATCGGAGGACAATATTAATAATTTCCGATAGTCACCACTACTAGGCCGCCCACTAACTAGGCCTAGGCTCGTAACCACCCCGCGGTCGATGGCGTGTCAACCTCTCGATGACAATTTCAACTTTCACATTGCTGTTGACGAGACTGCACAAATCTTGAAGCCACCTTGGCGTAGGCACCTACCAATTCTCATGATGCAGATGACTGATGTCAGGATGACGGATGCATATGGGACGAAGCCACCATTTGATGTCGGCGTTAGGAATGTCATATACATACTCGGTCTAGTACGTTTGAGTCAAAGCGGTTCTGCCGGTTATAACCGGCAGCCTGAGAACTGACCCTAGCCTGCTAGCAGTTCTACCCCCTGCACTAGCTGACTACATGCACATGGTCATGACCGCCCAAACTAATCACTATAAAAGCGATGGACGGCGATATGTCTGTACGAACTTCATACGTCCCATCCCGATATGACCATAGTTTTAAATGATCCCACTCTGTGGTCGTTCATCAGTTATTCTTCTCTCATAAACTATTTTGTAGGTTCGTGAAGTATGCAATTCCAACGGTGACATTTCAATATCAATGACTATTTATTCGCAGCTGCAAGCTCTGCTGTGGTGGTATACGACTGGGGTGAGCGAGATAATAAGTTTCGGGTGACCACTGATATGTATACAGTATTCAAGTATTAACATTCGGACAAGAGGTAAGTTGATGTCGTGACCTGCACATCTCACTAAGAATGCTTCAACAGTTCGAACTGATGTTGGTGAGCAAAGTCCTGTATCAGAATCAAATAGGACAATGCAATTGATTCGGGCAGAGGCAACGTTGGTCCTTCATGACTGTTCTCTATATCTGTGTACGTTATTACTGCGAGCGCAGTTGTTATGTTGTGCTGACTTCACCATATTCTAGGTGCGCTACATTGGAATACTATTTTCTGTGTACGTCTGCGAGGCTATCTACATAGCATTGTAGTGTGCTAATAAGCCATCCCTCGCAACCAGCATTAACATCCTATGTATATATCCTTATCCTCAAATGTGTTTACTCCTTCTGACTAGCAGCATGCAGCAATCCTCCCTGTCTCGATCACCGATATAGTGGGTATTCTGCACCGATGCCTGCCATTCCATTCAACTACTAACTACGTTCCTATATAGGAGTGAGTGATATTTTCTACTGGTTTCAAGCGTCCTCAAGAAACAATGACTTTAATAGTTGTGAGTTCATTTGAAGTATCTGTTCCGCTACCAAGTAACTGGGTTTTCAGGCACTATGATATGGTACATAGGTGCATGGACCCCTGTCATCGTAAATGCTATGCTAGGCGGTGAGCTCACTCGCGCCTTCCTCACAGATACTGACTTGACTGAAATATCATTTAAAGTCACCATGATTGCTCGGATAACTGCTATGTATCAGGGATCTAAAAAGTTATTCATATTTCTTGTTGTAACCTTGCTGGCTTGCACGATAACCTCCGTTGTTATGGTGGTAGTTGCAAACCTGGGTGTTTCAGCGCGTAAGTTTTCATTATCGATGAAAGCCTGGAGCACAAGAGACTCATGGATATCTACCAGAGGAGGCCGTCCTTTCCGGCTACCATATCTGCATCGACTACAATTACGTGGCAAATCTGACTTTCGAGAGTCTAGTATCCACCGCTGCATGGGAGATCCTCGCCTTGTTTCTCGCACTCTGGATTGTTATAAAGCACATCCGTGAACTGCGACAATTGCCAACAGGATTGACCATTGGAGACTGTTTCACGATGTTAATAAAGAGCCACACGTTTTACTTTTTAGCGTGAGTTCGGTGATTTGGATGTTATCATCTTGTTTTACCGAAATTCTACATGTGCTAGCTTTACTATTATGGCTTCCTTGAGACTTGGCGCACTGTCTCAAACTCTTACGGTACGCTGACCTACGACTGACATCTGCAGCTGACCACTCTTCTCATAAATTCTCTGCAGGACTCATCGTCAGTAGGAAGTGATGTTTACTTTGGCATCTGGTCAATCGCCGAGGTATTACAGATGTTTGTGCTGGGACCGCGTCTGATCCTCAGCATGCGAGAATATCACGCTGAGCTCGTGGCCAGGGCCGAAGGGGAAATAGGCATGACATCCTTCAGTACTTTCCGGGCAGGTGGAGATGTGTTGACCGACGGATATGTGTAGTAAAGGCGTTTATGACGAGCGAGAGGGTCACGAGGAGTCTAGAACGACAAAAGACAAGATCTCAGTTGTCTCGAACGAAAACTCTATAACGGTGCGTCTACCTAGAACGACAAAAGACAAGCTATAACTAATGTTAGACGCGTTGTAAACTCTAGGGACTTGTTGGCACGTACATCTCAGTTGTCTCGAACGAAAACTGAGATGCACCTGCGGTACTGCTGGTAATCTTATAGTAAGTTGATCAGGTACTGGAACATATGAATGAGAGACTGAAAAATAAACTAGGACGCGAGCCGACGTCATACGTCGCTCGTCTTCGTCCGTTTTGGCGCGCGCTCGAACCATTCTCCCCTTATCACTCGGATCCTTCGGACTCTCTCGACTCGGATCTCCCCCTGGCCTCGGATCTCTCGGTCTCGTACTCCAACATGTATCACATACAAACGATTCAAATGATCGATCGATCAACCACGGTACTGTGCGCGGAGCATTATTTGATTGTTTCACTGTGATATCCAGCCTCGTCGTGCTGTGTATTTGGTATTTCGAGGAGGATTTTTTTATATACATATTCTGCTACCTGGGACATGGAGTAGCTAATCGATACTTAATTACGAGGCCTCAGCAGAAACAGGTGTCAACTCAACCTATAATAACAGCTAACTTGTACTACATACGACACACAAGCTAAGCGGCGCCCCACCTTGTTACCAGGTCACTGTTGTGTTTCGATTCATATCAATGTCTTATAGCAATTAATTGCCACGTGGTCATGTACACCCAGTCTACATATATGCCAGCCTACCCATACCACGTCAAAAGACCATCGCCCCACCCGTCCCCGAACCCATATACAATATCTCGCGCCTTCTCACCAAAAATCTTCAACCTAAGAAAGAACCAGCACATCACTTCGCCTTCAACTCCTCCCCAAGCTCTCTCACCCTCTTCTCCCACTCACACGACTCTTCAATCCGTGCTTCTAGCACACGTATCTCTTCAAGGACACGCGCGAGGTATTTGGCTCCTGTGCCCTCTGTTGTTAGTTCACGTTCACCATCCCCCGCAATTGGTTCGCTTTCGCCAAGCGGTGTCGTCAGTCCGTTTTCACCACGCCCCTCATGAGCCCGAGGCGTAGCAATCCGGCTAAAGGTCCAACTGCCCGTTCCGTCGCCCGTAAGAGTCAATATATGCGTGTGATACTTTGTCAGAGACGGTCTGTATGCGTCAATATTATCAGCATCGACACATAAAAACCACGCAGAGACACACCGCAAGGAAATGGTGATCAAGGTGATCCCTAACGCCTTTGCGTGCTCGTACATCTGGCCCTCGACGTCGGAGCTCACGGCGGATGTGCATTCTGGTGCGTTTCAGATTAGATCAGATGCCAGAAACGGAGGTAAGAAACTCACCGTCTAGAATCGCGAATTTGGGACGATGGTAGTAAAGGCGAGCCATCGCAAGCTGTTAACAAGAACGTCAATATCATTCCATCTCGTTCCAGCACCAAAAAGAAAGAAACTCCAAACTCACCCTCTGCTTCTCCCCCCCACTCAACACATCCCTCCACTCCTTAACCGCATCCCACCCGCCCTCTCTATCCACCAAATATCCAAGGTGAGCAGCATCCAGCAAGCTTTCGAGTTCTGACAGCGCCGCGGGGGACGCAGTGAACTCGGATACGGAATGTGGGTATATGATTTGAGATAAGAGGGTCCCTGTGGGGTGGTAGGGACGTTGGGGGATGACGAATACACCTGGACGGCCATCTGCGTCGTTTGTGGGACGCGTAAGTGCATCATCAACAGGACGCGCAACCGTGCCATCAGTACACATAGAGCCCCTGAGCATCGAACGACTTCCAGGTGCCCAAAGCCCTGTCAAAACACGTGCAACAGCCGTCTTCCCAACCCCGTTAGATCCTGTGATCATGAGGTGCATACCTGGTCGGAGCGTGAGGGTGAGTGCGCGGACGAGGGTGGTGTTTGGCCCTGAGAGAGTTTCTGAGGAAGTCACTTCCAAGGACGGGGCTGGGGGGATTGGTTCTGCGTGAGCTTGGAGCTTGGAGGTAGTAGCGAAGGAATGAGAAGGTGAGGGTGAGGGTGAGTTGGGAGAGATCAAGGGATCCTCTGGAATGCATATATCCACGTCCTTCAGCGCGAATGTATCGCCGTCCCCTGGGAGTGCAAGAGGGAGAGGTGGGAGGTTGTGAAGGGTTGAAAGGAGGGTGTAGAGTCTTTTGGTGGGTGGGTAAGTTCGTCGAGTGATCCAGGAGACACAACGCAGACGGAATAAGACAAGCAATCCAAGAAACCAAAATGAGACCCATAAGCATACCCCCAAGCAACACAAAGCACTCACCGCCCAGTCAACCCAGCAACCTCTTGCAGATCTTTATACGCATACATGAGTCTCCCACCCGCATCTGCGAGGGAGAGGAGAAGGCGTCGGTTGGAGATGTAGGCTGTGTGAATTTGTTAGCTGCGTTTGCTCGTTGGGGGATATAGAGAAAGGGAGATGAGGATGACACCAAGCACCAAAACACTCACTTTCTGTTCTGGCAGCAACGATACCATCTGCGTCGCTCTTCTTGTTTCGTCCCCACTTTCCCTCTCCACTCTTTCCCTTTCCATCCACGACACCCGCATCACGGGAGCGCTTCCTCGTGATAAGCAACGGTACGGCTATCAACCCGTACCCAGCGGCGGACCAGAGGTATTTGATGACGAAATCTTCGGTCCATTCGTATGCGATGCGGATCTGTGAAGATGTTAGTTGAGATGGGATGGGTGAGTTTGGGATGAAGAGGGATGTATGTAAGAGATTGGTCGGAAGAAAACACAATGGGTGAGGGTAAAAATGGACAAGTGAGCAGAATGATGATGTGTGGAAAGGTAGGAAGCAAATTCAAACGTACCTTATATATCGAATTGACATGTTTGATCAATCGCAAATACGTTCTCGTCAGTATATCTCGTTCGCGTGCGCCTCCGTCGTAGAACCTGCATTGGCATCAGGTGACGGCCATGGTAGACAGAAGGAAGTGCACCTACGCGACTTCTTCGCTTTCTCTCCCGACGCGTCCGACGCCAGCTCTATATTCGCCTTCCAGACGGGCTTCTACAGCTGCGAGACGACCAAATGCAGGTGTCACGGCACGGAGGATCTAGATGGATGTTAGGGTTGTTCCTAGGACATAGTAGTGGACAGACCTTGGCAGTAATATAATAATTGATAAAAAGTAGTACGGTGCCTCTGAATCCGAGAGACCTTGCGAGTTGGGAGGTGAAGAGAAGGAGGTCGAGGGAGGGTTTCATGAGATTGCCGCTAGTACAAAGAGTTAGTTCTGTCCAGGCAGAGGGATGAAGGACATACTAGATACCAGCGACACTCTCTGCCCAAGCGTCGACGTCTGCTGTGATGTACTGGTCGATGCCATGAAGGGGAACACGGTAGTAGCGGAGATAGGGAGCGGAGGAGAGGTAGAGGTCGTGGATGTATCGAGTCAAGCGGGTTCTAAACCTGAGGGAGAGTGTAGATTGAAGGTGGCGAATCTGAAGAGCGTATAAATGGGAATAGAAAGGGAGTTGGGGAGGATACATACCATGGAGTTTGTATATATACTTGGTATAGCGAGTGCGAACCATAGAGCGAGGCCGGTCAAGAACCCTTTGCCATCTGCACTGACCAAGTCTCTTACTATGCGACCATCTAGGCGGGCGACAGCTATGCTCAGCACAGTACGAAGAACGAGAAATGTAGAGTGAGCAGTAAGTAGGAGCGCTTCACGAGTGTGAAGCGAAGGAAGGACGATTCGCAGGAGCGAACGGAGTTGGTGCACAAATGGAAGACCCAGTCCTGGAGTCGCATTCACCAGCGGAAAGTGAACAGCGTCGATGGCAAGCTCGCTTTGACTGTACGTTGTTGTACTGCTTGTCTTGTTCCTAAAGGGTTTAAACAGTCTAGACCGAAGAATGAGAACTGTTGCGATCAGGACAAGCAATGGTCGTCGTGATGACTGGTGTCGAAATAGTTCATTAGGGTTGAGCGGTTTCGAGAATATCGCCATGCTCGCTGTACGTTACAGCGAGCAGTGCAGGCGAACTTCATCATGAAGCGCGCGTCGAACGAGCATGTGATTACTGGATCGGACTCGGATCGGTTAGCACTGACTTGTACAATGTTTGCACGTGGCACCCTCACACTTAGCGTCTCTTCATTGCAGATTGCAGTAACTACAGCCTTAAGAAGGCACAACTTAGGAACTCGGGCATACTTGGACGTTGGAACTTGCTAGTACGTTGTGTTGCATCTTTTCCTGATATTCACTCATACTTATATTCATGCAAGGATGTCAACCGACTTGACAAGTTCACTCATTATGTCGACGTACTGTCTAACATTAGTAGCAATGGAATGCACTGACCTATCCGAACTCTATTAATCCAGTGTCCGATCTCATCCCCTCGACTATCTTATCGCTGAATCGCTGAAACGACAACTTTCGTCCGGTCATGACTAGGCGGCCCCTCACAAGGACTCTGATCACTCCGCTTGGACATGTAAAGCAACGAGTGACTCAAGGGGTTGATCGTGTGACTGCCTGTTGCATGGCCCAGGCCGGTCACTACGACAAAGATCTCCAAAACCCTGCCACACCTCGGTGTCAACCAATTCGATACTCATCTCAATTTTTACTCAACTATTCACGTCAAGTTGAGCTCGATGATCCGTATAGCTTATCTCTGGCAAATAACTAGATCCTGATGTTCATCCAACGCTGTAACAGATTGAAGCTTTCAAACCGATGTGGTTGCTTCAAGGACAATGCACTCACGTGTTCCATGGTCCACATCCGCTAGTGACCTCCACAAAGTGTCCCTGTACGAACGCCACAAACGGCTGTCTACCGCAAAGCACAGTGGAACGACCACAGTCGGGAATCGTTTATATACCTCCCCCAATACCTCCCCAGTGCCATCATCATCCCAAGTTGAAACATACATTCACCTCAGACAGAATCAACTAGTACCACCACTCATATTCTTCTATAACCAATCATGTCTAAGGTAGGCCTAATCCCTCGTGCACTAACTTGAAGACTGACTCGGACGCGGAATATTTAGACCTACATTTGCTCTGCTCATCCTGGCTGCAACGCAACTTTTACCAGGTTCATCGACTTCAAGAGACATGAGGCCGCATATTCATTAGAGTACGTTTTTCTCCTTCTATGCTATATAGCGTACCTCACTCACATTCGCTTACACAGTGGGTATATCTGCACCTGGCCCGGCTGCGACTTTGCGACAAAGAGGAAATCTAACTATGAAATCCATTCTGCTAAGCAGTACGTGTTCATTCATCACTGTCATCGACTCCACCTTGTCGACATTTTTTTAGTACGGGCGAGCAACGCTACATCTGTCCTCACGATGGTTGCAACTACAAGACCCACGACCCCGCTGGCTTCACGCGCCACCGCCAGAAACAACATGGGTATGTTGCTCTACCGCGCGGTCGTGGTGCCCCCTCCACAAAAGGGTCAGGCGGGATTAAACCGTCATCCCAGCCCCCGGCACAGCTCCAGCCCCCGGCAGAGTTTCTTCCCCCGGCAGAGTTTCTTCCCCCTGCTACATTCTCCCAATACCAGCTCCAATTTCAAGCCACGCAACTGCAACCCATGCAACTGAAACCTATGCTACCGCAACCCATGCAACTGCAGCCCATGCCACCGCAGCCCATTCAACTGCAGCTCATGCAATCGCAACCCATTCAATCGCAACCCATGCCACCCCGGCCCATGCAATCTCATCCCACTGAACATAAACTCCAACCCACTCAATACCGACCCCCTCCACCTATCTACGACCCGTCATTGGGAGTCTTATACGGCTCAACAGATACCGCGGACGACTATACCATGTATACTCCACCCGCGAGGACCTCCAACGGGTGGACTGAGGGATGCATGTGTCCTGAATTGATGCAGAGACGCCCTTCGGAGATGCTAGGGTATGAATATTAGCGTTATTAGTTTTCATGATCTTTAGAAGTGAGAATCATTTGTTATCTTTTTCTTTCCTCGTCGGTGATTTTCGTTCGTTTATGTGCGGCCTCGGATTCTGCATCCTTCTACTTGTTCGTATATATCATTTATCTCAAGGAAATACACTCTTTTATCAATGTAACACATTTCAAGTTTTTATTGAAACATCTACCTCTCGATTCGCGCTCTCAGCGCTCCGAGTCATGCTCCGCTACCAAACTCTGTATATTTTCTAATAATAGGCACGCAATTACGTAAAGGCTTCTTGCTAAAAACACTCACAAGCTGCAGTGCACCGTTCTTGTATCAGCAAATGAATCTAGTCCTTCCAATGATACTTCCCGCATGGCTTGGATGATGAAGCTCACGTCCTAGTTGGACCACGTTTGTATTGCGTCAATACTAATTTAAATTCAAAGTTAATTTCAATATCTCGAGAAGTTCTCAACGTTCCCGCCAAATGAAAATTCATTCGTTCATGCACTATTCCAAATTCAAACTTTACCAGTCCGTCTCAAGTCCGTCTATCGACGGTTTGCCTCATAGACGGACTGATTACAGGTTCAGGGTACCCAAGATTTGCAGGTCCTCGTACTTGTGCCCGTGCTAAGGATGGGCCAAACACAGGTACCCATACCCCGCACCACCCGACCCACATTCACCTGAGGGTGCGTATCCGGGTATACAGCCTTATCCGTGTTATACCCTACGCTAGAGCTGATTCCAATCTCGTACAGATGATCAATTGAGTAACGGAATGCGGATGCACCAGTTATAAAGAGAGGGGAAGAGTATCATTTGTCTATCGTCCAGCCTCGATCCAAGATGTCAACCCTCAAAATCCCGAAGCTTGCAGATGAACTCTTCTTGCGACCCATCGTAATATCGATGAACAGTTTGGCCCTGTCGGCCCTTATGTCCTATGTCATGTCTGCCAACGCAGGTATCGACTGGAGACCGGTACGCTCATTAATTTGATACTAGATCATATCGCTTATGCAATTGTCTTCGCAGATAACCATCTGTGTTACATCAGATATCCTTACCATGGGTGCTGATCATCTCAAGGATAAAGAGAAGGAGTTTTCGTCAGACCGCAATAACGCAAACGACCCACGCCTCGCCTCTTGGTTTTTGTATGCACGGACCTTCCTCAACGCTAGCGCTGTGCTCCTTGCATCTGCACTATCTCAGTGTCCAATTTCGACGCTCCTCACCACGGCAACATTCGTTGCTCCTGCTTTGCTCTGGACCACTCCAATCAGCTTCAAGATGTTTTGGCTAATCTCGAGGCGCCTCCTCGGGGGGTTTGGCAGATACAAGCACCAGCCTTCTACCTCTGCGCCTATCCTGGTCATCAAACGCATTCCTGGAATGAAAGCCATTTTAATGGTATCATTCGAGGGTACTCTGCATATTTGCCTTGAACAATGCACGCGTAACTTCAGATGTAGCATCTACGCTGTGGTCTTCTCCGTGTTGTCAGGGTCAGGGAGTCTGACTAACACGCTGCCGTCTCCATGGAGCGCTGTTCAACTGACATTCACCTCGCAAGTAGTATCCTCATATTCTTATACAACCAATCATGCCAAATGTAAGCCTAATCAGGCGCATACTTCATGCATTAACTTGAAGACTGACTCTTGTAATAGATCTACGCTTTCTCTAGCTGCAACCAAACTTTTCCCAAGTTCGCCGACTGCAAGATACACGAGGCCATGCATTCACCAGCAGAGTACGTGTTTCTTCCCTATGGTATGCAGCTCACCTGACTTATATTCGCTCACGCAGTGCGTACTTCGGCATACTTGGACGTCAAAACTTGCTGGTACGTTATGTTCCTGATATTCAATGATGCTTCTATTCATACAAGGGTGTCAACCGCAGACAACAAATCCCCACTTTGCTCCATCGACGTACTGCAGGCTAACTTTACTAGTAGCAATAGACAAAAATGCACTGTCGGACCTGTACGGACTCTGATCAATCGCGCGTCTGATCTCATTCCTTTGACCATCTCACTGCTAAAATCGACAACTCTCGCCCGGTCATGCATACCAGGACCGAACTTTCAAAGCACCTAGTGAATTAAAGGATTGGTCGAGTGAGTTCCTGTTGCATGGCCCAGGCCGGTCACGACGACAGAGACCTCCAGAAATTTTCGGACCTCGGTGTCGACATCCATGTCGGTCTCTACTCGATTCTCCACGTTAAAGTTTGATCGACGTGCATATCTCTGGCAAATAACTCTATCCTGGTGTTCGCTCGATGCTGTAACAGATGATGAAGCATTCAAACGGATGTAGTTGCTTCAACAACAATGCATTCACGCGTTACATGGCCCACATCCACTAGTAACCTCCACAAAGCATCCTTGTACGAATTCAACAAGCGTCTGGCCACTGAAAACCACAACTCTGCATGTGTTTGCCAATAGCAAAGCACAATACTACGACCACAGTAGAGTCCACATGGGTTTGTCCATCGCAAAGCACAATACCACGACCACAGCAGGGAATCGTATATATACCTACCCTGATACTTACCCAGCACCATCATCCGCTTGAGTTGAATCGTACATTCACCTCACAAGTAGTATCCTCACTCGTATTCTTATATAACCAATCATGCCAAAGGTAAGCCTAATCAGGCGCATACTTCATGCATTGACTTGAAGACTAACTCTTGTAATATTTAGACCTACGCTTGCTCTAGCTGCAACCAAACTTTTGCCAAGTTCGCCGACTGCAAGATACACGAGGCCATGCATTCACCAGAAAAGTAAGTGTTTCTTCCCTATGGTATGCAGCTCACCTAACTTATATTCACTCACACAGAGCGTACTTCTGCACCTGGGGCGGGTGTAACTTTGTGACGTTGCATAAATCAAGCTTCCATATCCATACTGATGGGCAGTACGTGGTCATTCATCACGATAATCGATTCCACCTGATCAACAATTTTATTTTATTTCATTTTAGTACGGGCGAGCAACGCTACATCTGTCCTCACGATGGCTGTAACTACAGAACTCACATCCCTTCCAACCTCACGTACCATCGCAAGAAAGAATATGGATTTGTTCCTGAGCCGCGCAATCGTCGTGACCCGGCCCAGTCGTCGGCCCAGCCTCCGCCGCCGGCAGAGCCCTTTCCCCTTGGTACATTCTACCAATACCCATACCAACTCCAACACATGCAACCGCAACCGCAACCGCAGGCCATGCAATCCTATCCCGCCCAATATCAACCCATGCAACCGCAGGCCATGCAATCCTATCCCACCCAATACCAACCCCAATCCGCTCAATACCAGCCTCCCCAACCTATCCACAACCAGTCGTTGAAAGTCTTATACGGCCCAGCGGATACCGCGGACGACTACGCCATGCATACCGGACCCGCTCGGGCCCCCAATGGGTGGACTGAGGGATGCATGTGTCCTGAGTTGATGCAGAGACGCCCTTCGGAGATGCCAGGGTATGAGTATCGGCGTGCTTAGTTTTGCATCATCTCAAGAATCAAACGTCATTTTGCGTCGCCTTTTTCTTTCTTTCTTCCTTTCTTGGTGATAGTCGTTCTTTGGTTTTTCGTTTGTTTGTGCACCATGATGAACACTGGGCACCCTTCCACTCGTTTATATATTTCATTTATCACTTTGCGATGTTTTCCCTGGAGGATAATACATTCTTTTATATGCAATTCGTTCTAAGTTGTGAATGTTCGCCTCTCTCAAGTTTGATTCAGGCGCGATCACTGCTCATTAATCATCCCCCGTGTAGTTGAGGAAGAAAGGTACTCAGTCAGTAGGTGCTTTGACACAAAGTCAGCAGTTCCAAAGTCCCAATAGATGTTTTGTGCATATATGCGACCTTTTGATTAGATTGTGTAAACACTGGTGCGATGACGGTAGCCTCTACACAGAAAAACGGACCGATCGAGAGTACGGTATCGTTGGCTCTACATAACCAACGAATACTGTCATGATCCATACATGAGGGTCCTTGCCTACCTTCACACTGGTTACGAGCGCGTCCGGTGATCGAGGGTGGAGGTGCTTCACGGGGATGACTTATACCATGAGTGGTATCGGTTATAGGCGGTTCCGTCGACTGCAGGTTCCAGGTCCCTCAACAGACGATTCCAATTTGGACAGAAAGTAACACTGGAGTCTCGGATGGCGGCAATGTTACTGCCTGGAGCTACCTTCTGGCAGACAGTTGCAAGATGGTCCCGCATCATCACCATGCCCTTCTCGATCATGGTATCGACCGCATCCATATCTTGTTTCGGTAATAAGGTCTGCAGCAAAAGCATCAATAAAGCAACTCAAAAGGTGTTTTATAGATATACTTACGCCACGTGCCAACCATCAGTGAACTGAGGGACAAATTAGAATGATATATATGTCAATATATAGTACATAATCACAAGCATCTGCATAACTCTGCTACCGATCGTCACAATGGTATGTTTGACCTTATAGAGGCACGGAGAGTTCCTGATTTCTCCGCACAAGTCTGTGATCAGGCAAAGACCCCCGCATCCCTCAAAATCAAGCTTCACGGAAAAATAGAGCAAACTCAGATACTCAAACTGGATGAATTACAATAGCCGTGTAGGAAGTCAAGTCCAAAATGTCAAAGTTAAGCATGAAACCTGGAATCTTTCCAGAGACAGACTAGTCATAAGCAAGTATGATGATACCACTTTTGTTGCGCTCAAAAATTTAACGCCATTTTGATCAGTTATCTAACAATCGTCGTATGTGTCTTTAATGATCTAATAGTAATCTTGTAAACCGCAATTGGAGATCCGTACGAAGACGCGTTCACGTTTTCGGCGAGCGAACGACAGTCGACCTATATCCTACTTCAAGTTGCCATTCAGCCTTCTGTAAGTATGCAATGATCATATTATATATCGCACTTCAGAATCCGTGCGAAAACCATTACCTTTGCACAGCAACCGGGGTGTGTTCACAAGCGAGCGACAGTCAAGTTATCATCCTGCCTCAAATCTCCACCAAACCTTCCGTGAGTATCTAATGACTGGGATGTGCGGCTAATTTGAACCTCTGTCCTAAGAAGTTCCGGATTGGCTCTGACGCTGCACCTTATTCTATAGTACCTTAGCTCCGGTTTCGACAACGGTGGGTGATAGCTTACCTCGCTATCTCACTCGCCGTTCAACTGACCTAATATGCGTTTTTGCACAGCAACCGTGGTGTGTTCACAAGCGAGCGATAGCCAAGTTATAATCCTGCCTCAAATTTCCACCTAACCTTCCGTGAGTATATAATGACTGGGACGTGCGGCTAATTTGAACCTCTGTCCTAAGAAGTTCCGGATTGGCTCTGACGCTGCATCTTATTCTATAGTACCTTAGCTCCGGTTTCGACAACAGTGGGTAATAGCTTACCTCGCTATCTTGCTCGCCGTTCAACTGACCTAATATGCGTTTTGTCAAGGACGCTATCAGTTAGTATTCTTTACGCCCCACTTGGGGATTCTAGAAGTATGCCTTTGAGGTCTCAGCTGTACAGTTTGTCCATCCAACGATCACCTTATTGCTTGGCGCTGACATTTATTTGTGACAGTGTATTGTTGCGAGACTAAAAAATACGGATTAGACAAAGCTCATTATCTACTTGTGGACTCGGGGTATGAAACATAAGGAGAGTGATCTATATTTTGCACCTTTCAGTGTAAGCATTTGATGACCGGCAGATAATGTGTGTAGTGTCATACATTATCGCGATTCAATATTTGTACCCTCCAAAAGATGGTTTTGTATGTACGCATTTGAGATCTCAGCTATGTAATTTGTTCACCCAACGACCATCTCATTGTTTCGCGCCGACATCCATTTGTGATGGCTTATTATTGCGAGTCTAGAAAATACAGACGGGACAAAGCTCGTTATCTGTGTCGTGAACTCAGGGAATGGAGCATAAGGGGAGTGGTCCGTAATTTGCACCTTTCACTGTAAGTATTTGATGACCGGCAGATAATGTGTGTGGTGCCATGCATCATCGCGATTCTGTATTTGTGTGCTCCAAAGGAGGATTTTGTATGCGTGCCTTTCAGATCTCGACGATGTAGCTCTTACATCTGACTGGGAACTCACTGTTTGGCCCCGTCGTACATTGATGACGGTCCACTCGCACCAGTCTCAATGAGTTGTGGTATCAAACTATCTACTTGAGAGAGATCCATTGCATATCTACAGTATATCCTTATCACACGAAGCAAAATTTCAAACATATAACATTAGGTCAAATATTATGGACATAAAGCGTGCTACAGGTTGCTTGATATCAATGATAGAAGGTACTTCCGCGTTCTATGGCGAATCGAAAGCAGCATCGTCACGTGCCGCCCTTTGCCTTGCGAGAGCATTTACGGACATATTGTCCTTTGTTGCTTGGTCGAGGTCGTCACGGCGATTCCTTCCGAAAACTTTCCTGGACGGCGAGTTCAATTAAGGCTTGCTGGGATAGTCAATAACGCACCTAGTCCACCATTCCAGGAGTCTATCTACCCTGCGCCGAGCTTCTCGACCGGGGGGCCTTTCGAAGAAGTCCACAATCGTCCGCCAGAATTGGACATAGTCAAAGTCTCCGTCAACAGACCGCCAGGAAGTGACTGAAGAGAGTGCAAATCGGACCTGTTGGTTTAATTATTAGATACCATCGATGTTACTAATGCTATGACTTACTTGACAAACTATGTATGCAAGTGACCGAGGACTGACTTTCTCCATCTTGATTATCTGCGCCACATGCTTCTTGACCTTAAGTACATTGAAGGATTTATTGGCGCGTCTGTTGTTCTGAATAATGTCCACGCCGTCGCCGTCGCCGTCGACATCTTTAGCTGAGGAAGGCGATGTAAATACTGCTTTGTATGCCTGGAAAAAAAGTGAGATCAACACCGGGCTACTGCTAGGTTGTCACGCACCTGAAGAAGAATTTTGCTTTTGAAGAGCCCCTCTTCCAGATCATCGGGCTTCGCAGTGTATTTTTCATATACAAATGTCGGAAACGAGAGATCAGTCACGATGTAGCCGTCTGCGTGATCTCGAATGCCTGCCTTTACACTGGTGACATATAAGTAGTTTTCTCGGGATTCTGAGCGCACCACTCACTCTGGATTGTCCCAATCAAGTTCCGAAGGGCAAAGTAACCTACTGCACGCATCGTTGGTAAACCCACGGGAGTGCTTATCGTCTGGATCGACCGGAGGGTTGGGCTTAAATTCACGGTTGACCCACTCGGAAACGAGAGCCTTCAGTTTAGAGGTATCATCCCCCCGAGCAGCGTCAGCCCCTTGACGAAGCTAAAAAAGCAATTCAGCAAAAGTAAGGCGATCATTGACATGACGAAAACCAACCATTTTTAACATTTGGGCATATTCCTCGTACTCCATCTCCGTAGCCTTCTTGAAGAACCACCGAATGGTGTTCGCGAATGTGACATAGCCTACCTGCAACCGATCTTGACTGCACAAAATAATGAGTGGCGTTCACACACCCAAGGAAAGACTTACTCGACGGTAGTGTCTACGTCCTCTTCAGCTTCATACCTCCGGTCATTTTCGTTAACCAGATCCTCAAGGCTGTCAAATAGAGTGACAACACGTCTAATTGCTCGTCCTTGAGATATGTAATAGTGAGTCTGCCTAGATTATAATGAGAAACCAAACTAAACAGGTGTAACGGCGGTCATACCTTTCTTTAACGGCACGCCCAGATTCGAGAGCCATTAGTTTCTCCTCCAGCTGCGCAATCCTCCGTCTCTGTCGAGCCTGTGCAGATAATTCCGCTTGATCGTGGCTGCCCTCAGCCTGCCGGTGCTCGACGCTGCCCGAGCGTTCAGCTGGTTCATCGATGGGTGACGCACCGCTCTCGGCGTTGGACATGGAGGTAGGACGAGAGAAAATGTTGGGAGGGATGACTCGGAGGAGAGGGGACGAGATGAGGGTCTGAGAGCTAACCAGCTCGTGTCTTATATGCTGGTCGGGGCCTGTATGCGAGTAGTAATTTAGGAGAACGCCAAAAATGTCAATGTAATATATGTCGCTTGAAAGATGCCCTATTTTGGGTATCAACATTAGCATGGGAGTCTGATTCGCGTAACATGACCTCACGGAGACTGTTCAAGCCTAAAAATCTCCATGGCAGTCAATGATGCTAACCACACGTCGCCCCTCATCGTCGGACACGAAGATATTGCCATGCCACAGGTTAGATGCAAGGACCTTTCGTGCGATCGACAAGCGGGCGGGGATGACTGAGCGATACTGTTCCAGACCAGAGACAGGCAAGAGTGAGATCTGTGGGATGACCCACAAACATTAGTAGCATGTTATAATTACGCAACATTAGATATACGCACATGAAGGTTCATAGCCGCACATTCATCTTCATAGAAATCACGATAAGCTGTATGACCTATGCAAAACTTTTCCTCAGAACCGAATCGCCGTACTGAGGAAGAATAAGAGACAAAATTATGAAGTATAATTTGACGATTATACTCACAGTATTGCAGCAGCGATGTTGGAGATGGTGTAGAACAGATGTAGATATCTAAAAGTGACTCTGCATTAGCCTAATTAACGAATCCATCATCAGGCGCTTCCGAACCTATTTGACGGCTGGACGCTCCTTTGGGGCCTGGTTACTCAGAGCCAGCTTTTGGCTCTGTTTCTGGCTGTCTGGGGCCAAGGATCATTTTAGTGCGCTCGTTGTGAACCTAAGTGTAGCAGACTATCGTTGTAGCATCTTTGTCATTGACAAAATAGAACGGAGACATACCTCGCAAATAGCTAAACCATCACCAGCCTGATGCGAAGATAATCCATCCATGTGCGAGGAACCGAATGGAGAGCTACAAAATTGCCCTCAACAGGACTCGAATGACAAGTCTCCATTAACTTCACTTACCAAAGGTAGGACACTTTGAGCAGTATCGTGATCTATAACAGACAATGAGAGACTCAATTTCTCAAATGAGGGAACACGTTGAGACACGGTGCTCTACAATTTAGCTGTGTTGAAAGTTATTGTGACAGGTATAGGATGGTGGTATAGTGCAAATGGCCGAGGAGTCTGCGTTTGAGATGATTTATTAATGTGAGTGGGTGGTGCTGCCGCGATAGTCAGTCGAATGTGTTGTGTCATGAATGTGCTGAGTCAGCGGAAACTTTGCACTGATCTGTGATTACGTGATTTTCTCATCCTGGATCAAAGTCTCATTCCGTCGAGTCTATGTATATAATGTTTACTCCTTTACGTTGCGGGACCCTGGAATCTTTACTGCCTGACTCTATCAAGCCTTCTGTTAATTCAAGCGTGTCAGCATACACAATAAGCCACGTTTCCAATTGTTCAGGCAAGTTCCTTCATGCTCACAATGGACGGTTATCAAATAACCCTCATCTAGTTCCTGTCGGGACTTTTTCGTTGTCCATTCTCGCTAGCATAATGTTCTGTGCTGTGTGCTGTGGAGCCTGCTCCAACCTCCTGGCGTGTAGTACTGCATTTAACGCAATACTTCTTTTCACCGCGTTAGAAGTTTGGCCATCGTATGTCTACTACTCCTTAGTTGATTTGTAACTGTCTTCGACCTTGATCATTACAGACATTTTGATGTTCCTTGCACAGATTGTCTTCTTCATATTTCAGTGAGTCTTTCCAGCACGCTGGTCATCGCCAAGAAGCAGTAGAAAGTCTCCAGCTCGTTTCTAGTCCAATGGCTCCAGTGAGAGGCCTCCGCCCATCTTCGAAGCCCAAGCGGAGTGTATACCGGTCCTCCCTAACACTCTCGCTCTTGCTGGCGTACCGGTGAAATACAGGCAAACAACGGAGTGAGAGTGCTCCCAAACCGAATCTTGGTTATGTTCTGACTTCCACCTCGAACAGGTCGACTCTGGAGATTGGCTTCTCGGGGCCGTATTCTTGAGGGTACGTTCAGGACTTTTCCTTCCACCGTACCTCTCCAACACTCTTGTCATAGGCAGAACGACTTTCAATCCACCGATGATCGGGCTGTTGAATACGACAGACACGTCTGTTGCTCTCGCAGAGTTCACATCATCCAGAGGACACTGAGACCCAGCTCCCCCGCCCTCCCTGCTACGCGCTGGTTCTTCAGCTACCCAATCAAGGGATTTTCTCGAAAATATGAATGTCTATTCCTTGTTCTTAGTACGAGCTGATACAGACCATGTATGCTGTACTATATGGGTACAATCCAGTACTTTCCTGGTATAATAGTGCTAACGCGAATCATTTTATTTTAGAAAGACAATTCGTCGAGTTCATCACCGTCACCTTCATCCTGTTCTTCGTCACTCGGACTGGACTCTGAGTCGTATTCGCACCCTTCGTCGCTATCCTCCATTTCCTCATCAAATTCTTCAAATCCCTCACCGTCGCCTCCTTCAGAGCCTTCGCCGTCGCCGTCCTCCTCACCGTGCGCATCCTCCTCGCCATTCACAACATCCATGGCGTCAGACCGTACCGCCAACTGAGAGCGAAAGCAGTCCCTGGCTATCCTGCGCAAAGCAATGGAATGGCCAACGCCTAAGTGCGTATATCGCATGAACATGTCTCTATCGACGAATCTGGCTTGAAGTTAGTGTTTTTGTATGAACTGTTGAATATTCGCACTTACATTCCAACGTAGTGCTCCTCCCAATCATCTAGCTCTCCCCAAGGGCGCGCCAATGATTTTCCTTGCCGAAGCGAGCTTATGCCACGCCCAGAGGCAAATGCAGGAAGCAGGTGAGCCCCCCGAATTACTTGCCCTGGGTCAAGAAATCCAAACGCATCCGAGTCGGACTCGTCCACAAAAGCGATTTTTGGAAGACGAGCATGCATGGTGCCAGATTTATGGCCCCGAAGCACTGCAAGCCATCGAACCCAGAGAACCTCAAGGCGCTGCTTCGAAGGTTTGCTCCTACCATTGCCAGTGAGCCACACCTCCATGTGGTAAATACCCAACACCCTCGCATACCAGTATGGGTGGCTAGGCGTTGACTCGCCTGAGAGCACCATAATATCGCCATGAGTTCTAGGATTGATGCTGTCATATTCGCGCCTTAAGTCGTAAGTAGTATAGCATACTTGCATAGTCTGAACTGAATAAATGGTGTTGTTGGGAATGATCACCGCGTTGCGTTCCTCGTCTGTAAAGGTGTGGTCACAGTAACTGATGTCCAAGCCGCGAAGCCTATAAAGAATGTGGTCCCTCAATCTGGGGATGAAATTCTGAAAGCCTCAGTCAGTACAGTACGACTTAAATCCAAAAGCTTCGCGTCTACCTTAATAGCCGGATCACCCGCATTTTCTCGGAGAAAAGCGAATAGTTGGACTGGATTATTCTGAGAATTTGAGATATGGTGGTGTATTTCTAATGAGGGAGGGGCGTCCACTTGCGACTGGTTGCCAGTGGGGGGAATGCGTCCTTCTGCCTCTGCTACCCGCCGTAGTACACGTCTCCTTCGTTCGTGTTTAGCTAATTGCGCTGGGGTGTCTAATTTGTTGGTTAGTGGGTAGAATGCCTTAAGGGCTCTGTGGGCGAGTTCTCCCTATTCAATCTTAATATCAGGTACATAGCGGCAGGTAGACACCAGTACTTACTATTTGGGTAGTAAAGGAATCTGTAGTCCCGAAGAGCCTGATAGTCCTTGCATAATCTCCCATCGCGTGGAATTTATATGTCAGCAAATTAAAAATTTTAACCCTTGCGCGACTGGGCTCTTGAGAAGCGTTGCCGTTTTCAGAACGTTGAGCAGCCTTACGTTGGCGCGCTGTTTTCTCCCTGGGTAATTCAACCGTACTAAAAGCAGCGCAGGTGTGGGTTCGAAATTTTCGTAACTTGCGAGAAAGCTTCTTGAAAGTCTCTTCGAGAAAGGTGATTGTAGACTCCGAATGCATCCTGAGTTTTGCGAGCGCGTGCCATTGTGCAAACTGATAAAGGAGAGATTGCACAGCCGCGTCATGGTCTGGAGGGAATAACCCTTCAAACACCGGAATGGCACACTAATAACGGAGAGGATATCAGCAAATGAAACGCAAATGTTGCTAAATGACGCAAAAAACCTGTAGTATATCTTCAAAGTCCCGCGCTGCTAACCGTTTCATCTCAGATGTGTTGTTCGAAAATCTACGAATTACGCCGTTACCGAAAGTCGGGATCTGTCGAAATCTTGCCAACCCATTGTAGTCAGTAGGTCGCAGCGCCCCATACAAACTTCTCCTACCTGCTATCGAGGATGGCAACCAGCCGGCTACCCTGTGGAAGGGCATAAAGAAGCCTGATTAGATGGGTGAACAGCGCTTTCCAAGTGCCTAGTTCGCACTCGTGCATGAGGTCTACCACAAGCATGCGAAAGGGGTCTAGGCCGAACTTTGTAAGCTTGTGCGCGAATTGATTCTTCCAACAGACAACCTGAGTTTGATAGAAAAGCACTAGAAGGCATCGCGCTCACCAAAATGGGTACCCATGAGCCCTCTCCGAGAGTATTTTCTACCTTTGCGCCGTCTACTGTATGTCCCGACGCGATAAATTCGCGAGCCTGAGTAACCTTGTGCATCATGTACGTCCGAAGGTTGGCTGCACGATTTTTCATGTCTCTCACCAGCCCAAGAGAGCCGAACAAGGCTTTTGGCATGAGACAGCGAGGGCACGGACATGTCCCCATATCCTTGATAGTAGCAATTAAAACCCTATAGATTGATGCGCGATTCAGTATTCTCGATGACACATGTTGAAATACATACTTTTCCGGATAGTCGGCCGAGTATGTAAAGAGTCGGGGAAAGACCCTCCGTAACACACCGTCAGCGCATTTCAAAATGACGCCATGGTGGTAAGCCTCGAGAAAATCTTCATCAAATAATATATCCCAGCAGGAATAAAATAATTCCCTGCGGCAATAAGTGAGAAGGGATACTATACCAGTTTTTGATATACGAGACAGGCCGCTCAAAACGTCCTTGATACTGTCAGGAAGCTAAATTTGTCAATCGCAGTAGAGAAACACGCTAACTTTCACAAAACTTACCGATGGCAAAAATCCTACGAGGTGGCAGGCTCCTGATTGGGGTGACGACCGTGCGTATTTAGTTAAATTTCCGAAGTACATATAGAGCGGCCAGGCCTTTGCAGTTCCGAAGTTCGCCAGATGGGTGGCATCAGAGAAGAACATCAAACCAGCGACAACGCGCTCCAGTGAACAGCCAGGCTCCTTTGGGAGCCTCTGAAGGTTATCCTGAGCTTCTAACCACGCGTCGGAAGTGTAAAGCTCATCATAGATCCGTTCTTGATGCCCCCCCAAAGGATCCCTCCACAACCGTTGGAAAGGCATGAGATGGAACGCCCTTGCTTGGACATCCTCAAAAGCCGCACGTATCACGTTGAGAAGTGGACGATAATGAAACCCGTGAATAACATAAGGTAGAGGACCTTCCTCCTGTGACTTGGTTGGGATGTTAATGGTGACGTCGGTCTGTACCCAATCATCTGGAAAAGAAACTCCTTTCCCGTTCTCCTCTGTGTCCAATTCTCGCAAGCTTCGTCTCATAGAAAGTCCTCGAGGTGCTTACGGTCGAAATCCTCTGCCAGGATAACGTCCTTGACCAACTGGGAGACTTTAGTTTCGGATATTCGAGTGCTACCGGAGTTCATCCAAGTCATAAGCCGATAGATCGTCATGTTAGCAAAAGGGAAGGGTGGCGCTAAGACGTTGGGCGGAGAGTCTGTCGTTTGGGTAGCTAAGGGAGAGGTCCTTGCAAGTAGCGTAGATGGAATAAATTTATCTGGTTCAAAAGAAGGGCGTCGAGGATATAGTCGACAGAGTCCAAATGCGTTGAAGGGAGTTTGGAGCGTGTCCCTTAGCGTTAAAAGAACCCGTTGAATTCTAGAGCGGGCTGGTTGCGAGGCTGAACTTTGGACTGTTGAGGTATCAGCGTTGTCAGAAGGATTGAGATCTTGGTCTGAGTGTTCGATGTCAGCGAAGGTTCTCGGAATTCTTCTGGTCGAAGGTAAGTTTTCATCTAGAATGATTTGAGCTATGTCCAAGGCAAGAAACGAATACTAGTCAAAGAGACACAAACCTGAGCCATAGTCCAACTCTTGTCCGAAATCATCCCTCATTTCAACGTTAGTACCGTCCTTCCCTGACTCATGGGGGCGCTGAGAGTCTTTGGGAAAGTTGGAGGTACGGTATGACTGATCTGCCAAGGACATTGGCCTGAGAAGGTTGCAAGGGGCAATGGCTTTCAGATTGGGACGGTCCCTCACATGCCGGACCGCTGAGATTCTCTGATAATGATGATACTAAATTAGCACAAGTTTGAAGCAGCCTTGAAAGGCTACCCACTGATGACGCGCTAGCCATAGGGTTTGGGAGTGTACTTGAAAGAGCCGCCTCTTTTGCGCGCTCTTGTCTCTTCTGACTGGCAAGAGTGCTGCATCTTTTATAGAAAGGACAAGCTGAGCGATGCCTAGTGAGTCCTCGAATGTCTGTCTTCCGTTCCCATGAGCAACCTGGAGCCTCACAAGACACCATTACTAGAAGAAAAAGAAAAAAACTGGTCCAAATGGTCTTAGACAAGTGCATGGCAGCACTCTAGCCTGAGCAATGTAAGATGCTCGGGCCTCGTGTCTTAATAGAGTTTGAAACCTAACCTAATGCCCGGACCACTAAGTTCGTCCGATCCTCAATTTAGTAGAAGCGCCGGACTTTGCTCTGGCGAGATAGGGAAACAAAAATGATGAGATACCAGGAGAGGTTAGTTCAATAACCACAAAACCGAAGCTGTTGGTGCAGGCAAGGTCATGGTGCAGGCGTCCGTCAAGCGCGTATGTACAAATAACCGCCAACATTGACATGACCACGTGACTTCTACACGCCATGTACGAACTGGGGTAGTAGTCGCGCAGTTCTCACTTCATGATGTTTCGCTACCTAACGAGCGTACTGCAACTACATTTAGTCGAACGCAGTGTTGGTCATGGTGACCTTCAAGCCCTACTATTATCTGAACGGGGTGACCGTGTCTCAGACATGCCTCAGAATCGGGCCAATTTGCACTGACCAATTTCTTCGGATGCTCCAAGTTGCGCCGAGTCTTGTACTAGGCATGTGTTCGACAGTGGTATGTAAGTCACGCTCCAAGTGAGTGATACTGGCAAGTAGTCAACTTGATACCGATTTGATACGATTCAGGCTTAATACTACTAATTCAACTGCGTAGTCACTAGGCAACCTCGGTCACCCTTGCCATCGTCTCCATCATCATGACAGCCGTATCATGCCACCGCCCTTTTCTCGATGACCATGGATGTTTGTTTTTCTTCACCGTACTTGACAACATCGAAGACCGACTGCCAGTCAGTACCCGTCTTCTCTCTACGGATCATGACGCGCCTCACCACTGGTGCAGGACTGGGACTCGGTGATACTACCAGCAATAGTTGATCCTTGTCGGGAAAAAGTGTAAGTAACCGTACCGTTAGCGCAGGCTTCTCGCGGCGAGTACTTACTACTGCTACAACTTCTCGATCCGTCTTACTAGTCACGTTCAGACTGGCCGAACGCCCAGAATGCGCCTCCGATTTTTGAGCTGTTGTCGCGCCATTAATGTCTGAGTTGGGTTGGACATGCGCCATGGACTCGGGCACATCCTCCGAAGGAAGTTTGAGGGAACCAGACTCGAAAGGGAAATGACCCAGACTCGAAGTAGAAATGATTTTATCTTCTAGTTTATGATGATCGGTATCACAGTGATAAGACATAGGACGATGAGTACTAGAGGCAAGGTCACACCGTTAAAAAAACGCCAGGTAGTGGTCAACGAGCTCTTATACCAGCCACTGTCACAATGTTGTCAATATGGCGACCCTACTGTGACCGTAGAGTGGTATGCAGGTGGCTGTATGACACCATACCAAGTTTGGTATGTGCCGCACGAGGAGAAGACAGTGCCAGCCCTTTGCCAGCCCTCATTGCCATATTGGAGCTACCAAAAATGGTGCAAGCCTTTTGAAACTCCGGACATACCACGAATGGAATAGTAATTTTATGAATGTGAAATTATGAATAGTATCGTGATTCGTGACTCTGGGATTTTCGTAAGTAGTACTACCACTAGTCTTACCCGTGACTTAGTCCAGAGACTCATTGTATCATGACCATCAATATAAACGATCACTCCCGAGACTGTTGTAACTGAACGCTTTCTCGCTCGTCTGACATGGCTCACTATGGCATGTCTGGCTCATCTATAAGGACTAGTGATGAGTCGAGGCACATAGTATATCGGAGATCGGCGAGGAAGGGCTCTTTCAAACTCCGATTGGCCTATTAAACGATTACCTAGTAACACGTAGTCCACACGCTCGAAAACCCCACCATGGAAAAAACGAACTTGGCTGCTACTAGTAGTACTTCCTGCGGTGAAAAGCCAACACTTCATTGCCCCTATCCTTACGTGCCTACCATTCCTCAGGCTTGCCATGACAAGTCAAAGCTCTCTTCTCCTTCAAACTCGCCTCCAGGCTCTCCCCCATCAATTGGAATCTCAGGTATTGATGACTCATCAAAATGTTTTGTGGATGGACTTAATATTATAATTGGCAGAGTCTGCGAGTATGGTCTCAGAGGAGGACGATAACTTCCCTCTAACACCTGATTCTAAGCGGTCCGGTGGTAAACACTGCCCCCACTGCTGATGTCTCTCCCCACCATGAATCAAGTCATGCTGGTAGCCTTTCCGAATCAAGGAGACGCACCAAATTGTACCACCCTTTATTCTCACCAGCGGCTGACGTCTGGAGATAGATACCATGATCGTGGTGAGCAGATCTTGCGCAGACAATCTTGTAGCCAGTACTCGGAAGGTATGAGCAACGAGGTACGCCATATATTAAACATATATATATATATTCCACATAACTTTCACATCTGTAGGATCAGGAGGCGTTATTGAGGTCGATAGAGAGTATGAGTACGCACTCCTTTCCACTCCGTTATTCACTATAAGGAGGCGGTTCGGGAGACCCTGCGCATGGAATACCTGTACAGAGGCTGGCTGCTTGAGACGTCAAGAAGGCTGAACGCCTTCAATGAGTCATTACATCATGAAACGGAAATGGAGCTTGGGAAGGCGGATCAAGAATTGCAGTGGCTAGTGCACGTGCTTGTTGACCGGGGGGACCGCCACGTACTACGACTATTCATGACGTCCAGTATCTTACCGCAGCTCGAGAAGGCAGCAGGAAAGCTCTCGATCATGCTGATGCTGAGATTGGTATTTTTAAACAATTTGCCATTGGAGACGAGGACAATTGTAACAACAAATCGGAAGCCACCCGAGTTGCTGCTGTGTTGTAGTCGTAAGTCATGTATGATTAAGTCACCGTGCACTATTACTTATATATCGTTGACGTACTATTTCCAGAAATGTATAATTCCCATTCGCCGATTTGAATAGGCCTCGTGCCTCGCTACTTTTCATTTGTTGTAATTTAGTTTGCAGTGTCATAAATGGGCTGTTTCCTATCGCAGAATTCTGTTCTCGTCTGACTTCGATCGAAAGACCCATCTTTCACCACTGACCGTTCACCATGATGTATCCCAGCGCTACTAGCTATAGTGACTCTGAGGATACAGTGTTGGGACCCAGAATCAATGATGATTACCTTGAGTCTGAGGACTCGCTCTTCTCCGGTCCGCGTGGACAACTTCAAGACAATAGCGATTATCCATCTGACCCCTTCTCCGACTCTGGGAGCTTGATCCCAGTGCACCAGTCGCACAGATCCAGTTCAACCTCGACACGCAGCCGCATCATCACACTCTAATGCAACATCAGCCTCCAGGTGGCTACTATGCCGACTCCCCAAGTCATTTACAACCTTCATCTGGTCCGTCACAGTATCCAGGTGCCGCCGCCATGCAAGTGCCGATATTCACACCTCTTTCAACCTTCAGCGATAGCCATCAAGGCAATTATTTGCCTCGAGCAAGATCATCCGATCTGCGACTACCAGGTGGTACAGCACCTGGTATATGGGCACCTCCGCTACTAGCCTCGAGTGATCAAGGCAATCATTGGCCTTCATTAGTCTCATCCAATCTACTACCTCCGGGATCTATGGCGCAAATCCACGTGCCTCCGCCAACCCTCAACAATCATCATGAAACTTTACTTCCACCATTCATCGTCCCATCTCAGAATCCCATTTATCTGAATGATTTGGCACCGCTGCCACCAGCACTTGCCGATTATCGGCGCAACTTTCCTCCGCCACACCTATCTATGGACGGTGTCACTACGATACCACCAGCCGCGCCGGATAACACACCACCAAAACCCTTGACGACTCTAACACATCCCCAAACTCGAAAACGCGACCGTGACAGTGAGTGGCAATTTATCGGATGTTCGGGTCAGCGACAGAAAAAGTTCCAAACATCCTCAGTAAGTGCTCTTCCTTCGTAAAGTAACACATGTACTCACGGTGAAGTAGTTAGCGTCATCTAGTACAACGCCTTCCTACCCGGCTCCCACTGAGCCTACGCAGCCGCATATTGACCTCCCGCTTCTCGATTACAAATCGAATCTTCCGATACACGAATCCTTCGTTCTAGCTGCGGAGAAGCAGGTCATCAGCAACGCCGTCAACCATTGCGCAATGATAAAACCCTCAGCACGAGAGAGCTTGATTCAAGTCGCATTAGCAGATGCAGTCAAACACTGCTTGGAAAAGGCTCACCGCGACCATCTTCGATCGGACCACTCGGCCGAGTTGGCGAAAAAACAAATCGAAGGTAAGTCAAACATCAAAGTTGGGGAAAGGATTGACGTAAACTAACAGAA